>JAYGXS010000002.1:11126095-11153921 GCA_036362985.1 Ligula intestinalis | reverse complement strand
CCCCCCCCCTTACTGATATTATGACTTGGCCGGAATCGGCCTGGCAGGCGGTCACCCGTTGGGGACCTCTGACCACCACATGAACTTTGTTTAGTTCGGAAGCCTATTCGATCGGTGTTCGCACATTCCTGAGTGAATATATATATAGATTTGCATTAACGACAATTACCCCTGGACTTGTGCGACCAATAGCATTCCTCGTAGTCGCTGTCAGAGTCAGAGGACGAACTGCTGTCAGAGGATGAAGATAATGACGAAGAAGAAGATGATGACGAAGAAGAAGAAGAAGATGATGATGATGACGAAGAAGACGATGAGGAAGATGACTAAGATAACGAGGAGGAGGATGAAGATGTGTACCCATCACCTGAAAAAGACGCGGACATTTATTTATTAGCAAACACATCTACGTTGAGCGCAAGTTGCTCAATTTTCCATTCCCTGACGACTTACAGTCGTACTCTGCAGGCTTCTTGGCCGTCCTCTTTTTCTGCGCAGCCCGTGCTGCAATAGCATCTGTGAAGTTAAAAACGGACAACGCACATGAAGTCTACATCCTGGCAAAGTCCTTTTTATTGCCATTAAGGGAATAAAATAATAAGGAATTTAACATTGCTATAACGATTTCTCACATACCACTGCTCTTCTTCTTCCAGGTGCGGGTGACAATAATCTTTTCTTCTCCACAGTTGGGATCACGTGCTTTGTTCACTATTAGGTGGGTCTATCAGAAGAAAAGATATCTTAGTATTATCTGGACTTCAGAGATGAGTGCAAAACTCTCTTCCATAATAACAGCGAACTGACCGATTATTTTCTTGTTCCAGTAGCGTTCAACTGTTATATTCTCCTCACCATCGTCGGATTCATCACTCGAATCTGCAAGACGGAACTTGTGCATAATGCTACAGGTATTTCATGAAGCGAAAGTTTTCTTCTGTAGACACTTATACTTACCACTGCCAGCCTGCTTTGGATAGAGCTTTCCTACAAAGTTTAAAAGGACCTTTAATAACCAAGCTTCTCCAAAGTTCAGTTTGGCAGAGATTACGCCAAATGCAAGCAGCAAGTGCAAATATCAGCGGACATTATTTGCAAGCGCTATGCAAAGTGAGATAATTGCAATCCATTTTACCTTCACGTTTGTTGTTTTTTGGTCGTTGATTTTCTATAATTGAATTCCAGCGTATTATGTAACTGTTATTGTATTATAAAGTCACTACTCGCTTCCTTAACCTAAAGGCATATTCACATTTGAAAGGCTCCTATGAAAATAGTCTCTCTTATCATATAAATCTTAACTGAATATTATGGCCGGAACCCATCCGAAACTTTTTAAAAACTGAAAAGTTAAAAAGCTCTGATTTTGTCGATTCACTGCAATGATGGGAAAGCATAAACAAAGCTAACTTACGACAGCGAGGCATTGTGTGTTTGGACTTTCGGCTCCTCAAACGTTGAAAGGCTGACTGATTTTGACAAGGCCTTTTGTTGCACCTATTTATACCTGAATAGAGGCCCAATCCGCTGTGAGATGACTATACTCAATTTATTCGGATAACTTCGAGCCAACGCTTGAGGCATGAGTGCACAGATTTGGGCTTCTGGCATAGCATTGCTATGTCAGCACAATTAATGATGATAATGCCGCGTATACTGGAGGTGTAGGACTGTCTCACGAATCTTTTATTCGCTTGACGATTCGAGATCCGTCGCGGACTCGTTATCAGAGACATAGACAGAGCTGTAGCAAAAAGGGTAGCACTTGTATAAGAGTTTTTAGTTTATGTAGGATACAGTAATTACCGCAAACATACGACGAAAATTAACCAAAATTGCCTGCTAGAATGGTTGGGATCTGTTGAACGGTATATGGTCTATGACCTGCTGGCCTTTCATTACGCGTGGTGGGCTGGGGCGTGATGATTGCCCGGTCATCTGGCCCTCCGATACTGGTAAACGAAGATGCGGTGGCCTGTCCATTTCCCAAGCGGTGATTTTCTTTGGCAAATTGAGTCTCAGCACCAAATATGGATTGGGCAAATCGTTGTTGCAGTGTGCTAGGTAGGGAGTCCAAATCCGAGGTCGTGGTAGATGGCACCCTTTGCCTCCTGCAGGTGGTTATTAACCCTAGTGCCACTACCTCTTACTGAAATTTCAAAGGTAACTCCCAGAAGCTTGGTCTTGCTAGGGGGCTGCCTGGCAACGATCTGGATCCGTGGGCCAAACCAGATGGGGTTGGCCGGTGTAGTGTGCGTCTCCACACCCGGTGCTTCTGTTCGCCTTCCTCTCTCACCTGTTAACCTCTAAGAAAGTCTACGAAGAAGACGTCCGAGTGATTGCCCAGCGTTTTCCTCTTGTAGGGTCTAAACGTGTAAGGAACACCAGGTAGGCTGTTAGTATGATACGTTACAACGTCAATGTATACTACCAAAGACTGTCTTATGGCAGCATGTGTATATTTCAGAGGGGTTGGGAGGTTTCTACACAAATATACACTTACAATTTTGGTCTACGCCTACAGACCTTAAATATACTGATAGACACCGTGATCAGAAATTAATTTTTCAGGAGACTGAAAAGCTGGATTTTCAAAACCGGTATATCAACCAGAAAGCAGATATGGAAGGCTGGGGGACCCACTGATGAACCGGACCCTCATAGCTGTGTCAAGCAGCAGCAGAATACCAGCGAAACACGTGTCTGGGCCTTTTAGCAAGTACATCGGCTATTAGTATGGTAAGCTAAAACGTCAATTAACACCAGCTTTGACGTCCCGTACCAGTGGTGACCAGTTCTGCCGGGGGGAAGAAAAACCTCTACTAGGACCTGCATAATCTCGTGGTAAGCACGTTCCAGCATGGCCGTCAGCAATTGGTCTTCTAAGAAACGACCAGAAGTCAGTCCAGTGTAATTTTTGATTGCGACCCTCTCTCAGTTCTGAAGCCATTGACATTCTGCTTAATGATGTTTCCTATTTCCGGGACCTTAGTGGTACCCTGGCATCTTTCCTTGCATTTACTCCTTATATTGAAGGCCTCTTTATTAAAATCCGTAACCTTTTATATTATGCCCGCCGTTTGAATTCATATCGCACATCATAAGCCCTATGCTGTCGACTTATAGATGCTTGCATTCTTCCACTCATTCCTAACTGCTCTCCAATCATTCTTTCAGGTTTGCTTAAAAAGACCTGGTTAATTTGAAAAGTATCCCTTGAATGCTCTCTTCAACTGCTGGTATTTCCTATGATTTTTTTGCTGATATTATAATACAGCTGATGCTCATTGCATCCTTTGGGAGGCCGCTCATCCCTACCTGTCTAAAATA
Organism: Ligula intestinalis; assembly: GCA_036362985.1. Classification (NCBI taxonomy): domain Eukaryota; kingdom Metazoa; phylum Platyhelminthes; class Cestoda; order Diphyllobothriidea; family Diphyllobothriidae; genus Ligula; species Ligula intestinalis. The sequence goes on along the minus strand of JAYGXS010000002.1, from coordinate 11,150,591 downwards.
ATGGCTGCGAAATCTTCGCGTTTTATGGGCTGTAGTTTCCGTCATATTTCTTGCCATACATGAGTATATCAGCACTGTTTACTCCCATTCGTAGCGCACTAGTAAACGTGTGAGAAAACGAAAACTGAGAAGTTTTAAACCGACCTGTCTTCATAGGAGAGGTTGACAACCTTTTAACTCTGAGTATTCTATGACCTTTTACCTTACCTTATCACTTGCTCTGCGTGAGTAGTGCCATTTTTTGCTGAAAACTTTTGATATTTGCCTTCAAATTATAGCATATTTCTCTGGCTCCTGACTATGTCAAGGGCGAGTAAACTGCTAGACCTTGAGGAATTCAACATACGCAACAAGGCAAACTACACTGCCTGGGAGGTAGTGGTGGGTCCCCTGTGGTCTCCTCCGGCTGTAAAATCCACGGCTTTCTTCGTCTGTTAATCTGCACGAAATGTCGCTGCCTCTTTATCAACACCGTTCTCCAGCGTTCGACGCAGAAGAAGGCCAGATGGATGGCCCCCTTTCTAATTGCAATGCTGCATGTTTGACCGAGACGATCTGCGACACCAGTGGTTGGAAGTATAACCACCTTTTGATGAGGCTTTGAATCAAACCTCACAGGCTACATGGAAGCAACTATGGGGTAAGTAACCTACTACTCTGTTAAATTTGCTCGGTTACCATCTTGATTTAAGAAGTCAGCTTGCCTTGCAGCTGGGAGAACCGCAGACCTTAGATAAAAGCATAACCGTGGACATACAGTGGTCAAAATAGGGAACGCCTTGCAAAAGTAGCAAACTTAGTCCCACTCATATACCTCTTGTCCCATCATTTTGTCCTACAAAGACGATGGTCATAGGGTCTGGGGGTGGGGAGTGGGGCAATAGGGTAGAGAGCGAAGGAAGTTTTTAGAGGTAAGTAGAAAGCGGGAAAATGTAGTTGAATTTGATTCCCGCGGCCTCCGGGAGAAAGTTGTTTCCCATGTAAATTGAAGGTGTGCACAGCGTTTCGCGCTACAAGCTATGCTAGTCTTACTCCAGAACTGTAAATTGGACCACTGGTAGGTTGCAGTAGACGACCTCCTAACCACCAATGCTATGTTTCGGGACTTTCCAGAAACCAGCAATTTGATAGTAGGATTTTTCCACAATGCATCAAACATTAATACGGATTAGGAAAATCTGCAGATATAAATCAACAACACTTCCAAATACAATAAAATAAAAATACATGTAGCAGTTACTAAAGTATACTCCACTGCGTGTCTTAATTCCCCACTCATAAAACTCTCTTACCACCGTTTTCGTAGGAAAACGCGTGAGGAGTAGGGATAAATGAATCGGCTATCATAAGCTACTTTTCCCGAAAACCTTACTTGTTTATCGTTATTTGCTTTTATATACTTCTTAAGATATAAAAATTATCTGTGCCTCATGGCAACCTTGAGGATAAAAATGTTTAGCTAATTAATTATCTGCAAATATAAGGCCAAATCCCTTTTATAGTGAAGCAGAAAAATACGTTTTGTTGCCTTGTTTGTTAAGTTACGTAACTTAGTTAAAGACATTATTAATCATATATTTAGTTCAGCAAGTTTCCGCTAGCAGTCTACATATGTACAGTAACGATGTAAAGGGAATACGTCTAAACAGCAACATTTTCTCTGTAGCCTTTGTTTACAATTATTTTTTTTTTTGCTTTATGTCGTTTTTCTCTTGGTTATTGCCTGCTTTGCCTCAGCTCTACACAGTATGCCTACGAAATCCTGCGTCAGTCATGACAAAATTTTACTTGGTTGTTGAGCCTACATCTTATCACGTTATTTTGATCACTGCGTAAATTAATTCTTAAAAGGGCTTTTTAGTTAGGGAAATCGCCCTTTTAGTTAAGCTTATTAATGCTACTGAGCGTTAATTTTGACGAACTTTGGGAAGGAAGAAAGTTCCTATTCTCTTCAATAAGACAAAAACTGAATTTTTTCACTATGCATTTCGCTATGGGCAAACGACAAAATAAGTAACAAAAGTTTAAGACATATCACTTCAGAACTGGAAAATGTAGTCTAATGTTGTTTAAATACGCCACAATTTCCGCTATTGCACAAATTATGGACGGAACAGATGGAAAGATAACAATTATGTCGAGATTGTTCGATATATATGACCACTCTTGTTTATATTTCGAAGTTTAAAACAGAGCATGGAGGATATCCACTATGGCAGCAAATAATCCACTATAACGAAGAAAGTAAAGTCCTTCATTTTCAGCCAAACTGAATCATATCACTTCCTGTATGTAAGTAAATTGTCAAAAAAAATTATTTTCATTTTAATATTACATGCACGAAAATTTGGCAGGTAATATGGCAAGAAAATGATTTGAAAGAAGTAACCAACCATAGAAAGGCGTTTTATTATGTGTAGCGATGATACCCATTTAAGCATTCAAGAAGTCAGGATAGCCGAACGAACGTTTTCGATTAATTCATTATCAGGCGTGTACAGTAATATAAAGGGGGTAGAGTTAGCAAAAATTTCAGCAACCAATCACCGGTATTTGAGGGGGGAGGGGGAATGTTTATGAGATCAAAGGGGAACGGGGGGGAGAGGGGGGAATGCGTCTCATAATTAGTTCATGTCAACTGGTCGCGGCATTTTGACACCAGTTGTTATTGTCTGCTCATCATCTACCGGTATGCTAGAATGTGTGCTGACGCATGGTGAGTTTGAGCTTGTTCTCGGCCACGGGAGCCGTAGGGCCACGATGAAGGCCTTCTGTGCACATAAGATCGGGTTTGTGAGTCGTATCGATACGGCTTCTGCAGTCGCAAGTATCCGTTGACGCAGGAACTTGGAGTATTTCGCTGGTACTTTATACAAGACACAAAATGCTTGGTTTACGTCTACCCGGTGACCTCTGTCAACCAAGTGAACCAAAATTGTACTAGATATTGACTTGACCTCGCCTTTGTTTAGCCAGGCAGGATGGTGTTTCCGTATGCGTTTGGACAGCCGCCTAGTTGTTCAACCAATGCAACTTGCCCCACAGGAGCATGTAAAGTTGTGGATGCACATTAATGAGGTCTGAAACGGGAGTCTATCCTTGCCTTCAAGGTGAAGAAGTGGGGTGCTTGAAAATACTAATCTTAACTTAGCTGCTGGATATGTATGCGCTATTGCTACGTTCAGGCGAAGCTGTAGAAGTTTGCTTGCTGAATTACCTTGAAATGGCAGTGTAAGAAATCAGGTTTTCTTTTCAGCCGTTGGTACTTCCGATTTTGGTGGACGTTCCTCCATAAACTTATTGATAAACTTCTCAGGAAATCCATTTTTTGTAGGATGTTTTTGATGAGTACGAGTTCTTTCTCCAGTGTCTCTGGGGAACGGATTCTCCTGGATCGGTTCGCGAAGCAGTGGACTAGGCCTCGTTTCTGAGTTAGTGGTACAAAATTGTAAAAGTTGGTATATTGCCCTTTCTAGGTTTACTTGCGAAATACATCTCTTCTTATTGTTCCATCCGGTCTTCTACTAGGAAGGACGTCCAGAAAGGGGAGCCACTGCCTGTCTTCTTTTTCTATGGTGAAGGTTACCGCTGGGTGTACCTGATTCACTTTAGCTAAGAAAGTGTCCAACTCAATACTTCCATCTGCTATTACAAATATATCGTCTACATATCTAGCATAGGAATGAAGATCCTTTATAATAGGGGAAAGATCGTTGCTCTCCAGTTTGCCCATGAAGGCGTCAGCTAAAAGAGGTCCCAGTGGTGATCACATCGCTGCACCATCGATTTGGCGGTAAAATTGTCCATTGAAGCTAAATTGCACGTTTAATGCATAGTGGAAGAGTAGTTCTTGTAGGTCTCCGATCGGCATGCCGATTGGAAAATCCTGCTTAACAATCTCTTAACACAAATATTCTATGGTTTTCGAGGGGGGAATGTTGGTGAACAGAGACGCGACACCTAAGGATAACATTGTTTACCCTTGATATTTGTGTTGCTTATGGACTCGAGGAATTGAAGCGTTCCCTTTTGTCCTTCAAATACCGTTATTGGTTGCTTTAACTTTTGCTTACCGTACCACCTTTTTATTATTGTACACGTTTTATCTATGTTAGGAGTAAAAATATAAAATCTCTGCTTCGGTTGTTCTTTTTGCTTAACAATGCGTTTGTCTTATTGAAGGGTTTTTTGAAGTATAGCCCACATAGCCATCTCGATACATACTTATATCCATAAAACCATTTTTGACAGATGTTTTAATCGATAGTTTATTTTAACGTGTCAGTTTTAGCGTCAAGCTGATTCTGGATTTGTTAATTAAAGCTTAAAGACACTGACAATGCTTGAATCTTTTTGGCCCTTAAATGTTTATATGCAAGTAATTATAATAATTGTAGTACTTTTTATTGTAAAAAGTACCAATATGCTAAAAATATTGACTTCGGAAACTTTTTTGTGTGGGGAACGTGGTATGGTAAATTATTTAATCTAAGGAAAGATTAAACCTTATTTTCACATTAGTAGCTATTTTTGTATCTAAAAGACTTGGGGACTCTTGAGAAAATTTCGTTTTTTTTTAAAAAAATTAGAACTCCTTCTATTTCTATGGATTAAAAAATTTACCTAAGGTTGTTCATTAGTTCTTTTAAGTTTTTGTACATTTCATCAAGCCGTTTTGTGAGTGATTATCAATATACCCCAAAGTTTGGTTTGTTGCATGTGTTTATACATACAATTGTCTAACAAAACTTAATTTAACGAAATCTTCCACAACCATTGTATGCCCTCGTGTATTCTTTCCTTCAGAAAATATTTAAAGAAAATCCGATAAAAGGACCAAGACATTCTATCCTCCGTTGTAGCACTTGCTGTGAAAATTCTGCTTTCTTTTTGTTTCTTCTCATCTATGCACCAATTGTTTACTCAGCTGAAATTAAGAAAAAAGGTTAACATTTACTGCCATCGTTTCCCTTTCCTCCGCTGAACTACGTATGATTTGGATCGTTTTGTGCGTTTTCGGATTGGTAGGTGGAGTTCTGTTTCTGTCATCAGAAGACCAAAGTGATTCACTTAGAGATGCCAACTGTGTTGACGTGCACCTCTTCAACTTAGGTCAGAATACAAAATCAAGGGTACCGTGTAGGGTACACCACAAATTAAGGAAGTGACTCAATTCTACGAAAGGATCGCCTGAGCGTTCACGACCGCTCCCATCTGCCAGTTAGCACAGTCTTCGCTGCATGCTTCTTTCCTGAAAAATATGTAGGCGACGCCAGATTTACTAATTGAATCAAAGTATAATGACTTGACAGGCATTGTGTGTGTGAATGAAAAATGTAGATCCGCTGCAGGCAGAGAGAAAGAGAGTCAGATATAACTTGATCAACTGCTGTTGTGGAACCATAGGGGATAGCGGTGGATTTCCGACACAGTAACAGAACCTGTTGCGAAAATCAATATCGCCTGGATTTTGACAAATCTGAACAGTGAAAGCCGTGACTGAGTACAATAACTTATGAGGTGCGACAGAAGATATAGGGGCTATGTCTATTCCTCAATAAAGAGAACAACTTGATGCAAATGATGGAGCATATATTTTATACCTTTGACGTTTCGGTTTCGGGCTAGAACCCAACTCCAGAGACAGCATCAGATACTGTCTACTAATCTTTTCTCATAAGGTATGCTAAGAAAAAGTTTCGCCCTAAAAATTGTCCCAATTTAAGCATTCATGCATTAAGTGCTGCTATCAATTCAAAATTTTACAAGTGTCTGTTGACTTATGAAAGTATTTAATTTTTTAAGTAAACAGCAGACATTTGGATCCGGTGCCTATGAGTAACTTACATTTGCAGTGCATGTTAAAATCGGTAAAGTGCTTTAATTGTAACAGAAACGTTGTCTGTAAGAAGGCGTAAAACATATTTGAAGACAACAATGTGTACCTAAATTTGGCCTGACTTGTAAAAAAGAGAGAAAACAAATGGGTTTGAAGATGAGCATTTATTCAGGAAAAGGCTTTATAGACACAACCAAGAGACACTGAAGTTTAAATTTCTACCTTATTGGGTGTCAGTGCCGATACTTTAATTCACATCTATGGATTATCATGTGTGCTTAACGTTTGGGTCTCTCAGACCGACGTGCCGCGCTAATTACCTGATGGCTGATGTAATGTCTCACTGAACGAGAATGGCATTCATTGATTTATCCTTATTGAATGACACAAATTGTATTCCGGTTCTAGCTTACATTTACCGTTTGAGCTTTCTTTTAAAACATTATGCAGTGAATAGAAGTTAATGGGATTGAATTTGACGAATTTCGACTGTCAACGTTATTAAATTTCACATATATTTTGCGGAACAAGATGCATTTTTGGTAGAGAAATCTTTTACAGCGGAGAAAATTCCTGTTTAGGTTTGCAAACCCCTTTTTAAGTTTCTTATGATACGTTGTTTGGACATTTTTCCAGCGTACTGCAGATTTATCATATCATGAAATGTCAGCCGAAATTCAAAAAAGTGTTTAAAGTTCGAACCAATTACGTAGACTTGTTAGTTTTATTGGAATACAAAATATGTCCCGTCAGCATGCGGACATTTAAGTGAAGGTTTTTCAGTCGCACACAAAAACAACGCCATGTAAAATGAGTAATTAAGTTATATCAATTTCTCTCACCGCATCTAAGACCTCAAAATTCCAAGTGTATCTTCTAGAAACCAAGCTCAAAGATTTTCTTTTTTAAATTTATTTGGTGGCAACTCATGTCTTCATAACTTCATTAACCTAAGAAAAACCTAGGGTCCTATATTAAAAAAGACTTCGGATTGTGATTTTCCTAATAAGATTGTAGGTGCTTCGTATTTGTCTATTCAATAATGCCGCTTGTATAATACACAAAAATAAACTACCCGCGTTCTTTATAAAATTTATATAATATTTCTAGCATCAAAAGTAAATAACTAGCAAATAAGAAGCGCTGAATGGAACTTTAACAGAAGATCAAGTTCAGAAATGGCTCGGAAATAAAAAATAAGAATTTAACCAACAAAACGTGTTTCCTCTACGTATGCAAATTCAAGAAAACTCCATGTTCTCCCCAATTGAGTGCAAGAGTGAGTATTTAAGCGTCGTTATCATAGTTCTATTTAACTTAGAGAGAATAAAAATCGATAAGAAATCTTAAAAATGCCTAATTAATTATTTTTACAAATTTTTTGTGAGCACCGCAAATAACCTCATTAATATGGCAATTCATATGGAGTATAAGCCTCTAATCGAAAACCTACTGCGGAAATTCAATTTGAATATTATGGGTAATAAATCTAGTTTTCTTTTGTATTAGGTAAAATTAAGAGAATTGGTGTATCGAATGCCCAAAATAGTTTGATTAAAAATGTGTTCCTATACAATTTTCAAGTTAACTTGTACGCAGGACTGCATTATTTTTTAAAGAAACATTTTAAAATCTCAAAAAATAGTGGATATCTCAATGACTCGTTGATGTTCAGCGGTGAGACCCATATAATTATTCAGAAAGTCAAATTAGGTGAACGAACGTTTTCAATTAATTCGATCAATAAGCACTCTTAAACGTGGTCAATCAGGCAGATCTATCGATAAAGTAAACGCTAGAGATGGAAGCAGCAGGTTCATTCCCTTCCCTGGACGCGATCCTCAGTCGTAGACCTGACGGTATCGTTCGAAGGAGCGTGTGTTAAAAGATAACCTGGTATGGACAAAATAAAAACTTTAATAGTTTTGTAACCCTCCAAGAGCAGTAAAATCTAGTTCGCTGCTTAGCGCAAAGAGCTAGAAACGTTTGCTCAGAAGACACTATTGAAGAGGAATTCAAGAAACTGCAGGTCTTACTTCGCAAGAACGAATATCCTGAGAGGTAAAATAACAGGAGTATGGCTGTAAAACAAATAAAACCCACAACACTTTTTGTGGAGAAGAAAACCCTATTTCTCAAAGTCCCCTTAAAAGGAGACGCAGCAGATGAACACCTAAAAAGACGCCTTCACGAGGTCGTGTCATAAACCTTTCCAGCTACGAGAGTTTGGTATTATTCCCAAAAAACTCTGTCTTATATGGGGAAGATGCGGAAAGGTTTCCAACTCAGACCACCTCCATGTGTATCTACCCCTTCACTTTCTCCTATGGATCAGGTTATATTGGTCGCACGAGTCGCCGCCTTTCCAAAAAATAAAGAAAAACCTCCCGAATTGGCTAAGCAAGAGGGAAGTCAATACCATTAGGATCATCAGCAGCTGTATTTTAGCGCACATGGTGGATTCCGAACATCAGATGGAGCTAAAGGAAGCCTTCACGGTGATCTACGAGGCTCCATAAGGTGACAAGGTTTCTCCTAAATCCCACACATTCTCCCCACAAGAGCGACAGTTTCTCTCTTAAAATCCCTTAGGAGTTTTCTCACCCTCTGCTCCTATTTTCATCCTTTGGCTCAGGACAACTGGCCTCGCCAACAGTCTGAGATACAATTATTCTGCTAACACTGTACATATGTACAAATAGGAAACTTGGCAACAGCAGCTGGTGTAGCCCCACCCCTTAATCCCTACAACCTGCATATTTTTCAACTAAAAGGGTGCACATGGGCGGGAAATTAGGACACGCAGTAAAATATACGTTAATAAATGATAAACGCGTTTTTATTTTACTGCATTAAGAAGTTTTTTTAATTTATACCTGTAGATTTTCCTTGTTTGTATTGTCATTTAACTTATTGCGGAAAAGCCCGATTATCAAATTGCAGGTTTCTTGGATTTCCCAAAAATTAAAATTGTGGTTAGGAGGTCGTCTACTTAAACTTACCTGTGGTCCAACTTTCGTTCTGGAGTTAGATTAGTATAGTGCGCGGCGCGAAGCGCCCCACACACCTGCAATTCACATGCGGAACAAACTGCTCACACCAGCCGCGCGAAACAACTTTGACTACATTTGTTCACTTTACACTTACTTCGATAAATTTTCTTTTCTGCCTATTCTTTTTCTTCAACCCACAAAACCCTATAGCCAACGTTTTCGCAGGACAAAATGCTGGGACAAGGATTTCATGAGTGGGGCAACATTGGCTACTTTTGCCGAGAACTGAAATGAAATGGACCGTCAAATCCCTCACTATATTGTTACTGATACCCTCATTCCCTAGGCCAGCACCTCCTAGCAACAGCAGAAGCAACCGCTATCCCATTGATGAAGCTGGTTTTGTGCGCGTAAAATAACATGCTGCAAGCTCCAGGCTTAGCATGGCCAACGGCCACCTAGCATTTTTTCCCCGAGTCTCCTTTCACCCTTTCCCCTCTCCCTAATTGCCGCTTTATTAGCCGCCCGTTACTACCCCCGACCCCCTTCCCTATTTCTTGGACTAATTTGCCTGTAACGTTGAACGTAATTTACACACAATTTTACCTTTTAATCTTTACTCCCGTCCCATATAAATATAGTGGCCTGATGAGAATTTATTTAAACTATACGTATGCTCGCCAACTTCTCTTCGAATTTCTGTGATGGGAATTTTCGCAATATCAATAATAAGTGTGCTTGCCTGAATATAGCGTTACCTTTATTTATTTCCGACTTGATAAAAGTAACAAGTGCAGGTGCCTTCAGGTACCGTCATATATGCTTAAGGGCAATTTTGTAAGACGAATTCGAAATAATGTTAAAGTATTTCAAAATTATGATTTCAGGTCAATATGGTGTTAAATCATTCATGTAGGTCGTCATATGCGTTATGCAGGGGTCGCAAGTATTGTCAGTTTTATCTTTTTACAGCTAGCTATATTCGCTAGATCCCGTGAAGATTGAGAGTCTATTGTATAAAACCGGTATCTTGCGAAAAATATCGCTTTATCACATTCCACGTAAAATGTGTGCATTTAAAAGTAAAACACCACTTTTATTTCTGGGCCGACTCTAACACACTATGCAAAGTTTTACTGAAATTATAACAGTAGCATTTTTTTCTTCGAAACATGACTGCTTATTTTCAATAAGTAGTTGGGTAAAATACAGGCCAGATTATTAAATTCTGTGCCGCAGCGGAGACTCGACAACACAGCTGTTTGTTTGTTTCCAAAGAAGAAAACGCCTTCACAAAAAATTCCTAACATTCGCCTACTTTAATTCCCTAAAGGATATAGTACGAAGATCACCTTCCGCAAAGTCGTTCCCGCCCTTTGTCTAATCAGCAAGCAGCGTGATTTTATTTCTAATTTCACGCAGAGTTCGTTTATGTACCTATCCATCTAACTGTAAAGGCCTGAAAAGAGTTCTCAAAAGCAAATGCATGCTATCTAAACTGTCCGTTAAAACACTGTTAGTCTTAATACTGAATCAGTTACCATGTTCAGAATTGCTTTCAAGTTTCGAAAAATGTTTGTTTTAATGAAACAAAACCATTGTTACTAAATATGCTGACATTTTCAACATAAACCTATGTTTTCAAGAAATAAAGTGCATTGCCAAAGAGGCCTTTTTCGGTTCATTTTTAGGCAGTGGAAACCTCTTGACTTCTAAGGAGAGTTATTTTAATAATGCTTTTAATTTTGTTTTGAAATTTCGAAGGGTAACAATAACTAACTTATAGTCGTTCAGCGGCAAATGTCAGACAGGTTGACGAAGCTGCCATGAATAGGTTGCAGAATGAACAACGCCAACCACTGAATTGACCAAACAAAGTGGAATGGTATGAAAATTTTATCGATCACAAGGTCCAAGGTATGCAGGAATGCTTACATTGCAAAGAAGGAAAGATTTTTCACTTCAGTAAGGATGATCTATTCGCCCAAAGTCGAAAGAAATGCTCCCACGCTTAACAACTCTTATGGAGAAATCAAGCATTCCAAAGCGCTGGTGTCCCTAATTGACTGTTCACCATCTCCGACAGTTCCATCAAAATACTTCATGCATTTAACGTCAATAATAATATGGACCGAGAAGAAGAATATACGATTGCTGAGACAAAACGTATCTTTGCCTGACGTTTCGTCATCCTTCTTCAGAGACCCAATTTCTGCTACTGTTTCTGTTAATGTTTCTGCTGAAGGATTTGCAACGGATTAAGAAACATCAGGCAAATAAAAGTCTTGTCCCAGTGATTGCATATTCATCTACTTGCATGTTTGTTTGAATTGACAATAATGTGGGATTCGAGTTTTTTAATCCACAAGTAATTAAGGCTTCGTGTCGGATGTTCAGGCGAAAAACAAAGGTTAAAGTCGACAAGTAGGGCGGCCCTCCGCTGATGGACAAGTTCACTTCCCTCTTCAAATAAATTTTGCAATAAGGAAACTTTCCTCAGGACTTCAAGAACGGAACAATTTGCCGTATAAACAAACGAAAAGGAGCCAGCCAGCACTCAGAAAAACACAGAGACGTCTCGTTACTCCACCATCTGGACACGCACATGAACCAGAGACGTCCCCTAGAAAGCTTATGAAGTGTTCACAGGAGCCGTGGCACTATATACGTGGTCTGCTTGGCTCATGAAATTCAGGAGAATTGCCGAGAAATTAGGATCGGCGTTTAAATAATATTTTTGACTCATTGAAGGCCTTTGACAGTCCCCCACGAGGAACTATCCAAAATTCTAGAAGTAAGTTGGCAAACATATGTTTTCAGCAAATCATCAGGCCAAAACATTTGACGGTACTGAAAACTGTACAGTTGGACAGCAAATATTTCGGCCTGATTATGATTTGCTGAAAGCATATGTTTGCCAACTTGACTTCTCAAACTAAGCATTGGAATATTTACAGCACTTATTCAAAATTTATTAAATTCGTACGCCTTTTCACGATGGTCTGATGGCGCACATCACGGGCAGCGGGATAAGTTCTGAATTTTTGTGGTAATCGCTGGAGTTAAGCAGTTGACTTGTATTCTTTTAACCTACATTGACTTTAAACCTTCTCGAAGGCACCAATGAGCAGCGTGCTTGGCCTTTTGTTCGAATATGAATTCGCGCTTACTACCACAGTGGACAAGAACATGCAGTCGCAGAAGATTTTAGATTTCCTAAAATATCAACCGCGGTTCTGAAAAGTGCTTTCGGTTTGAGTGAATTACTAATTTGGGGCTTTTATATGGATTAACTTGCAGTAAAACCAAAAAATATTTCAGTCAGGTCAGGATGCCGGATTTTTACCAAAATTTCTTTCTGATCGCCTGCAAATGTCGCACTCTATAATAGTGGTTTAATCAGTAGTGTGTGTTTTTTTATTTATTTTCAGTACTCTTACACATTTAAGTAGATTTTATAGAAAACACTGACAAAAATATTCTTTCTTCTTCTCGTTTGAAGATAAATTATGTCTTCTATAGAGGTTGTACTTTAGGAAGAGACATCTTATGGTGCTAGAACTGAATGTGAGCTTTACAAACTGAATGTGTGTTCGTTCTGTTTAAGGAAAAGTACGTTCTCACCTATGGTTTGAAGAATTGGTTGCATAGTTCTCATAGAATTCCGCAATAGGCATGGATCATGCTGTAGATATCAGTGGCAGCATTAATAAATTGACGGATACGATATATTATGAATGAACACCGCACAGTCGTAAAAATCTCAACTTGACCAAGCGCATTCGTAAAAAGCTGCATTAAAACGCCGTTGGTCAAAACTCATCGCCACACCTTCTCTTATCGGTGTATATTACGCATCTCCACACGATAACCCATACCTTATTTCCCACCACAGGCACGGAATCGGCACCCCTCGCCCAATGTGAATTGTGTTTTTCGGCTATATCTCAAAACGGCGTCTGTGAAGAAACTCAAACACGTGTAAGCTTTGAAAGCTCCAAAGTGTTTGAGTGAAAAACTGATGTGTTGTGTGGTTGTATAGCACACGCGGACGAACTGTCTAGTCCTATCAGCCACTGTGGCTTTTTCCGTCCCGACTTTCCTTTAGCTCTATTAATAATGAACCAGGTAGGTGGGGGGAGGGAGAGAATGTGACAGATGCAACACAAGTCTTCTATCATTTTAGTTCGTGCACAGGTTTACTCTTGTCTGGAACACACGGTAGATGTGGGCAAAATCATTGGTCGAACTGCCATCACCACTGGTTACTCCAATTGGCTTTATCCCTGTACCGCAAACTGTGTACGTCAGTGCTCCTACTAAATGGAAACTCGACGCAATCAGGTGCTGATGCAACATTTAAAATGATTAGGCCTCCCTGCCATATAATAACTTTTCACTGGAACCTAATCGTCAAATAGAATGAGGTTAAAAGGGGACTCTGGAACAATTGTGACTCCTTCTGAATATAGGGTAAGTAGCAGTGGCCCGTAGTTCAAAGGCAACACTTAAACGGGTGACCACTCCGTTAATTTAAATTGAGGGATTTTTGTTGCATACTTTTTACGAATAAAGGCCTTCTATGCTTGGTTGTGCTGCAACTTGCTTTACCGTTTGACAACGGACATATTCTCTCTAGTATAGCTGTTTAAAGTGTACTGGGACTTCTCATTCCTTTTAAAAATAACAGAAGAAAAGGCTTCTCTGCGCACCGATGCTGATAGCCTAGGGCGGAATTCAATGCCTTTGAGCTTTTTTTAATGGATAAGGCACTCATGTGAACGTACTTGTGACTTGAAAGACAAAGACAGATGTAAATCCTACTTTCATTAAACAGAGTTAATCTAGTTAAGGAAACTCACTAAAAATGGATTTCATGTATATGTGACCTAAAAATACTATGCAAGACACGAACGGAAACGGAGTGTTCGCTTGTCGATTCATCGTTCATTCTGGAAGAATTAGTGACATCATGGTAAGCATGGAGCAGTCTGACATTGAACAGTTCGCCTCAGTCACTGTTAAGACATGAGTAAGTATATCGTTTTTTATTGTGTTTTATTCATTTGACATTGCCTTGCCTGGAGCGGCAAGTTAAATTACGGTCTAGTTGTGCTGACTTAAGTACTGATGTATGGATTAAGGGCACTTAGCAACATGAACTCGCATGATATAAAAACGCGTAAAAATAATTCAGGTCGTGTATCTGGTTATGCTGCATAGTAGACTTTAAGCTCCTAGGCTTTGCTTAGCATATTTTCAGATAAAATGAAATAAAAACCTATAAAGGCATTTCAAACGATGAGGTCATATTAAGCAAAGAGCCTTCAGTCTAGCTCTCTTTCAAGGAGCCCTATCATGCCTGTTAAAATGAAAGATGGAAGTTGAAAATAATTTAATATCGCTTCTTGTCATAGGCACCTGTAAAATAAATGTCTTACTGCAACCTTTTTCTGCGTGAGAAATTTTCTAACAAGAACCACAATCCACCTGTGTCATAAACAGAAATGATAACGTGATTTATGTTCCGCCTCCTTAATTCCCTCGAACATCCCCAGTCGGTAGGCTTTTACATTGTGAATCACAGCAAAACTTTATCCGTGATAATCCCCCCTTTACTGATCTTTTTTTTCGTGGGAACTTCGAGTATAACTTCTCTTCAACAATCCAGAGCGAAAGCCGTACATCTTTTAGCCAGTGTGTCTCATAAAGAGTCGTTTTATGGCCCTAAAAACTCCTGGTGAATCTTGGGTGTTCCCAGTGCATTTTGATGCGCTAATATCGAGAAAAAGAAGAAGAAGAAGAAGAAGAAGAAGAAGAAGAAGAAGACTCGATTGCTGGAACAATACGTTTATTTTCTTGTGGATTCATCCTCAGAGAAATGAGTAGGAAACATTAGCATAAACGGGTAATGCATGCACAGAAGTTTGGAGCATTTATAGGATGCAGTCATTATTGCAAACATACAGTGACAATTAAATTTAATTGCCTTCTTGCGCGTGGATAGTTTGTTGGATGGCACGCGGGCTCTGAACTGTTTAACTTTCACCACGGGTGGTGGGCTCGGGCGTCATCATTGTTCGGCCATCTGGCTCTTCGGCGTTAGTGTAAGATAAGGCGGTGGCCTGCCCGTTCCCCAAGTGACGACTTGCTTTAGCCAAATTGAGTCTAAGCGCTGAATATGGATTGGGAAAATCGCTGCACTTGTTTATGGATTGGGGGCCCGTAAACCATGACTCAAGTAATTCTCGGCTCACCCCATTGTCACCTTTTGCAAGAATTTCGGCCTCATCAAATTTGAACGGGTGGCCGGGTCTCGTCGAACGAGCCACAACTTGAGAATTGGCATCATTTCACCGCGCTGCTGCCGCGTGTTCAGCAATTCGCGTCTTGAGAAGTCTGCCAGTTTCTCCCACATAGTTGCTTTGACCGCAAATGCACCAGTTCCTGTAGACGACCCCAGATGTTTCCTGCCGTGGTAGTGGGTCTTTCGGCTTCATTATCTGACGCCTTATGGCTACCTTTGGTCTGTGTGCGACTCCAACTCCAGGTGGTGCGAGAAGGCGGCCGACGGCTTCCGATACGTGTTTGACGTACGGATCGCTCGCTAAATTTTGGGGTTGGTGCGCCTTTGTTGGCCATCTCGTTTGCGCAAGCACCGGAGGACGAAATTGCGTGGGTAGCCTTATGCTCTGAACACCCGTCAAAGGTATTTTACCTCGGCAAATTTATCTTCTTGTTCGCTGCAGTGCATGTCAACACGCCGATAGAGCGTCTTTACCTAACTGCATTTGTGGCTGATTGGGTTGTTGCTGTTGTAATTTGGTTCTTGCATTGTGCTTGTCGCTTTCCGGAATACTTTAGTCTTTAGACTACCACAATCTTTGCGACAGGCGAGGACATCAAGAAAGGCCAGCTGGTTGTTCTCTACCTCCTCCATCGTAAATTGGATGTCCGGGAAGACGCTGTTGAGACATTCCTTGAACGTGAGCACCTGATCCCGTTCGCTGACGACGAAGGTGTCATCCACATACCACGCCCAGAATTTCGGTCTGTGATGTTGGAAAAACAGCGACCCCAACCGATGCAGGACCGCCTCGGCTATGAGTCCCGAAATCTGTGAACACATGGGTGTCCCCTTTAACTGCTCATAGATTGTTCCTTCAAACGTGAAGTACGTCCTGAGACGGAACTTCAGGAGCTGAAGTATTTGCGCATGTCCAAGGCGATTTTCTGTCTCATCATATTTGTTTCGTAGGAGTAATTCAACGGTCTCGACTGCCAGATCCTGAGGGATAGAAGTAAAAATGGACGTGGCATCGAGGGAAACCATGATAGCAATTGGCAGAAGACTCTCCCCTTTAAGTTTCTCCAATAATTGTGTTGATAAGCGAACCGTGGTCTCTGAATCAGCAGTCAGAATCGGAACTTAGTACAGAGAATGGCAACCAGAATACGCCGTTCTGCTCTCCTGAAATAGTGGAACTAGAATGGCAGCAGCTAAAAGACAAACTTCATGAAAACGGTTATCCAGAAAGGTTCATCCTTCAGAAGATCAAGGAGCGTGGCACAAAGGTGGCAATTGCAACGGCAGAAAAGAAAGATCGATTCATACGACTGCCGTTTATGGGAGACGCAACAAGTGAACTGGTAAGAAGATGCCTGAAGACAGCGCTCACGGATGTTTTCCCAGCGACAAACTTGCGCGTGCTCTTCACTAACTCTCCTCTTCTACGAATGGGAGGTAAAGACAGACTGCCATTTCAGTCCACATCAATGTGCATCTATCCGTTCACCTGTGCCTCTGGAGCGTAACATATTGGCCAAACGACGCGACGTCTGGAGAAGAGAATATGCGAGCATATACCGGCATGGCTCAGCAAAGGAGATAACAGACCGTTTTTAAAGCTCAATTCTCGCCCACCTCATTGATACGAACCACAAAGTGGACGCGAAAGAAGCCTTTCGGGTCATGTACGACACGCCAGTACATAACTCCGAAGGCCTACGCAAGCGGGTTTTAGCCACAGCAGAAGCAGTGGCAATAAAGCTAGCAAAACCCAGTCTATGCTGTCAAAAGACGCTTGTAGCCGCAGTCAGCTTACCCTGGCTTACTAACCCAATGAATGCTTGGTCGCCACCAACTACGCACGCCGACACTGAGAAAACCCCTGCCTCTCTTCCCGGCTTGCCGAACCCAACGTCAGCTTAGGCTAGAACCCACATGCTTGAGACGAGGGAACGCCACGATGACTAATTAAACCCCTACCCCCATCCCTTCCCCCTACCCCGAGATTCGTTTAATAACTACACTGCCTATAACTGACCATTTTGTCCTTGCATTGTACTGGCCCGATGATGACTTGCCGAAAAAGTTTTTGCCAATATGACTCTTCAATCGTAAAAATGGGAATTTTCGTAGAATTAGTGTGACGTTTGCGAATATATTTAGAAAAAGGGGTTTTCTTCTGATGGTTCCGAAACAAACATGCTGATGGAACCAGTGCAGCAAAAATATGAATATGAATCGTCCTTTTACCAAAAACACTTACACTGTATCTCCTTTTATGTAGGCTACTTTAACCTGCATATGCTCTTCGCAAAAAAACGTGTGAGGATGTTTTCGGGAAAAAAATATCTTTCGGCATCGCATCAAGATCGTTAGGGCATTTTCACTTGGCTAGTTTACAGTACATCCCTTTTGTTGCTTTTTTCAGTAAAAAACGTCTCAATGGGCTGGAATAATACGGCGATTTATTTCGTATGCTTTACACTCTCTGTGAGTACCATTGCTAATAGTCGTTAACCTCGGTTTAACATCGTAGCCGTTCTGACTGACAATTTCAGCAGCCGTCGGGATATTTTACCATTTTGTCTGTGTGAGGTGAAGTGCTTGTAAATGCGTTTCGATTTACGGCCTGCTTAGAGAAGTGCTCGCCTGAAACTGTTCGATCCCGGTTAGTTTTTTGCGTCTCCACGGTCGTTTTGAGGCAGGTGAACGTGGATTCAAAAAAGGAAGTGTGTGAATTAATTAAGGGACAGTGGGTTCACATTAATGGGCAAAGAAAGTGGACTGCCTATTTTTCACTTTGAATTTATTGTCATTCGAGCATTCTCCAACTACAGAAGTAGAAAAGCGGAAGTTTGCATCCGATCACGATTGTTTGTTGCGTATGCGTGATGAAAGCAATATTCACAATCAGTGGATTTAATGACGCGATTCCAACACCGCATTTGTAAACGTTTAGTTGTTTATCTGACTACAACTGGTAGAAAACGATCGGATGTTATGCTAAGTTAGTAATCAAAAATCCAGAAAATTGATAATTGAGTTCAGTTCTATTAAAGAAACGTGAAGAAACAGTTAAAACAAGCTAATGTGGCACCTCGACACAATGGACACTGATTGGTGTGTTAATGTTGAGCTTATGCGTTCAAGCTCCAACATTCTGACTATATTTTAAAACCTTCAAGGTAAGAACCAGCCTTATAAAATGTGTGTAAGACCATGTCGGGAATATTGCTAATTTCTGTATAAATTTCTGTGTGCTAGTGAATTAAAGAAAATAAAATCGGTCCACCAATTCTTTACTAGAAGAGCTTCCTCAGTAGAAAAGCGAAACCTGTCCTATCAACAACGTTGTGAACTTATTAACCTTTCACCATCGTTGCTTCGCAGATTAAGTAACAGACTATTTTTTACTGTTTAACTTTTAAGTAGTCGTAGCCTTAATCCTCTTAGTACTCTGAGGCAGCTCGACCACTCTTCGCGCATCAGTCCTCGAGCTTTGTTTTTATTTCTTCGGCCGGGCTACGTAGTTAGATACTGCCAGCTGTTTTTTTTGGTAGACGCCATAGCAATCTGGAGTAAGATACTTAGAAGTATCAAAACTAAGCAAAGCTATCTCTTGTTAAAAAGAGATATCACTAGTTTTCTACAATCAGGCCAACTTTTATGAATTAAAGATGCTGACTCGGTGGAATCCCTTTTTCACTTTGATGATGTTCATGGGCTCTGAACACTGTGCCAGGCTTTATTCTGAGAGCAATGGTGCTAAATTTGCAGTCCGTAATCAGCTAATTTTCCCCCTAACAACGAGCAACCGTTTGCTGACCCACATTTCTCTGGTGCAGACTGCCAGGTCCATAAGGCTTAAGGGAAGCTAAGAGCTGTGTGTTCATGTGTCAACCCTTTCCTGTCCCGAACTACAATCAGTCAACGGGCTGCAGTTTTTTTCTCTCTTCAAAAAACACTAAAAGAACGATCAGAAATGTTTTGTCTTGTCAGTTTGATCCAATTCTGTAAAAATCTTTTGACCTTGCCAGTAAACTGGCACTTAATTAATTGACTAATAAGTAGATGAATGAGGGAGGTCCGTCGGAATAATTGAGGTGTTCCCATGAAGTTTCTTTTTGGTAGGATAAAGGTGGTGACTTAATGATTGTTGAGACGGTGGACAATGGTCAATGATTGGTGTGCTAGTTTTGAGCTTGCATGTCTGAGTTCCAGAAGTCTCCCCGAATTTTGCAAATTAATTCTCCCTTTGCGTTTTCTCTAACGCAATGAAAAATAGTAATGCTAGGCTTAAGAGCAATTTCTGATTCGGCTGGCAAAATTAATTCCGATTTATAATACTTTAAATTTATTAGATCTTTTATTAATCGCATGTATACGTCTCATGCGGGAGCTTGTAGTTGTTGCTATTAGATGCCTCAAATAAATGACAGGAGTTTCATCTGTAGCCAAATGTTGAATTAATATCTTTATTTGAAACATCTGATGCCCTCGGTGGGCTTCGTACCCACCACAAAATTTAAAGCGTTTATGTACAGTCATTGCATTAAAATCCTAAACTGCAAAGCCCTGACCAGTAGTTGAGATTTGAAGTGTATTTTGATTAGGTTACTCAGCAACCTTCGTCAGGACTTCTTATTGAAATGGCCATGGTTATTACCTAATTAATTATATTTTATGGCTTAGGTAATCCTTTTGAGTACTCTGCTTACTGTATCAGAGCGTATATATGCCATATTTTGCAGCAGGTTGGCTGGATACCTTCCTGCAAATATGATTCAACAAGCGGCTTCAGGTCTAGGTTTCGGAACCCAGGTTATTAGATTGCTAGTTGTACACAATGTGCCGTCGTAAGTTTGACTCCTTCTGAGTCCACCCAGGGGTTCACAATCAGGCACAAATAATGACTGAAATTTTTCAAAAAAACAAGTATTTTTTACGGGAAAAAGTGGGGTCCTTGACTCACATGTATCGTCATCTGCAACTAGGACGGCTTAAGCGTGCTGCGTGTAGCAATCGCATACTGTGCAAGCATCTTCTCTTTCTAAAACCTTTGGAGATTTTCAAGTGTATTTGTATTTTGGCAGCCTTGCTGCTTAGTCCTCCGTCTGGATAACAGACTGAGAACTTTTATATTTATAAGGACAAGGGCGCGAATATAAAAAAGCTATCTTGAAAAGAAACCAACAGCAAAATAGTATTCAATCAGGTAGCTGCGTTTCCTTGGAGTTAGCTATTACGTTAATCATATTTGAGTGTCATCATGAACGAAATTTAAAAGATAAAGTCAATTAATAGAAGTATATTCGGCTTCGATATGGTCATTTTTTATCGTTATCATGGAACTCTCGATAGTGAGACCAACCTATCTCCTGATCACCTGAGCAGTTGTATGTTTTATTTCTGATGCTTATACTACCACAGGTGTATTGGGTTTCTACAGCCGAAATCAACCCTTTGAAAATATGAGTTGCGTGCTTTGATCAGGGTATATTTCGATAAAAACTTCTGACGTCGTCTATGTAAAGGATCTGACGGTGCATTATTTAGGAAACACGTAAACAAAAGGGGTTGAAGCTTTTTAAACCAGAGCCCAGAAATTTAAACCTGCTCGGCCCTTTCTGGTCGATTAAGAAGCATGCAATTTATTCAAACGTCTTTCAAGTTTATGTAGTTGAGTTAAATTGTTAAACTGACAAAGAGGCATAAAAACGTATGAAAATGATTACAGCTATTTGAAACTGTATAATGCTCTCTTCAGGTATCTTAGTAGCAGGACTTTCCAACGGTTTATTAATTATTACGGCAGATCTTTTGGGTGTGCCTTAAGATTTGTTTTCACGTTTTTCAGCATTTTTAGCAACTCTTGCCAGACAAAAGGGGGATTTTAATGACTGCTGGAAAGACCTCCCAAAAACCGTTGTTGTTTTAGATGAAAGCTTACAAAGTATTTCTGTGCGTGAACGCAAATGCCTCACCCTAAACAGAAGTACGGGAGTGATGACGAAAAAAACTTCTTTCCTGGCAGCATTTGGTGGTTCATTTAATCAAGTTTCATGTTCTGCGTCCTTAAAAAAATATGCAGGGTCGTAAATTCCAAACTGCGTAGTTAACACATACCATATGCTAACGTGTGCTAATCGATTGACACTTACTGCCTGAGATTGTGGTTTTAATGCATTTACTCATGTGTCTGTAACAGTAACAGTGCTTTCATAGCAATCCCGAGTTGTCTTTATTTGAGCAGAGTTGTGAATTAAGCTTGCAGTTAGGAAATTTAAAATGAACACATTACTCTATAAAATAAAGGCACAAAACTTCTATTCCGTCCGGAAAGCAAACTAAGATTTGCCTTTTACAGTATGACGAGTGCTGCATTAAACGTTCCGCAATTCGAAAAAGACCGGTAATCACTTGCAAAACAGCATTGAGTAGGGTTGCATTACTATTTATCATGCAGTCAAAATTCAAGTATTTTCTGACCGCTGTGAAAAACTTGATTCTGTGAAAAATGGACACTTATATAGCATGCATTTTTATCATTTACTTTGAGTGTCTTTATAAATTCAAATATATTTTACGGAAAGATGCACGAAAAAATCGTTTCTTGTACTAACATGTTAGAAAATTGCGCCTTCTTAAAATGTTATCCTCAAAGGAATGGTTTCCTTCGGTTTTAAAAAATATTTTTAATGTTAAGTTTCTTCACGACTGTGCGGTGTTCATTCATAAACATGGTATCCGTCAGGTTATTTATGCTGCTACTGATACATACAGCATGATCTATGTCTATTGCAAAATTCTATAAGAGCTATGCAGCTACTTCCTCAAACCATGGGCAAGAACGTACTTTTCCATAAATGGGATGAACACAGCATTCAGGTTGTAAAACATGAAGTCAGTTCTAGTAGTCCTTTAAGAACAAAATTTTAAAGAAAGCGTTATTTTCTATCAAATAACTATAAGAGAGGATTTTTGTGCACGTTGTCCATAAAATATATTTGAAGTTATAAAGGCAGTCCAAGTCAATGAGAACAATGCATACTAATCAAGTAGCCATTTTTTACCGAATCAACTTTTTCGCAGCGGTCATCACAGAGTTGGCATACTAGCATGACTGAAAGTAAGTGAAGTTGGACTGCATGATAAATAGTAATGCAACCCTACTCAATGTTTTTTGCGAGTGATTACCGGTCTTTATCAAATTTTGGAATGTTTCAGGCAGCACTCGCCGTACTGTCTGTTTGGTAGAGTTATTACAGAGTAGACACCTATCAAGCCTAACGTTATTTCATAAAATTAGTATTCTCCAATCACAGGTGTGTAGCACGTGAAGTTCGAACCAAGGACCTTTAGTATTTAATTGCAACACTTAATCATTCCACCACGTACTCGGGAATATGATGGAAGTAGAGGGCCCGCCGATCTAGTTAAGAAACATGAATGTCATCAAATTCCTACAGTAGGTTCACTTACTCATTAAATCTAAGAATTTTTACAAGTAAATCCCTGTAATTTAAACGCAACTGAAGCTGTGGCCCCAAAAATCTTCCAACAATAAACTCATAGTCGTTCTTCACTATAGGGAATATTGTGATTTATGAAGAAATATAACGCTTAAAAGAAATACAAGTTTCGTTGGCAATTTGGAAAATTCCGAAAAAGTTGAAATCAGGCGTACTAGGTTAACTTAAATTCTACTTGTAGAGGATGAGTGTTTTAACAAAACCACCGAGTGAATATAGCATAAAAAGTAAAATTACGTTGAAAAATAATCATTTTGTAAAGTTCTCGTGTATATGTGCTTCACCAATGTAAGCGAACATCCGTTTCCCAGGAAGCAATTTTGAAGAAGAATTATGCTTGACTTGGCCCATTGGGAGATCACAGGAGTAAAATATTTCGGAAGCTCTCGTGCGGAAATGCCTGTCAGTGATTAATAAATTTTAATTGAATTGTCGTTTTCTTTTATAAACGTACCATTTTTGGACATACAGAGTAATTGCCTTCCACTTAATATTTTTTGAATTATTTTGAGATTTTGATAACGTAGAGGTTCAGAATTTACTTGACATTATAATTATGACTTTAAAGTTTTTCCTGGCTTCAGACAATTGACCATTTATAATGAGTATATTTTATGTGCCTACCAAAACCTTTAAAATACTATATATCTTAAAAGCTTTTACGTAAATAACTAGCTTTTAAACATTTTTTTCGTATGTAGCTGCCATTGCATGTCATAGATTTCGAACCATCCAATCATGTGAACTCATTACCGAGAAAAAGAACATACACTAAAAAATTCGGGAATTATTATGCTTAAGATTGATTTAGAAAAATTTAACAAAATTTTAACTCTGGATCAAAAAGCTTTTTATATATTTTGGCGTCTGATGTCTGTGTACTTTAATTTTTTGATGATTAAGTCAAGATCAGACAGGACATTTAGGTAAGTAGATTGATTACCCTAACAACTAAGGATACTTCTGTTATAAATGAAAAAAGTAAATATTTTATCTAAAACGGAACAGTTTTCAGCATATTTGGTTACTTATAGACTCAGTTCTACAATAAAAAATGCAATGCAGAGTCGCAATAATATCAATGGCGATTTTTGAAAAAAACTATTTCGCAAGGTCCCGTGAAAACACTGTCAAAAGTTTGTTATGTTAACTGTCTCCAACATCATATCGATTGTACAATTAATTTGGTTGCCATATACTAAAAAAGATCTGAAACGCATTCCTTACCAGTAAGCTCTTAAATATAAAATATAAATTTAATATGAAGTATAGCAAAGAACATCCTTAAAAGTTTATTACTCAATTTTATGGCACAAAACTTGGCAGATTTGCAAAATATAATTTTTGAACTTATTTCGCTCTTTTCTTCCAAAAATTAATGCGCTATCTCCCAATTACACTAACCTCAATTTTATGGGCGCACAGCAAAATTTTTCGTTGAGTGAACCGATATAGTTACAACGTTCCTGCTGTTCATGAATTTTCTTTTATAGTGCAACATGCACGCTTAAAACGTTTTTATCGCAGCGTTTAATAGCGTAGGAAATGCCTCGGATATCAACAAACGCTGGATTTGGTCCATTTTCGCCTCTATTTTCTCCCATTATTCTGATCTGAACGGAATACAATTCTAGTTAATAACACTTTGCGCCTCAAGTTAACCCAATGAACTCAATAAACAACCTCAAGTCTGTGTTAAATCCTCCAATTTCCAAACTTTCATCGGATATGTTATGTACTGTACTAAGATGTTGCAACAATTATTAATCTTCTGTTACGTTTCTAAATTACACATAAGCAGAAATTAAAGTGTATAAAAAATTATATTCCTATATGACTAAGA
>JAYGXS010000002.1:11096810-11114075 GCA_036362985.1 Ligula intestinalis | reverse complement strand
CATTATTTGTGCTCATTCGTCTGACACTCACCTGTCCCCCCAAATACTACGGAACTTATGACAACTGTGTACTTAGAATGTCAAATTTCTGAATTTGAAAATAGGCATCCCGATAAATATAATTGATGGAGAAATTCTTCGGGAAACGGTTATAAACTTTATTCGTAAATTTTCGACACTAGCACGCTAGGTCATCTGCAAACGTGAGGAAATAGTGTGAGGAACAGTTCACATTTTTAAACGTGTCAAAAAATCGTAATGCTGTGTCAGCTGTGATCATTAGCCTCCTTTTTTGGGTGGTCTTTTTTCCAGGTCTTTTTAAGGTTGGTGTATATTGGATCAAATTCAACGTGCCTGTTGATGCAGGATTCGTCGGAATTCATAGCTTCTTAAAATTCGCGACACTTCTTGCATGGGCAAGAGCCGACAATGCATGTTTTGTCCCATGCAAATTGGTGCTCAGTTTCTACTGTGTGCATGGCGATCTCGAACAGCGGATATCGTCCCTTTACCGCTCGTTGATGTTCACGTAAGCGTGTGGAGGCCGATCGTCCTGTTTGTCCGCAATAAACTGCATTGCAACAGCTACAAGGAATTTTGTAAACGACCTCTTTTCTGTCTAAATAGCCAACCCTATTCTTAGGGTGTACAAGCTGGTTTCGTAGAGTATGGATTGTTTTGTGCGCTACTTGGATTTGTCACTTCTTTATGCGTCTTTCAACGAATTCAGACACGTTTTTAATATATGGAAGTGTTCGCCAATTTCTTGGATTGGGCGCTTCATCGAAACATTCTAGTTCCTTTTTGTATTGTTTAAACTTTTGCTGTTTCATGCATCGACGCACGAACTCTCTGGGGTAACCGTTTTTTGAAAACAGTGTTAATAGGTAATTGAGTTAGGCTTGGTAGAGGTCGGGTTCGAACAATGCGTTTTTGCTTGATTCATTAGAGTTCTAACAGTACTTCGCTTGTGAGCAATAGGGTGGTTGCTCTTGTTATGAAGGATAACATCAGCATAGATCTTTTCCCAATTGTATCGACAAATTGACGAAGTCGCAATGGGAAGCCCACTAGGACCTACCTTTGCAGATATATTTATGGGCCATTTGTAAGAACAAGTATCCCCAAAATTAAATAACACAACACTCTGCAGACGATATGTTGAAAATGTTTTAGCGATTGCTGACAACCTGCAAGAACGTGAAAGAATATGAGGAAGTATTGTCCAAAATGAACAAGTTGTATCCGAAGACTTAATTTACTATGGAACTAGAACGAGATAACCAACTTTCCGTCCTCGACGTCCACTTGTCCCGCCAGACAGATGGCTCCATTTCACGGAGGGTCTTCCATAAGAATACCTGGAATGGTCAGTTTTTTCAGTTTTCAGTTTATTTGGTTAGGATAATAGGCAATGCCTTTGAAAACCCTAATTAGCACGTATATAAGCACCTTTTAAAATTTACCACTACTAACATAGTATTGGCAAAGAGTGGGTACCATTGTTTTTGACAATATATATCTGGTTTTTAGAGGTCAGACTTGGAGGGAGGAGAGTAGCATTGTTTTTTAAAATGTATGTCTGGTTTTTGGAGTTCAGACTTGGAGAGAGGAGAGGGGACGCATGTAATTATCCACGCGTTGTTTGTACATCTGAAGGGAAGTGGCCTCCACGACTGACTGTGGAAGGTTGTTCCACTGTTGTATGACACGTTGCGTGAAGAATTCAGAGCGGAGGTTTAGCTTGGACATCTTCATGTGCAGCTTCATTGTGTGCCCACGGAGATATGGCGAGAGGTGCCACTGAAACATGTCTTCAAAGCGCAAGCCTTTCTCAAGACCGTTTATTATCTTGTGAAGTAGGATAAGGTCCCCTCTTTGTTGCCTGTAATGCAGAGGGAATACATTTAGGCATGCCAGTCTATCTATGTAAGTGTGGTTCTTTAGACCTCTTACTAGCTTTGTTGCTCGACGCTGCACTTTCTCCAGACATGCTGTGTCCTTTGCTAGCCATGGCCGCTACGCCTGTATGCCATACTCTAGGTGTGGTCGAACGAATGTGCCGTACACTATGCCAAAGAGATCTTCATCGAAAGCTAGAAACGCCCTTTTGATAGCGTGCAGCACTCCCGTGGCTTTATTTGCAGCTTTGACAGATTGTAATGAGGGCTTCAGATTACTCTATATCCAAATGCCGAGGTCTTTTTGCATAGATGCTACGGGAATTTGGATATTTTTCAAGTGATATATCCTGCTGCTCTGGGGGATAGGGTAGTTTGTTGGACGCAGGTGGAGGATGGCACACTTTTGCACATTGAAATCCAGCAGCCATCTCTCGGACCACGTCTGCAGTATGCATAGATTATTCTGCAGAGCATCTCAGTCGCTTGGGCGCTTAATGACCTGCCAGAGCTTAACGTCATCGGCGAACATGATTTTACCACAGTCCAGTTCTTGAGGGCTGTCATTTGCATAGGAATGAAGAGAAGAGTACAAAGAACGGAGTCTTGAGGAACCCCTCTAACTACGTCAACCCAGTCCGACTTATCCTTCCCGATACAAACAGTTGATAGCCTTCAATGCTGACTTCGCTGATCCCTATTGCTTCGGTCAGCCAAGTCTCTGTTAATGCAATTGTATGCGGTTTCTGTTCAGATACTATTGTTTTGAGTTCGGCAAGTTTATTGAAGATACTCTGACAATTGGTATAATAGATCTCGAAGCAGCGGCCACTTTTGCTTGTGGTATCTTCTGGAAACGGCCGGTTGACCTTGGTTAAGTTTTCCGCCTGACTACTTCCGGCCAAAGGAAATTTCGTTCAATGTGGACTTTTTCTCCTCCTCTTATTTGCAGGCTGTTTTCGCCTTTGCTCTTTCGGTCATTTAGATCGTTTTTCAAAATTCGCATTTTCCTGCGTTCCTGTGGTTCATAATCAGGCTAAAAGAAAACTCCAGCATGCATGATCCGCAGAGACGACTTTCTTTCTAGCATAAGCTCTGCCTGCGCTTCGGTGTCCCAAAGGACCTTTAATAGTCGTGGCCGAGAGCTTGAACCATTCGGTGGATGATCCTTGCCTATTCTAAATGTTTTGAGAATTTTTACAGATTCAGTGCCCCTAAGCAGTGATTTAGCGTACTGACGAACGAGACCTCGATCGTGCTCCATCTTAGCCCCAGCAACTGTAGCTGTTGATTCTGGTGCACCCTGTATCACTATATGTTACTTACGGTTGGTTCGAGCTTGGTCCGTGGTCAAATCGCACTGAAGCAGAGTAGCAGCAGGGGTTTCGAAGTCCAGATCTTTGAAAGATTCGATATACTTTTGCTTGTTGCATTTTCTTCGAAGTTACCGTTTGCCCTTTGGTCCAATTCAACTTCCTTTTCTTCAGAAGTCTCCTCTTGGAGTGGTTGTCTTGCTTTTTGTTCACATGGCGTGCTCCAAGTTCTGTCTAGCGATAAAACGGAGGGCTTTGGTTGGTCTTTAGCAGGTTGCTCTTCAGCAGCCTTCTGCTGGCGTATGCGTCTGCGTTTGGCCCTGCTGGACTCGTGGTTTCCTGGTTTATCAACCACTGACCTGTCCTCTGCATGCGTTGCATCCGGTGGTGTTGTCTTATTGTGCTTTATGAGCACTGCTAGTATCTCCGCGTAAAATTCAAGGCTTCCCTCTAAACGCATTACGCGCGTGGATAGGTTAAGACATCCATCGCAATCTGCCCGCGCAGGCTTATTTGGGTGGGTGGTGTTGGGTTCTAAGACGGTTGGTGAAAGGAGATGCGTTTTTGCATAGTGGGTGGTCTGGGATTTCGTACTCGTTATTGAAAGCGCTTCGGCTATTTCTGGGAGTACCTTGTCAAAGGTTGTACGCGGCGGCTTGAAGTCGGTAGAGCGTCCGACATTATAAATTGAGGTCCGGGGTTCAAACCCAGCCGTCGACGAACATTTTCTTTCAGCTAGCAGAGATGGATCGTGCACGTTAGCGTTACCCATGCTATTGGAAACTATATTAGAGTGCATTAATTCAAAGTCTGCAATCAACCGGCCGTGCTAATATAGATAGCGAAAAGATTTGCTTGTGCAATTAATTTCAACAGTTAAAATTTGTAATGTGAACGACTCAGCCTTTGTTGTAAGGAGTTCTTTGCACTGTAACAATCAGATTCAGAAGCAAGGATGTTGTTCTTAGGAGCAAGTGAACTTCCAGACTTGTGCTGATCGTAGGGATAACTTCCAGAGCGTGGTATAATCCGCGGTCCAGTTAGATTGTTCAAGCGAAAGATTCGTCCAACTTAGAAAGGATATTTCCAAAGGGCAGATAATACGCAGTTTCTTGGTCAGATTTTATAGCTAGATGTGTCTTCTGCACTAAGGTAGAGACTACAAACCTCGTGAGCGCAAAGAGCTTAAATTCGAAACCAATTTCAAATATCTCACGCCTCAGTATTTGCATTATCTTAGTTTTGTTCCCATTCAATGTAAGCGCAACTTGGTATCAACCCTTTTCCAAAAGACTAGAAAAATCTTTTCTGTGGATAATTTGGACGCAGAATTAGGCGGTCTTAAAGATACCTTAGTGAAGCGTGGATATTCACCTTAGTTTATATACAAATATAGTGAACCCTTGCGACTGAAAATGAGTGCACTCTTGGCTCCAAAAAGTCTGAACTTGTATCCTTGCTTTTTAAGGATGATAACATTTTAAACGCTATCAAGAGACGCCTGCTCGAGGCCATAGAAAAAACCTGTTATGCCGCTGAGCTTATATTTTGCTCTCGAACTAACCCTCTACCAATTCCTTGTGCGAGAGATGCCTTACCATTGCATGCCATCTCCAATTGTGTTTATGAATTCACATGCTCTTGTGGATGCAATTACAAAGGGGCAACACAACGGCAATTGGCAGCCAGAGCCAAGGAACACTTGCCTAGTTGGCTTTTCAAGCAGGAAAGCCGAACCCTCGTTCCTCTATTATGGAACACTTGCTGGACACGGGTCATTATGTGAACCTTACAACTTCATTCTGAGTTCTTGTTTGAGCACGAAAATCTCGTATCATGCCCTACCTGGAGGCAGCTTAAATAAGACTCTCTAAACTGGACCTATGTAAACAGTTGGAGCATGTGGAAACCTAGCCTTGCCTTGGTAACAACCGGCTCCTAGATTTACTCAGCCCCTGTTCTTTTTTCCCGTTACTCATTTTCCTCTGTTTCTCCTTCCTCCTTGTTTTAACCTCCTTACCACACCAATTGGCCTTAGTGACTATGACCTTTAACCTCTCTGTACCACTTCATTTTCGTATTTTTCTCATTAGTTACTCTTTAACGCAGTGGAGTGGCTGCAACTGATGAGCGTTTCCGAAATGTTATGGTTTCAATAAAGTTTGCAGTGTGCGCAATGTACCAAGTTAAGAAATTTCCCATCTTTACTGAGGAAATTATTGTAGGTATTCCTAGAAAATGGGCTCCTCGCTAATCAACGGAAAACTTATATTACCATTCCAGTTTTTTTTTTAATTTGGCTCCAGCTATGACATTGAAAATTATCGAGGTGTTCATAAAACGTCCTCACTTTGGCTGGAAATAATAATTGCCATAAAAGTTGCAGGTTTTTATGCAACCAATCAAATTCTCAAATCTTCACAAAATGGCTTTTTCCCTGTTAGCATATGTGAAACAGGCTACGTGTTTAGTAGCACACGTTTTTTCGGCGACGGAGCAGTCCGTGTTGAAATACCCGTCTCCCATCCGTCCAATCCGGGGCAATCTGAGTTGAAATCCCCGTCTCCAATTCGTCCAATCCGGGAAAATCCGGGGAATGTGCTGACAGGAAATCCGTGCAAACTTGCTTGCTCTTTTTCGAATGGAGCTCAAGGTGATTAGTGAAATTCTCACTTTCTAAGCTTCGTCGCATTTTTTGGGCTTGAAAGTTTATGGCAACCAGGTACCTTTCAAAGAATACCCCCTCGGAATTTTGACGGGGGGTTCCGGGGGTGACGACGGAGATATGTGGGCTGACAACGCCGTCCTTATTCCCGTCAAACTTTCTCCTCAACCCGGATTGCTCCTATCTCCTCGGAATTTTGGCGGGGTAATCCGGGGATTTGGTCGACGGGCATGGTTCCAGTACACAGGAGGTAGATTTAAGCTACACCGATGAATTAGACCTCTTGCCTCCTACTGATAGAATTACTTCTAATATGGCCAGATTAGTGGTTTTGATTGAAACCTTCCTTTAAAGTTTATTAAGAATCTATCGCATGTTTGTCTTTCCTATTCGCGAATGTTTCTGCCTATTCTTTGGTTTTATGAGCGAGTTCAGGTGTTCACGAATTCAAATATTCCAAAGACATTTTAGAGTAAAACTCTTGTATCCGACGCTTCCGAATACTTGCTGCTCAAACAGAAATCAGCTAACTAATAACAAATTGCTATAGATTCGGACGTTGCGAGTAGACTTTTGTCTCCTTCTCCACCTTAGTGATAGTTCAACCCCCCCCCCCCACGCAGATCTCTGTCCTTATCACCGTTTGTCTTCCACCTTTCACTTCTAAAAGTTTTCTATTCTTTGTGTTCAGGAAAAGTCATTTTGGAATAACTTGCCAATCGAAGTTAGATTGTCAACTTGTCTATTTGCTTTCAAGAGAAGACTGGACGTTTATCTTAACACTGTTTCGATTTACTTTTTTATTATTCTCAATATTTCCCAGCAGTATTTTCTGTGATTCTGCGTAAGAACCATCGGGGATTTTCAAAGTGGCCTCCAAATTACATTTGCATATGTCGTTTCTCCCGTGAAGCATGAGTTTACCATAACCCGCGCCCCTTTCAGTTAGATTATGCGACTTATGTGGATCCGCGTGGTTTAAAGCGCTCCCATTTCGTTTGCTGCTAACACTCAGCAAAATTCCAATGTGGCGATGGTGACGTCGAGGCCTCACGTCTATCGAGTTGCCATTTCCACTCAACATTAGGTCATCGTCTAAATTATCGATTTCCAAAGTCATGTTACATAAACATTTAAATTTTAAAGATATAAAGCCCTTACTGTCCGTTTCCTTCCCAAACACGCAAATTTTGAACTGTGAAAAATGCCTTTTTGGTATTTGAGGCTTTTCTCACGATATTAAATTGGTTACTTAATATGTTTACATTATCCTCTCTAGAGTCAAGTTTCATTTCCAAATGTCGTTAAATCTTCTCAATTTTGCAACGCTGGCGGTGGTCTTCGAGGTCTCTGTTGATAATCGCTATGGGTTCTTATATTCTCGCCAGCCTGTCGGTGGACTCTGCATTCTACATGGTCGCATCTCCAGCATTTCGGCGGTGGTCTTGTGACTTTTACTGCCACGTCCTCGTTTCGACCCCGTCGTCCCCGATACGTTCCTCCTGTCTCACCCCCATGATGTTATACGATATCTCACATGAAAAGGAACAATCCGAGTCCTCAGAAGTTCTCATCAACCTCACGATTCCATCTCATTGCATCATAAAAATCTAACTCCATATTAATAAGAGAAGCAGTTTGTCTCTCTTATGTATTTTTAAATCAGGCGTTTGCTGAACTCTACCTCTAATTTGTCTTGTAGGAGATTTTTTCACTGCTTCTTTCCTCAGTTCACTTTATTAACCAAATATTGTTGAGTATTATTTCAACTGACGGTCCGCTGTGAATCTGTTGTTTTAGCGGTTGCTTACACCTAGCTGTGAGTACCAACTTTGTATTAATTTTTACCACAACACTAAGTTTGTAATGAGGAGGCCCTTGGGCCTTAAGCATATAATTATTGTTTTTTTTTCTGAAATAGGACTCCTGAGCGCGCTGTAGCAATGTTCCATACTCACATCCTAGACTGTCATTCCCCTACCCTTTTCTATCTCTTCGCGAAGCAGTTTTCATTTCCGCAGTGTTTTTTTTTTTTAAGTTGAGGTTCACTGAACACCGCCCCCACTTCATTGTAGGAGCCTTTTCCCTGTCCCTTTCTTGTTTCACAATTTGGCAAAATAGATTTGTAGGCCTCTCTAGATATCTATCCACCCGGCTCAACTGCTTAAAGTTTTTCGCGGTCAAGCATTTAATTCTTGGCTAGCGTGTGTAAATTAATGTGTATTTGTGGCGGAAATAATCCAAAAAATATTCAATTAAATAAGACTATGCTTGTTTTAATATGCTAAATAGAATCAAATTTAACCATTTTAAACTTCTGTTGTGCAGGATACGAATGCTAATCGAGGGAAATTCTACCTTACGTAGGCAGAATTTAACGAAAATGGAAATTCGCTCTCCTATTGCTAAAATTTAACAAAAAATGTATAGTCACGCTACCGAACATTTAAAAGTAGATTTTTGTCATAAGTCGACGGGGTCTTTGGGGCCCCTATAATCAATCTTGCCCATAAGTCTTTCGAAAGATGGTTAATGATTGTTTAAAACCGAAAAAATCACGGTGTATGTAAAATACATTACTTGTAGTGCTACTTCTAAATTCTGTATATTTAGCCGCTCTTGAAGAGCACCAATGTGTGCAATGTCGTTACATTATCCCAATGGTAACTTTGTTTTATTAGGGGAATCTGGGTGCCTAACAGTTAACAATTTATTTATTTATCTATATAGATCCACTGGAAGCGTCGTAGAAGACAGAGGTCGAAAGTGAGGGGCGGTTGGCCGTAGGTGTGGATGTTAGTGCAGTTGGCAGCCTAAAGTGAAAGTTGTGAAAGCGTGAGGTGACGACTACCAGGACGGTGGATAACGTTAAACTCAACTCCGGTGCCAACACCGAAAAGAAAACTGGTTGACTGGGTCAGGAATAGCCAAAAGCAGTCATCATCACTTCTATCGTTTAATTGTTGTGGTGGTTGTTGAAGTTGCACCGATGGAATGTGCCTCCGTGGATTTGGACCGTAGATATGATAGTACCAACACAAGGTCTGTGAATGCCTTTCGCGTGATTGGAAAAATCGGGATCGATATGGTTGACTTAAGGTTAACTGATACTTAAAGAACTGTCGACCGAGCTATCGGTGCCTCTTTCATCTCTGTTCGAGCTTTCCATGAGAGCAGGGGACTTGCCTTTGCAGTTGAAGATGGCCAACATCGTACCGTTATATAAGGGAGGTAGCCAGATGTCTGCAAACAGCTTTTGGCCCACAAGCTTGACTTGCCTTTCCTGCAAAATGATGGAGGCCCCTGTCAAGCTGGCCATACTAAGATTTTGCGATGAAAGTGACATCATACAAAATTTCCAGCATGACTTTCGGTGAGGGTGCTCCTACCTTTCAAATTTACTGACTTCAATTGAGGCCTGGACAAGTGCTTTAGAAGAGGGCTTCGAAGTGGACGTAGTGTAAATTGATTTCCGCAAAGCCTTTGAGAGCGTGCCACATCAACACCTTTTACATAAACAGAGCGCTCTTGGCATCAAGGGGAAAATTTTGGACTGGATCAGGTCATTTTTAGTCGGTCGAAATTAACGCGTTTGTATCGGGGAGGATAAGTCGGACTGGGTTGACGAAGTAAGTGGGGTTCCTCAAGGCTCCGTTCTCGGTCCTCTACTCTTCATTGACAGCCTTCAAGAACTGGACTGTGGTAAAATCATGTTCGCCGATGACGTTAAGCTCTGGCAGGTCATTAAGCGCCCAAGCGACTGAGATGCTCTGCAGAATAATCTATGCATACTGCAGACGTGGTCCGAGAGATGGCTGCTGGATTTCAATCTGCAAAAGTGTGCCATCCTCCATCTGCGTCGAACAAACTACCCTATCCCCCAGAGCAGCAGGATATATCACCTGAAAAACAGCCGAATTCCCGTAGCATCTACGCAAAAAGACCTCAGCATTTGGATGCAGAGTAATCTGAAGCCCTCATTACAATCTGTCAAAGCTGCAAATAAAGCCACAGGAGTGCTGCACGCTATCAAAAGGTCGTTTCTAGCTTTCGATGAAGATCATTTTGGCAGAGTGTACGGCACATTTGTTCGACCACACCTAGAGTATGGCATACAGGCGTAGCGGCCATGGCTAGCAAAGGACACAGCATGTCTGGAGAAAGTGCAGTGTCGGGCAACAAAGCCAGTAAGAGGTCTAAAGAACCACACTTACATAGATAGACTGGCACGCCTAAATGTATTCCCTCTGCTTTACAGGCAACAAAGAGGGGATCTTATCCTACTTCACAAGATAATAAACGGTCTTGAGAAAGGATTATGCTTTGAAGACATGTTTCAGAGGCACCTCTCGCCTCATCTCCGTGGGCACACAATGAAGCTGCGCATGAAGATGTCCAAGCTAAACCTCCGCTCTGTTTTCTTCACGCAACGTGTCATACAACAGTGGAACAACCTTCCACAGTCAGTCGTGGTGGCCACTTCCCTTCAGATGTACAAACAACGCGTAAATAATTACATGCGTCCCCTCTCCTCTCTCCAAGTCTGAACTCCAAAAACCAGACATACATTTTAAAAAACAATGCTACTCTCCTCCCTCCAAGTCAGACCTCTAAAAGCCAGACATATATTGTAAAAAACAATGCTACTCTCCTGCCTCCAAGTCTGGCCTCTAAAAGCCAGACATAATTGTAAAAAACAATGGTACTCACCGTTTGCCAATACTGTGTTAGTAGTGGTACATTTTAATAGGTGCTTGTACACGTGCTAAATAGGGTTTCCAAAGACATTGCTGATTATCCTCAGCAAATAAACTGTACTGAACTGAACTGAAGACTGTTCGTGGCGTAACACGTACTGGTGACTTGGAAGCACAAAGGTGTATTGTCCTCCAGGTCTTCAGAGTCACTACATCGTGGATCATTGAGTGCTTATGAGAGGCCTGACAATATTGCGGCTCTTTTAGATTCGCGAAAACAGCATGGTAAGTCAAAGTAGGGAGTGTCGCTTTCCGACGTGGGGGAAGCGTCGGTCTCAGAAGTGGGGAATCTATCGTATCTGGTGTTAAAAACAGATGTCTGTTGATTGTATGAGACAGAAATCTCTACTAGGGTAACATTTTTGGAACCGGCCGGCATTGCTTGCAGGTTTTTCTGATAGAGTGCTTGTGAAGAGTGTGGTTAAGAGCTAATATATGAGCATAGTCACTAAAGTCACCTTAAGTCACTTTATCAAGGGAAAAAGGCTTTCGCCCTTGAGCTCCCTATTAATAGCCAAAAATCGCATAATAGGTTCGCCGTAACAATAGTACATAGCACAAATGTAGGCTTAACATCAGCGATAAGTGTGAGCCAGTTGCAAGGTGCTGCTACTGACACTTTGTTCATTATATCTGCCACAGTTTCTCAGCAAATGAGAATCAAGTTCGTGTTTAAAAATGTCAACAGTATCTGAGATGACAACATCTTCCGCGAGTCCGTTCCACGCTCCAATGACCCTCTGAGAGAAGGCGTTTCGTCGAACGTCGATACGGGCTGGTTCCTCTGTATTTTAAAGGGATGACCCCGCAAATGGTCAGTCCGAGCCAATTCGAGGAAATAATCAAATTCTAGGGCGCAGTCTTTGCCTCTAACAATGTGGTAGGTTTGTATGAGTTCCCTGCGGAGTTGCCTATAACTGAGGTGGAAAAGAAAAAGTTCTTTCAGCCTGTCTTCATAAGGCAGATGATCAAGATTCTTGGCCATCATTGTTGCCCTCGCCTGCACTCGTTCCAGGTGTAGGTAACCCTTCTTGAACCGCAGACGCCAGGCCTGGACAGCATACTCCAAGTGGGACCGAACAAACGCTCCGTAGGTTTTCCTGAAGAGCTAATTGACAATGTTAACGAATCCCCGCCTAATAGCAAACAGCACCTGTGTCGCGCGTTAAGCTGCCTTTACACACTGAGTAGATGGTTTAAGTGAGAAATTTATTAGAAAACTGAGGTCCTTTTGTTCGTTCACATTTAAAAGCGGGTGCCCATCGAGGAGGTATTGGAAGGAATCGTTCTCCTCGTCAGTCCTTCTAGTACGGAGTCTTAAAACCACACACTTACTTATGTTGAAGTTTAAGAGCCAATGAGCAGACCAGCAGCTAAGTCGATTGAGACTCTCTTGAAGCGCTTTCCTATCGGTGTCAGACCTGATGGCTCTCCAGAGTTTGACGTCGTCGGCAAACATGATAGCGCTGCAACCCAGGTCGTTGACACAGTCGTTGATATAGATAAGGAAGAGCAGTGGCCCTAAGACAGAGCCTTGGTGGACGCTACTCAGCACAGATGTAGGGTTTGACTTTGAGTCACCGATGCACACAGTTTGCGATCGCCCTGTGAGAAAATCTGTGATCCATGCCAGCAGGTTTCTTCTTGTGCCGATTTCTGACAATTTATACATGAGACGCTTATGTGGGATGCTGTCGAATGCCTTCTTGAAGTCCGTATAGATGACGTCAACCTGACCATCTTCATCTTGTGCGTGATTCCACTGCTCAGTGGAGAGTAGAAGGCTGGAAAGGCAAGAATGGTTCTTTCTGAAGCCGTGTTGGAGCCCTGAAAGTAGGTTGTTCCCCTCCAAGAACTTCATTGTCGTCTTCTCAATTATCGTTTCCATCACCTTACAGCAAATGCAAGTTAGGCTGACGGGCCGGTAATTGTTTACCTTCCTGCGGGTTCCGCCCTTGTATATCGGGTAAATATTCGTCGTTTTCCATTCGGCTGGCAGTTTTCCTAATTCAAATGAAGAACGAACGATATGTGCTAGGGGCTCTGAGAGTTCACTTGCCAATTCTTTCAAGAACTTGGCTGGTATATTGTCTGGACCGGATGACTTTGCTTCTTTGAGGCTCTGCAGCTCCCTTTTAACTACAGATGTTGGAAATAGTAGAGAATGAAGTGCTGGACCGGCGTTTGCAACAGCACTGTTGGCATTATCAAAATGAAGCTCAGTTTCCTCAGTGAATACCGAGGCAAAGAACCGGCTACAGTAATCGGCTTTCTCGTCACTCTCAACGACTTCTCCGCCAGCATCATTCTGAAGTACTGCAACAGTATCCTTGTTTTTAAATTTACTTTTTATATAGCGGAATAGAATTTTGGGCTTTCCTTCGGCCTGTTAGAGGATTCTTGATTAATAGTTTTTTCCTGGCCTGGCGAATTGTTTTTTATCTGCATTTCTCTGGCGTCGGAAGTCCTCGAGTTGAACTGGCGACCCAGTTTTCCTG
This sequence comes from Ligula intestinalis, assembly GCA_036362985.1. NCBI lineage: Eukaryota > Metazoa > Platyhelminthes > Cestoda > Diphyllobothriidea > Diphyllobothriidae > Ligula > Ligula intestinalis. Next base: position 11,100,941 of record JAYGXS010000002.1, on the reverse strand, counting down.
AATAACTTCAATTTCCTATTCTTCTTCTTCAGTTGCCTGTTAAGGTCTCTCGTCAACCAAGCAGGACGACTAGTCGTCTTGTGTACCTTCACCGCACAAAAGCGCCTAATCTGATCTAATGCGACCCTATTGAGTGATCTCCAATCCTACTCCGGATTCCCTATGAGCAGGCAGTCCCAATTCACGGACGATAGTGCATTCTTCATTGAATTGAGATCTGCCTTCCATATCTTTGGCTGATCCTCCGTTTTCCTCAGCTGTTGAGTATGGAGTAAGTAATCCCACATTAGCGTCGTATGGTCACTCTTACCGAGCGGAGAACTTGAATTCACTTCATCTTTGTAGGACGAATCCTTCGTGAAAATGAGATCCAAACAAGTAGCCCGCTAGTTTTCTCGAAATCTTGTTATGCACTTAACGTTCTGAACTAGAGATAGGTCTAGTGTGAGATCCATTAATTTGGAACTAAAGGAAGTTGACGTCACCTCCTTTGTCAGGTTGCTCCATTCAATTGCAGGGGCATTGAAGTCACCAACGATGAGAACCTCCTGGTGGCTAGCAGCTTCTTTCACCAGACCAAGCAATGAGTGGTCGGCTCCTCTCAAAATGTTTGGTGGCCGGTATACGGCCAGGAATTCATTGTTCTGTGAATTCGCCTTCTTGATCTTTAACCAGACGGACTCATACTCAGGGCTAGAGTGTGTTCTCTTTCTACAACAGAGATTTCAGTTCTGACATACAGGACAACCCCACCTCCTTGTCGTTTTTGGCGGTCTCTGCGGAAAAGCTGGTATGCTGGAATCGAAATCTCCGAATTCGCGATTTCTGCTTTTAGCCATGTTTACGTTATGGCAACTACATCAGGTTTCCGCTCCGAAAGTACTGCCTTGAGTTCATCAATTTTTGAGGGAAGACTTTGGGCATTAGTGTTAAAAAAGCTCAATTTAGACTTAATCACCACTTTATGCAGGCGGTTGCCTCTTGCGTGAGATTGCATGCAGGGAGCTGTCGGTGCTGATGGAGACGGACTGTTGTCCATCCCGACTAGGCTGTTAGTGTTATCGGCTTTCTCCAGAGGAGTGACCTCGGGACATGGACGATCTCCCCGCTCAGAATTCGAAGATTGCTCTGGCCGAGTTCGCATCTCCTGTGGAGTTCTACTTTGAGCAATCTCCATTTCTCCCGCTCCACATGGGAAAAATCCCGCTGAAAAAAACCATCGGGTGTGAGTATCTAAGTATTGGTTTCCTGCTTAACAATAGCTGGACCTCGGCCTCCTTCTTCAAAACAACTTTCAACGGTCTTGGTTGGCGTTGTTCATCTTTTGATTCTGTTATACGGCCCATTCGGAATGCCTTTAGAACTTTGACTGTCTCTTCACCCTTTAGGAGGAATTTCAGATATTCGTTAAATAACTTCCTGTCCTCTTCTAATCTTGATTTCGGGGTATCGGAAGTACCTTCCGTCATGCCTTGTATGAGTATGCAGTTTATACGAGTGGTACTCACCTTCCGACTGTCGTCCCCTTCTGCTTCACTAGGGTTTGTTAGGAAAGATTCGCTCCGAGGTTCGGCGCTTATGTTCGTTTAGGCCTGCGAAGATGCCCTTTTTGTTTGGCTCGTGCTCAAGCTCGGCCAACTTATAGTAGCCATTGGGCTTAGTTGGCCTTTTTTGTGGGCCCTAGAGTGCTTCTTCGTTTTCTGAGAAGCCAGTGGGTTGACCGTTTCCCCTGTTCATGGCAGACTGCCAACTCCGTCGAGCAACCTGGCTGCCGGATCATTTTTGTGCAAAGACGTTTCGGCGAGGGATGCTGCTTCTCCGTACGTTAGATAATAAATAAATAAATAAATAAATTTTATATTTTAGGCCCGGAGGGCCTCGTCATTGCTAACTTAGTGCTGTGGAAAAATAAATACACAGTTGTTAAATGCTGCTCTCCATGAAACAACCACATAGACAGCGGGAGCGTTTAGTAGTGTTGGTAGATAAATTCGTCATATCGTCATTTTAAAATAGTAGTCAGCGCATGGTGAACTAAGAATGAAGCAGTGAAAAAAAACTCCTACCATTTAAGCTGGGGCGGAGTTCAGCGAACCCCTGCTTAAAAAAAAAAACAAAACGTAGGAGAAAAAAACTGCTTCAAAAAAGTTAAGGGGTTTGGTTGAGAGGATTGATTGTAGTGCAAATGAGACAGGACTGTTGATGAGAACGAATGAGGGTGGGAAACGCTTCTTGTGATTGGAGACATCATATAATAGCAGAGGCTGTCTTTCACCATTGTTACACCGCCCGACTGGCTTCATGATCAACCATCAGGGAGATGAGACCGGAGGAGACCATCGCGAACAACAGAGTCAGGAAGATGAGGGAACGGCATAGGTCACCTGATCATCAACGAAACGTCCAAGCTGTGACCTTGTAGACTGCGGAGTTTAGCGACGAGCTGGCGAAAATAGCAGAACCGCCACGAGCATGACTAAGGACCATGAAGCCTATCGTCAGGGTAGTAAAACGGAGAATAGAGAAAACGGCAATGATGACTGGACAGAGAAGTGGACGAAACATCGTTGTAAATATCACTGAAAGAATGAAGAAATAGACATGTATGGAAAAAATTTGATATAAACATAACAATCTCAGATACCAGGGGGACCCTTTTCAAAGTCCAAAAGTTGTGTGTTTGGGAAGGAGACGGATAACAAGGACTTTATATCTTCTGAAGTTAAGTGTTTACGTAATTTGACTTTAAAACCTGCTAAGTTAGACGACAGCCTAATTTCGAGGGGAATATTATTCCAGAGGAAGGCATATTTGGAGGCAAAGAAGTGAGAATGGTTCGAAGTGGAGCTTAAGGGGGGTGCAATAATCCTGGAGGAATTACGGGTGGCATAAGGTCTATCTGCGGGAATGAGAGCATTGATTCGTGGAAGGTTAGGGGTAGAGTTAACGCGAAAGAGGAAACAGAGGCCCGCTTCGAGTCTTCTGACCCAAAGAAATGTCATGTTCGCTAACTGACATCTCTCCGTATAAGAAAGCGTGGATCGAGGAAGAGCGAATATTTTGCGAGTAAATACCCTCTGTACATTTTCAATCTTACTGCGGTCTGAAGCATTCATTAGACCAAAGAGGGGACAGCAGTATTCTAGGATGGGTAGAACATACATGCGATAAAGTTTTAACTTTATTTCCAGCAGGAAGAAATTGTGTGATATAAAACCACATATCTGTGCAGCCTTCGCAGATATTCGATCGGCATGAGGCGACAATGCTAGTTTATTTGTGTAGCTTAGACCTAAGTCTTTTATAGTGGATCGTTCTAAAATTGGAGCATTTTGAAAGACTAGGGGACGAGGAAGCTTGGCGGGACCAAAACACATGAAACTACACTTGGATGGAGAGAATTCCATCTGCCAGGTAGCACTCCAACGTGAGAGTGTAAGTAGGTCCGCATTTATTTTATCAACGCATATGCTTGCCGTGTCCTTAGAAAACGAGTATATGCATTTTAGGTCGTCTGCATAAATGAGAGTGTGTGAATTTTTTAGAACAGTCGAAATTTCGTTTATGTATAGAATGAAGAGTAATGGACCCAAGACAGTGCCTTGAAAAACGCCACTCGTGATCAGCTGAGAAGTGGAGTAACTATTACCCACTAGGACCTTCTGGCTGCGGTTAGACAAGTAGGAACCGATGAAGTCGAGGAGAGGGGGACGGATCCCAATGGCTTCCAGTTTTACCAGAAGCCGTCTGTGCGGTACCTTGTCGAAGGCTTTGCTCAGGTCAAAGTAGATAACAACCACGGATTGCTGCTCGTTACGGAGGGAAGTGACGTGGTTAAGAAAAGCTAAATGACACGTCTCGCATGATCTTCCAGGTAGAAAACCATGCTGCGAGTCAATTAAAAGCTTATTTTTTAGGCAAAAATCGAGAATTTGATTAAAAATTATCTTCTCCATAAGTTTAGCTAGGGCCGGGGTTTTATGTACACCGCGGTAGTTATTTATTTCTGAACGAGATCCTGATTTAAAGACTGGAAGAATAATGGATGTCTTCCAAGTGTCAGGAAAGTAACCATTTAAGAGATAGACTGAAAATATATGGCTAAGTAATTTGGGAAAGGTCGACACTCTT
>JAYGXS010000002.1:11055011-11088602 GCA_036362985.1 Ligula intestinalis | reverse complement strand
ATGAGTGAGTTTGGAATGTTATCAGTTCCTACCGAATGTGAATTTTTAAGACGACTTATTTCTTTTTGAATACAAGCGGGTGAGAAATTAAGGGTACTGAGATTTGAATCACACAGCAGGGGGATTTTAGGAGTGGGGCTAGTTTCGATGGTAAAGAACTCGGCGAAAAATGAATTTAGCAATGCTGCTTTCTCCAAATCCTCTGTAATAAAATGATTGTTGCCATTGAGTAAGGGTGGAATGACTTTCTGAAGCTTAGCTGCCGACCGAAGACGGAAGACTTGAGCAACTGATCTGGAAGAATTCGCATCACTTAATGCTGTGGCCTCTCTACGCCTATCTCGTGCAAGCCTTATTTTAAGTGCTAATTCAAAGATTTGCGCTATTCTTAAGTGAACTGATAAAGAGCTATTAGACGTATCCTTAGGTTGTTTTTGTAATTTCTTAAGTCTATTTTGGAGAAAATGTGGCACAGTTGAAGAAGCTGAATTTGATTTAAAAATCTTAAGTGGGGTAAGAGCCTGAATATTTTCGGTAAGGTTTTGCAATAGCTCCTGGAAAAAGTAAGGATCTTTAGTGGAAAATATGCTATGCCAATCTAGGGTTCTTACGAAATCATTTACTAATTCATGGTTCACGTTACCAAAGTCGAGGTCATTGCATTTTACATCGGGCTTTTTAGAAAGAGAGACTGCAAAACAACAGTGAATTAAGGCATGGTAACTTGTGAAAATATCACGATGGAAATTCATAAAAAGAGGGTGGACATCATTTGTAAAAATTAAATCTAATATTTTTTCATTTCTGGTCACTGAACTGACCAGTTGTGACATGTTTGAAACGTTAATAGTGTCAACCAATTTCTGAAATCTTGGTGGACAGGTATTTGCATGCCAGTCAATGTCTGGCAGATTAAAATCACCTATAATTATTCTGACATCGAATTGAGTCGCTGCAACTTTTTGAAACATTTCACACAGCTGCATTACATTACTTGAGTTACTGGGAGGATTGTAGACACACCCAATTATCGCTTTTTTATTGTGTGGCAGGATGACTGAAATAAGACAAAAATTTCCAGAAAATGACGAAATGCTCAGGTGATACAGGAAATGTACAAAGGATGATTGAATATAAAGAAGGCAACCTGCGCCACGCTTTTCAATGCGTTCTTGTCTGTACAAACTATAAGTATCTATGGCGAGTGTCGAGTCAGAAATAAGAGAGTGTGTCCAAGATTCAGTGACACAGAGCACATCTGGATCAAGCTCAAATGCTACTGTTTTAAGTTCTGCATCCATTATCCTGTCTCCCCGTCAAAAGGCGATTATTGGATGCATTTATAGTCCACCTAACTCATCATCGGAAGATGATGAAAAGCTTTGCGAAATATTTAGGCTGATTTTGGAGTCCGCCTTTGATGCTAAAGTTATCGCAGGGGATTTCAACTTTCCCGAAATTGATTGGTCATTGAACTGTTGTCCATCCAGATTTCAGCCCTTCCTAGATACCATCAATTTTTCAAACTGGTCTCAGTTGGTCTGTTCCCCAACAAGGGATCAGCATATTTTAGATTTAATTTTCACTAATGACATTTTCCCCCTTTTTGTTGACTACAATCAGAACCTCTTCCCAAGTGACCATACTTTGATCCATTGTTGCCTTCCGCTTGCTTCTACGAAAAAGGCTAGCACCACTCGTACCTACCGTGCGTTTGACCTAGCTGATATTAATTTAATTAACAACTTTATGGACTCACTAGACTGGCAGGAGCTTTCCTCCACGAACAGTGTAACAATTCTCGGTGACTTAATGACGGCAATTTCAAATAGCATTTTGGAATTTGTGCCGATCAAAATTGTTAAGCCTTATACTTCGGACCCCACCGTTCCTCATTTTCTTATGTCTAGACTGAAGAAATTGCAAAGACAGTTGAAAGACCAGTCTACTAGTTCATTATCGGTGCACCTTAGAATCGCAGAGATTTTCGAATTAGCGTCTAAGATTCGTCTTACACGTGACAAACATAGGGAATCTTGCGCACTCAGCGAGTTAAACTCTGCAAAATCGATTGCCCAACTGTTCCGCCGTCGGTCCTCCGCTAAACGAGGTCACGAAATCCCCCCCTTACTGAATGAAAATAAAAACTTTGTGCAAGATGAGTCTGAGAAGGCTGAACTGTTCAATGCGTTCTTTGCAAAACACCTTACGACGGAATCTGAACCGGTCCCGTCTTTTCAGCCATGCTCAGTCAATACTATCAGTACCATAGATTTCTCCATAGAAGTAATTCGTAAGCACATTATCCGTCTAAAAAACTCGCACTCCTCGGGAACTGACGGCCTTCCAAATTCACTTATCAAGAGAGTATTCAGCTTCCCCCGATTGCTGCGTTATATATTCTCAGCTTATCTTCTAAACGGTTTCTTTCCTGACTCATGGAAGACATCTATTATTCTTCCAGTCTTCAAGTCAGGATCTCGTTCGGACGTAAATAACTACCGAGGTGTTCATAAAACCCCGGCCCTAGCCAAACTTCTGGAAAAGATCATTTTTAATCAAATTCTCGATTTTTGTGTAGAAAATAAAATATTAAGTGCCTCACAGCATGGATTTCTACCTGGAAGATCATGCGAAACCTGCCACTTAGCATTCCTTAACCTGGTTACGTCACTTCGTAATGAACAGCAATCAGTCATCGTGATTTACTTTGACCTTAGTAAAGCTTTTGACAAGGTGCCTCATAGGCGCCTTTTAGTGAAACTGGAAGCCCTAGGCATCAGGCCTCCCCTCCTCGATTTCATTGCCTCCTACCTGTCTAACCGCAGCCAGAAGGTCTTAGTAGGCAATAGCTACTCGATGCCTCAGCCGATAATGAGTGGTGTATTACAAGGCACGGTTATCGGTCCCCTCCTTTTCATTCTTTACATAAATGAAATTTCAACAGTGCTAAATAATTCGGAAAATTTCATTTATGCTGATGACCTTAAGTGTATTTACTCATTTTCTAAGGACACGGCCAGTAGTTGTGTTGATAAAGTTAACGCAGACTTGCGTACTCTATCAAGTTGGAGCGCAACATGGCAGATGGAGTTTTCTCCATCAAAATGTAGTTTCTTGAGTTTTGGTCCCGCAAGGCTTCCTGGACCAATTATCTTCCAAAATAGTCCACTGTTAGAAAGATCTACGATAAAGGATTTGGGTCTTACTTGCACGAATAAGCTTGCATTATCACCTCATGCAGATCGAATTTCTGCCAAGGCCGCACAGATATGTGGGTTTATATCGCATAACTTTTTCCTTCCAGAAATGAAGTTAAAACTATACCGCATGTTTGTTCTTCCTATACTAGAATACTGCTGCCCGCTTTTTGGCCTCATGACCCAGCATGACCGTAGTAAGATTGAAAAGGTTCAGCGAGTTTTCACTCGTAAAATATTTTCTGTTTCTGGGTCTGGTATGTGTTATACAGATAGATGTCAATTAGCAAACATGAAATTTCTTTGGATAAGAAGACTCGAAGCTGGTCTATGCTTTCTGTTTCGCGTTAACAATAGTCCTAATCTCCCACAAATTAACGCTCTCCTTCCAGTTGACCGACCTTACGCCACTCGTAACTCTTCCATGATAATTTTATCACACCATAGCTCCACATCTAACCGTTCTCGCTTTTTTACCTCCAAATATGATTTTATTTGGAACAATCTTCCTCTCGATATTAGACTGTCTTCTACACTGTCGATTTTTAAAGGCAAATTATATAAGCATTTAAATTTAGAGGAAATAAAGTCGTTACTGTCTGTTTCCTTTCCAAACACGCAAGTTGTAGATTTTGAAAAGAGTCCTCCTGGCATTTGAAGCTCTTCCCAGGATGATAAAATGGTTTCTAAATATGTTAGCATTTCCCTCTGCAGAGTCAAGCATCACTTCCAAGGGCTGCGAATTCTTCTCCGTTTTTGCAACCTTCGTTGTGGTCTTCGCGATTGGCTCTGGAATCTGGTGGGTCGCAAGTCGATGACGTTGCCTTGACTTCTACTGCCTTCTCCTGCCTTCCGGATGACCCCTTCCTAACTCAACGATATATTATTTTTTCCCATGAACATAAACGTCCCGAACCCTCAACATCAGGTCCCAAACTAACCACATCAAACCCTTTTACCTATTAAGGCAGTTTTTTCTCCTAAACTTTTTTTGAACTCGGTGGCCCGCTGAACTCATCCACCGATCTAGGAGTTTTTTTTACTGCCGATGACAATTATTTATAAGAGTTCGCTGCTTATCATTATTATTTTTATTTTCACGATAGCACTAAGTTTGTAACGACAGGGCCCCTTGGGCCTTAAATATACAAATTATTATTATTATCTTATTAACAACTGATCTCGCATTGAGTGAGACTATACTGAGCGTATCCTTCGGATTCAGGTTACGCTCGTCAGTATTTATAAAAAAGGAAAACTTGGTGGCGGAAAGGGAAATGGCATGGGAGAAACAAAAGGCGGAAAGCAAACTGGCCCTGGTCTACAGTTTGCCAAGTAATTCTTATCAAATGAACGGTGCATATTGTAGAAAGGCATATAAGAGGGGGCTCCATAGAAAGGGCGGCTGAAGTGTGGCATGGGAAAACCAGGAGGGGGCATAAATATAGGATTTTGAGGCATTATATCAAAATTTGACGGAATATTGGCCTTCGAAAATTGCACGACTGGTTTTGAAAAACGGTTAATTTTAGTAGCTGGCTGAATTATTTGGGGATGTTGATGAGATTTGGGGATAGGAAAAGCGCTAGCTTGAGCAGTTGGGTCTTTGTTAGATACTGAGTTATTATCGGTAATAATATTGGTGAATTTGAAAACTGACGTAGATTTACTAGGGGCGTTCGTAGGTTTATCGGAATTTAAAGCTATCACAGACGTGGTTGGCTTAGAAGGAGAACGACTTGATGAGGCTACAATCTCACTCGAATCACGAGTAAGGTGAATGGGAGAAGTATCAGGGATAACTGACATTGACCCAGAGGGATGTGGGCTTACCTGAGCGGGAGGGCCGGCCTCAGAGACAACTTTTGGTTTTGTGGAACCGGAACCAGTATTCTCATTTGCTACTTTAGATAAAACCCGACGCTCCATTGGCGTTTTATCCCTGCATATGTAAAGTTTATTTTCCTTTAAATAGTTGGCTGACCGCTCATGTTGAGAGAATATAAGGTCTAATTCTATCGCCGAAAAAAGTTTTACGAGAATCGGCTGGTTTTTACTTCGGGATGAGAGTCTTTTAGCTTCTGCAACTTTGAAATTAAAGCCACAAGAGTAAAGAAACTGAACAGCAACATCTATTGGTTGGAGAGTGTCATCTCCAGGACGCTTTGGAACAGACCGGCGGCCTGGGCCGTCTACGCCAAACAGGCTCGGAACCTGAACCATTTCCATCGCAGCTGTCACGACCGAAAACTCAAGTTGAGATGGCAGGAACGGATCCCGAACACTGAAGTACTGAGAGGACGGGAATCTTCTGCCTCCACGCCATGCTGAGGCAACTTCAAGTCCGATTGAGTAGCCAGATGGTGCGGATGGATGGCCAACTATTACAGAAGCAGTTGTGCTACGGCGATATCGCTGTGGATCCTCACCAATAGTAAGGATATAAGAGGCGTTACAAGGTCACTCTAAATAACTATTTTAAATGCCTTCAAATTAACGCGAAGACCTTAAAAAAGCTCCGCAAGTCACAACTCCAAGGAAAGAGCGCTGCCGGCACGCAAGCCCTTTAAACCTGCCCATGCTGTTAATGCGCGTATCGACTTACTCGGCCAGCTCCAGACGAAATGCACTATCCCTAAGATAATATATAATACTACGGCGTCAAACATTTTTACAGTCTCTCCTTGTTCCCAGCAGTCCGAAGACGACTTATCTCACCACAGATACCCAAATACCTGACGCTGAACTACCTCATTGCTCTTAACCGTTGCCACCATCCTTCCTGTTGTGCCCGCCTCGCCTCGCGATGAAGATTTCAACAAAAATTTGAGAATCATACATCAAATTTCAGATTCTAAGGTTCTTCTTGCTCAATTGCAGCCTACGTGGTCTCTATGTTCCGATTTGCTTCAACAAAGTGAACTGAACAGAGTGCATAGTTTACGCACATAATTCAGTATAATTCAGCATATATAACGGAGAGAGGCAGAGCTTTTGAAAACCCTATTTACAGATAGAAGCTATCAGATCATGCATATTGTTCAAAGTCATGCATGCACTATATAAATTGTTGTTGTCTTCCAAATGTATGACCAGCAAGCAAAGTAAGATCAAGCCTTCTTTTGAATGCGCTGACGCTTTCAGCAAGAACAACCGAGAAAGGAAGTTTATTCCATTCTTCAATGACCCGCTCGGAGAAGAAGTGGGCCCGCACTTCTAGTTTGGCGTGGTGTTTCTTCAATTTGTACGGATGACCGCATAGATGTATCGTTTGTGTAAATTGAAAGAAGTCGGTCATCTGAAGAGAACAGTCTACTCCCCTGACGATTTTAAACACAATGATCATAACTCCTATGTATTGCCTATAATAGAGAGGAAAAAGATTGAGCCTATCTATACGAACTTCATATGGGAGACCTCCTAAGCTGCTGACTAGCATGGTTCCCTTCTTTGCACTTTCTCGAGCATTGCGTTATCTTTATTGATCCAAGCGCACCACGCCTGGAAGCAGCACTCTAACATCGGCCGAACAAATGTTCCGAAGACTCGCCCAAAAAGCGCCTCGTTAAAATAGAGGGAAGAACTTCTGATCCCTCCGAGGATGCCCATAGCCTTCGTTGTGGTTTTTATCACAGTGAGTTGACGGTTTGAGGTAGGGCGTCATGCGTACACCTAGATCCCGTAGTTCGTTCACTAGCTCGAGTTGATGACCTCCGATCGAGTAGACATACTCGAATGGTATCACCTTTCTGCGACTTGACCGTAAACGGATTACTTGGCATTTGTTGAAGTTCAGCTGCAGTAGCCATTTTTCACACCACTTTTGCAAGTAATCCAAGTCATTTTGTAAGATCTGTCCATCCTCTGAGCTTTCAATGGACTTCCAGATCTTGAGATCATCTGCATACATGACTTTTTCACAGGTGAGGCAGTCAAGGCAGTCATTCACATATACCAGAAATAGAATGGGACCCAGAACGCTTCCCTGCGGAACCCCACTGGATACGGTTTTCCATTCTGTTTTGGTGTCTCCAATACAAACACGCTGACACCTGCCTGTTAGGAAGTCGGCTAACCATTTGAGTAGGTTTCCAGTCACACCCATTTGGTACAGCTGTCAGTCAGTCAGTCAGTATATTTGAGGTAAAAATAGGCTTGCGCCTTTGAACTCCCTATTGGTCACATCAAAATATCAAGAATTATAAACAATTTGAATAAGTTTTCAGTCAGGAAAATATAGACAGTCACATGGTGCAGTGGTGTTTGAAGGTTAATTTGTCACATAGTTCACGTTGTGTTGTAGCATGTGTATATCAAGTCGGTGTTTGAATATCTCCACAGATTGGGACATCACAATCGCCTCGAGAAGGTTATTCCATGGGTCCACGACGAGATTAGAGAAAAAAATCTACCGTACATCCAATCGTCCTTGGGGCACATATAGTCTGAAGGGATGCACCCGGAGATTAGTTGTAGTGGTGAGTTGGAAGAAGTCGTCACACATGAGAGCGCAGTCACAGCCACGCACGATACGGCAGGTTTGTATCAAATCCCCGCGTAACTGCCTATAACTCAAAGGATAGAGATTAAGGTTATTTAGGTGGATCTCATATGGTAGTGAACCTTGGCCTCTTACTAATTTTGTTACTCGCCGCTGCACCCTCTCAAGTACGTTATAATCCTGCCGCATCCACGGTCTCCAGGCTTGAATCGTGTATTCAAGATGTGGCCTTATGAAGGTACCGAAGATTTTCGAGAAACAGTCTTCATCAAAAACCGTGAATGCCCGCTTGATGGCGTACAACATTGAAGTTGCAGTTTAAGCCACCTTACAACATTATGTAGAAGGTTTTAGATTGTCTGTCATCCAGATGCCGAGATCCTTATGTATTTCTGTTTCTTTCAGAAGGATTCCGTTCAGATGGTAGGGTCGCGCATAAGGCACCGCATTTCGATTTCCCAGGCGCAGCAGAGTGCATTTGTTAGAATTGAAGGACAGCAGCCATCTATGCGGCCAATCGTTTAATCGACAAAGGTTTTCCTGGAAGTTATCTTCATCGGCAGCACACCTGATGACCCTCCATATTTTTACATCATCTGCAAACATGGCACACTCGCAGTCCAATTTTTGTGCGCAATCATTAACGAACAAGAGAAAGAGGGTGGGTCCGAGTACTGAACCTTGAGGTATTCCACTCTCGATGACTGTCGGCCTTGATTGTTGTCGTCCTACACACACTCTTTGGGAAAGACCAGATAGGAAATTCTCAATCCACGTAAGAAGTCTGCCTCCGATACCCATCAGTCTCAAATTATGCAGGAGACGTTGGTGTGGAACACTGTCAAAGGCCTTCCGGAAATCAATGTAGGCTGCATGTACAGTTTCTTTTGCATCAATTGCCCTTGTCCAGCAAGTTTGTTACACATGCCCTTCCCCTACGGAATCCAAATTGCGCATTCGACAATATATTGTGAGTTTCACAATATATCATTAATTGCTTCTTGATGATCTTCTCCATTACTTTGCAGCATATGGAGGTCAGGCTCACGGGTCTGTAGTTATTCGCAGATGCACGACCACTGCTTTTGTAAAGCGGTGTAATATGCGCTAATTTCCAGTCCGGAGGAAGTATTCCAGGATCAAATGATTTCTGGCACACTAGTGAAAGGGGTTTAGCTAGCTCTCTAGCAAGTTCTTTGAGCAATTTGGCAGGAATTTCATCTGGACCCGGAGATTTACATTCCTTCAAGCTTTTTATTTCTTGAAAAATCGTCTCTTCTTCAAACAAAATATCCCCAATATTTGGTGCTTACATGACCTCGTCAACAGTTGCGACCAAGGGAGGTTCTATGGTGATGACAGACTGAAAGAACTCAGCAAAATGTTCTGCTTTGTTTTTACAGTCGGAGATTTCGTGAACATCATCAGTTTGCATAACAGGAATCGGGTTCCTGTTACGTGTGCTTTTCCGTAAATAACTGTATAGCAACTTTGGATTATTGACAGCTCGACGAAGTAGATCGCTCTCAAAGTCCCGTCGTGCTTTGAAAACCATTTTTTACCTTGTTCCGCTGGATTTTGTACTGTTCAAAATCTTCGTTGCGGCTTGTGTTGCAAAACTTCTTCCAAAGCTTTCTTTTTTTATTTATCTCTCTTTTGATAGCTCTGTTTAGCCATGGAGGTTGGCTAGATACCTTGGGCACTGAAAGTGGACAATGACTGCGCATTAGCTGCAACAACCACTCCTTAAATGTATTCCAGTCCTCAGGCACATCCCCAGAGAAAAGAAGACCCCAGTCTATTTGCGATGCCTCAACTCTCATTTGTGAGAAGTCACCTCGCCATATATTCGGCCTTGGTTCGTCTACTGTAGGGGTAACGAGTAAAGACCACAATCCCACAAAAGTACGGCATGATCACTTCGACCTAGTGGAGGAAGACAGCATACCTCGTCTTTAGTGTCGGGATGCTTCGTGAAGACTAGATCTAAACAACTTGCTTGTTGCCCTTCACGTGCTCTAGTTGAAACTAGGACGTGTTGTGTGAGAAGGGCCCCAAGTGCTGCTTTTAGCAGATGGTGAGCAAAGGCGTTTTTAGAACAATTGGTCCGCAAATTGTTCCAACATATGCTGGGCGCATTGAAGTCACCCATGAGTACAACATCAGGTCGACTTCCTATCTCCTTTATGCACACCAGTTAACGTGCATCTGCATCACTGTTTGTCCGCGGTGGTCGGTAGACAGTCACGGCTTCCAGGGACTGCGACCCCCGTGCCTTAATTGTCAGCCAAATAGCCTCTTTACCATGAGTAATCCTTTCAGGCTTCTCGCACACACTTAATTCGTTCTTTACATACATAACAACTCCTCCACCCTGGCGTTCAACTCGGCCTCCTCTAAATAGTTGGTATCCGCATAGCGCCACTGCTGAATCACTGACGCTCTGTGACAGCCAGGTTTCTGTAATTGCTATAACATCAGGGGACCCATCGGCTACCTGTATTTGAAGTTCATCAAACTTCGAGAATAAACTCTGGGCGTTAGTATATAGAAATTTCAGCCGGCGAGATTCTGCAGTGTCCAATGCGTTTGGGCGCGAGTTTGCCAGTATTACTGGACCACAGCAGTCATCAGGACTGACAGCTTTCACAGCACTATGGTAGTTTTCTGTATTATTTGGTCCCTGAAGATATCCAGATTCCTCTCTCCAGCTCTCTCTCTCTCCCGTATATCCACTACAAATTCTCGGCGTTTCAGACGTTCTGCTGGAGAGTAGTCCGGCTGAAAAAAACACCGTCTTATGTGAGTGGCGGAGAGCTGTCTTCTGGCACAGAACCAAGTTCACCTGTTCTTTGTTATCCAAGACTATCCTGAAAGGTCGAGGTCGGACAGTTTCCGACTGTTCAGTAACCTGTTTGCCTATCCTGAAAGCTCCACAAACTCCTGCTGTCTCTCGCTGTCGGAGAATGTTTTTAGCAGGCCCCGAAACTTTTCGACATCCGCATCCATCCTTTCCTTCGGAGTAGTTCCGTCTGATTCAGGTAGGCCTTGAACGACTATGCAGTTTTGGCGGGCAAGAGAGACCCTTGATATATTTCCAGCCCTACTGCCACCGGAAGACCCCGTCTGTAAGCAACCTTGTTGAATGCCTGGCTGAAGTCAATGAAGACCGCATTGACCATTGAACCCATTTCCAGAGATTTCGTCCAGCTTTCCATGGATGTTAGCAGGTTTGTGAGACAAGAGTGGGCACTTCGGAATCCATGTTGCGCTGCCCTTAGCAAATTGTTCTCCTCAGTATGTCTCATTAGTTCCGTTTTGATTAGTTTCTCGATTAGTTTGCAACAAATTCTTGTTATACTAACTGATATAAAGCTATTAGGTGGAGTTCTTTCTCCTCCTTTATAAAAAGGTGTTATGTTGGCCAGCTTCCAGTCAGTAGGCAGGGCCCCCTTTTCCATTGAGCTTACATGTGTAAGCTTCCGGTTTTAACATCAACGCATTCCAGTACATGACGTACGCCTAACACTTTTTCGGTCTTTTAAAGTTGTTGTCTTCTCTTTTAAAGTTCAGCGGACATACACTGATTTTGAACATGAGAACCTTTGCCCTTTAGTTGAACATGACCAAACCTGTATGTTCTCATTTCAAAACTGGCGGCGAAAAACCAGTGTGTGATACGAGACCGTCCACGCTTAGACTTTGCCGCAACCTGAGTCTCAGGTTTCTCTAAACGATGGACGCTTCCTTGGAAGCATTGGATGCTAGTGCCCAGCCATTGCAAAATACTGAGGCTGACTTGGCAGCTTTACTCCACAGAGGCTTCAAGTTGGATTCTCTCCTTTTCCGGCGAGTAAAAACCATAGCAAATTCTGAACTCAGGGCTAACCCCAAGGAAACGTTGGTCTTGGTAACAGAATTTACGGACCGCACACTTAAAAAATATTCATGGTTTGTATTTTCTAATATATTATGTTCAGTTCTTGTTCCGAGTTGGTTTTTCTTTCTAAGCTTCTCTCACTGTTCCTCGAAAGTGCCAGGCCTTCATCTTCAGAATTACCCGCACATATACTTTCCATCGTAAGTGCTGAAGTATTTTTAAATTTTTAGCTGACGGCATGGGCTCTGAGCACCTCCCTTCTCCTCCGGTCTCGTAAACCAAGCCATCGGAAGCTGGCTGTGACACTCTCCTGTAGGCTATGGCGCAAGGTGCTTTGGTTCTTCAATAAAATATATTGTTGCTAGGACAAACATCTATGGACTGTACTCTTTCAAGAATTTCAGTCAGGTCGACTGTCTGGGGAATTTTTGCCCGTGCTTTCCATTGGATGTAGCTTTGGCGACTCTCCCTCGGAGTCCACAGAATTTGACAAGGTATTCAGATTTTCCCTCGAATTTCTTTTCAGTTGAAGGTGTTAAGGCGGATCTTTGACATAACGCTCGCTGTTAAAAAACCTTCACAGCCAGCCAATTTGGTGAGTTGTTGTTTATCGTCACCGATAGTTGCTGTTCACAAGTTCTCTGAAATTTACTTTATGTTAATAGTTGGGTCTTTTAAAGTCGATAATATCATTTTCTATCTATATTTTCATCATGCAAAAGTCCTTCAATAATTCCAGCTAATTTTTGAGGAATCACAGTGTCAGTTAGTCCCAAACCCCATTTGTCAGCCCTTCACTGTAGTTTTCACCCTAATTTTATGAGAAAAAGTCAGCAAGACGAGTATTATGTGAAGATATGTCCATATAAGAGCAAGTTAATTTTACTGGACTGGCGAAAAGTGGTCGTATAGCAGTTATCGGGTTTTTTTCATACTGAGTGACTTCTCATTTTATCCTCAATCTAGTTGTTTTGTTTTTTCACCTCACAAACTATTGTCTGTCGAACGCAATTTTCTTTCACACCAGCTCTGCACGAGCCTTCATGTCAAACGGCATACGTCGACTGAAGTTGCGCAGGGAGTCGTGTACCATTTCGGGTGGAAATGCATTTTTGGTTTGTACTGTACTGGCCCTCAAAACCAGTCACGTGTGAGTTGTGCTGGACGAACAGGGAAGCCAAATCAGGGCAGGGTAGTTGTTATTAAGGTTGCGTACCCATAAGAAATGTCACGCGCACCCGACCCCGCTCCTGATGTTCCTGACTGTTTTTTGACACCGGACCTACATGCACGATTAAAGACTAAGTCTGGTGGCTGTTACGCAAATAAATTATCCTTTATAAAACCAATTCACACGTAAGCTACTCTCTGGACCCACGCTGTTTCTGAGCACACGATGGATGTTGTCGTAATGGACGATAGAACTGTCGTGCATACGTTACAGGGAACATCGATAAACTAGCTGATACGAAAGTATATGAACAGACCTCTTAAGGTTTATAAAATTCGATTATTACACGCTTCAGTTTAAAGATATAGCCTCCTGATTATAAGATAAGATATAGACGCTGATTGCTATAAGATGACTTCAACAAAGGTTATATGCGAGCTTTCTGTTGTGTTTGACTTCATAATGACGAAGAAAATTTTATAATTCTTGAGTTGCCATCTGATCTAGCGATTTTTACATACCGTAAAAAGACAATTCAGAAGTCGGCATTCTACTGTGACAAAAAATATATTGGGTTTATGCTGCTTTAAAACCTCAGTCAAGTAATTCTTTTTAACCGAAGCCACATTGCAATGTCTCATGAGATACGTCGCGTATTCCACCTACTGCATTTTTTGCCTGTTAGATTACCCTTAGATATAGTGTCGCCTTTGCTGTCAATTTAATGGATCAATATCTACTTATTGATTAAAATTAGGGCATTTTGTATGTAGAGAATAGTAATTTCAGACATTCCTATTTCTATTGCTCAAGATTTACAAACAATGGTGTATCCTGTGTTATGCACACTTCATTCTAAAACCATTTGGCTTAAAGTCTTCAATTCAAGCGCTCAACGACGACTATCAGTACGTCTTCTTATAGCACCGATGGAGACCTGTCGAATTTTAAAACTTCTAAATGAACGTTTGATTATTCGCGCAATTTTTGCTTAGGCGTGAACTCTTGTAAACCATTTATGCAGTTTTTAAGGCTCAGCCAGCTTCCTATGACAGCCAGCTTGGCTTCACGTTATCGAATCTAATTTTTGATAAATAATAACGTGAAGTATTGTCTCGCCGTTGCTTTAGATCGATTTATAGAAGTGCATCCATTTTAAATTATTTTAAGGTTATAACTTTTCGTTCTTTTGACCATTTATAATCCGCTTACCTAAGGTTTTTATCCTAGCCTCTAGATCTATTTGCCATCTTCTACCCTTGCGTTGCTCCTTCACCAAGTAGCCATTCTTTATAAATAATTCCGTTTTCGCTTTCCCTGTAGGAATGCTGCTCCCATTTACTTAATTACTGTATTGATGAGAATACGTTCGTCTCCGAGCTCATTCCTGCATCACATCGCAGCTTTCTCAGGACCCCAGAAACCGCAGTCTCGGGTAATTTGTCATTTTATGCTTAAGTGTCACATTCGTTGTCCAAACGCAGGGTTTTCGTGACCACCAATTAAAGCCACTACTTTGTCCATTTGTATTTGTAGTTCTCGTTGTTACTAGTTGTCGAAAAGTCTTACCTTAAGCGTCTTTACAATTTGCTTTAATTAATTCCCCCTTTTCTCTGCATATTCCTATTTACTACACGCAATGTTTTAGCTTTATTTATCAAACCTTTTGGTCTAATAGTTGTCAAGTAAAAATATAGCTATCCCTAGGACCCACCACCCAACGCATTAGGCATATTACTGGTAATTACAGTAGTTATTATCAAGCGGAGACTTAATCGTAAGTGTAACTAACCCTGACTCCGCTGTCTTCAAAATAGGGCTAATTTTATTTTAGTTAGATTCAGCAGTGGAAAACACACAAAGCCCAAGGCAGCAACCTTGTTGAGATTCTTGTTTATCCGTCACATTGTCTCAAACAAAGCGCAGAGTGACACTTATGTTTCTAACTGTCAGTATGCGAACTATTGCCAACCAGAGACCCACAACTAAGGAACTGCATTTATAAAGAGTAGTCTCTGAACTTTCGCCTTTTCTCATGTTGTATTTGACTGAGGTGTTGTTGTATGAGTCATTTGTTTTTCATTGTTTGAACCTTAACAGTGGTGAAAGTTATTCTAAATCAATTGGACCTCAAATTAGACAAATGCGCGGTAGATTTCGTCCGACCTTTGGTAAACAACTTACTGTCCACCAATGTTGCTATCGCATCTGCCAGCTCAGAGTCAATCTTGGCAACTGCCTTTCGTTGCAAGGAGCACGAAACTATCGCAAAAATCTTCGAATTGGTAAGTCGAGTGATACTCGATGTCTATTTACTATTCCAAACTAGTTGCCTACCTCTCGATTGTAATAGTAGCAGTTCCATGGCAGTTAAATTTTGCACCCTCGAATTTTTCACAACTACCTTGCTCGTTACCTTCGCTTTAATCTTCCTTCCTTGCGCTTGGTTCTAGGTTAATGTTAAACTTCCTGTTCGCCGATTAAGTCGGCGATTCACCTGGGTGATCACACAACTTAAAAATACGTCTCGATGACTGGCGCGTCGAGAGTGCTCAAGCTGCCTTATTGTACTAAGAGGATTAAAGGTTTGACCATTCAAAAGTTTAAACAGTAAAAATAGACCCTTCTGCAATCGACGAAGCCATAGGGGATCCAGCTTTATAAGTTCGCACCTTTGTTGGTAGGTTAAGTTACGGTGTTCTGTAGTGAAAACTCTTCTAGTGAAGAAGTGCTGCACCGATTCTATTTTCTTCCGTTCACTAGTGCGCAGAAGACTGAATAAGGGTGAGCAGTATTCAAGACTAGGTCTCACGTACATATTATAAAGGCAAGTTCTAACCTTGTTAGTCTTAAAATTTCTAAGGATAAATCCGGTGGTTCGGCGTGCTTTCGAGACTATCAGGGCACAGTGCTCTGACAAATTGAGACTATTAGAGTAGGATATGCCCAAATCCTTGATAACTCCTGGGACATTTAATTCGTGGCCGTCCATGCTTAATTCCGGTTGATGATCGTCGCCAACAACCATAACGGAACATTTGTGCCATGAAAGGGTGAGGCGCCATGTGCAACACCACTGGGCGAAGGCCTGAAGATCCTTTTTTATCAGCTCGAGCACGATGTTGCGATCTGCCGGTTTATATCGATAAGCGACTTTTAAATCATCAGCGTACATGAAGGGTCTGCCATACTGAAAACAATCTGAAACGTCGTTGACAAACAGGCAAAATAGGAGCGGACCCAGTACACTACCCTGTATAACTCCACTCCTCACATGCGTGGGGTTGGAGATAACATTCGAAATTTTTACTCGTTGTGTGCGAGCATCCAAATAGGAAGATATGAAGTTCAGAGGCTTGCTACCTATGCCGAAAGAGGCCAGTTTCAGAAGGAGGAGTTTATGATCGACCCGATCAAAGGCCTTAGTAAAATCAAAATAGACGCTATAAGTGGCAAATCGCTGTCTCTAGATTGCAGCACATAATCAAAGAAAGAGAGCTGGCAGGTGTCACAAGATCGTTTCTCGAGAAAGCCATGTTGAGCTGTACTGAGCAGGTTGTTCGCTGTCAAGTGACGCAAAGATGGAAATATATCATTCGCTTCAGCTTTTAGAAGGCTAACTGGGACGCCATCTGGTCCTGGACTATAGGATTGACGATAACGACGAATGGCTACAGTCACATCCCAGACGGTAAAACTTATGGTTTCGAGTATGGTACCCGTCCAAGCCTGGATAACCGGAGGTGCAGCGAACGAGCTTTCACTACACGTTTTGGATAGGAACGCATTGAAGTTATCGGCGGTCAACTTAGCGTCAGCTATGGGGTTTCCTAAAGCATCTTGAAGTATGGGGTGTTGCGTTTTCCTCTGCGCTTTTACTGTACGCGAAAAGAGTTTCGCAACATTAAGGGAAGGATTTATAGCGAAGTGAGCCTCATCGGCTATCTGCTTTTCTTCGGAGAGCTTCTCAGCCTGCTTAAAGATCAGTGTGATCAAGGGCAGAACGGAAGTGTCGTTCTGTCGATGCAAACGACGAGAGAGTTTGCGCAGCCTACGACGGAAAGACAGAGGAAGGTACACTTCATCCTTGACATGTATTACTTTCTTATGGGGGACAAAATGGAGGATGAGTGGATCCAACACTTTGTACAGTGCATCGGTACAAACATTTACATTCAAACATTGGAAAAATTCAGACCAGCCCGACTGCTCACTGGGACTTAGTTAGTCCTTCATTTTCATGACACGGCTGCGCATAGTGGCCTTGGGGCGGTGCGCAATTCGGACGCCTAGTCCCGCAGCAACGCGCTCTGTCGCTTCCGACACATCCTTGATGTATGGCAGCGCATGCCATATCATAGGGGTTGGTTCGGGTCTGGTCTTCGGCGGGTGGGCATGCCGGCAATGGTTAATACAGGCCTTCGGATAGCCATTCCGCATAAATTGGTTGTATAGATATCGGGCCTCCTGTGCTTTGACCTCCGGGTTGCTTCAATGAGTCTAGATTCTTTTAAACAGCGTTCTCACGCAGCTTCGTTTGTGAGTCACCGGATGGTTGCTATGAAAGTTGAGAAGCTGTGTGGTGTTTGTCGCCTTCCTGTAAACCGTTGTCTCGATCTCGCCATTGGAAGTTCGCATGACGAGTACATCAAGAAAGGGTAGCTGCCGATCCTTTTCTTCTTCCCTCGTGAATTGTATACCTGGGAATATCGACTTGAGAAGATCATGAAAATTCTGCAGCATGTTCCTCTTGACGATGACAAAGGTGTCGTCAACGTAACGGCGCCAAAGATCGGGGACTGTTGGGTGAAGGCGGTCTTTTCCAGTTCTTTTAGGACTAATTACGCGATTAAACCAGAGATTGGGCAGCCCATCTGCGTTCCCTTGATCTTTTCATAAGTCACTCCTGCAAAAGTGAAGTGCGTCTTTTGGCAAAATTCGAACAGCCTCATGAGGTGTTCAATTTTGAGCGGACTCTGTGTTTTGTCATACAGCTTTTCGAGCTTCCTGCGTAAGACGTCTCGTGCCAACTCTGGCGGAATAGATGTGAATACTGATGTCACGTCAAAGTAAACCATCATTCTCCAAGTACTTTATTCAACTGATTTGATACATCTTGGAGAATTCAAGCGCCGTGATGTGATCACCGAGAACGAACGGCGCGTGATGAAGGCAACAGATACTGCCCTGGCTCGCTTCTATGGTCTACCAAAGATCCATAAACCAAATGTCCCATTGCGGCCAATTGTCGCCTCAAAGGCAGCCCCACCTAAAATTTGGCTAAATGGATGTAGTCGAAGCTAAAATGTCTCCAAGACAACTCTGATATCTCAGTCCGCTCAGCTTCCAAATTCCTGCTGACCTCCATGGACGAAGGATTCTATCACACACCCACTCCTCCCCCCCATCCTACTCTTGGTCTCGCCCTATACCCCCTCCCCTCTAACGGTTGATAGGTTCCTGCCCCCTATAACTGTTGCTCGCTTTTCGTTGACCGTTTATTTCTGACGATGGACTCAAGCAAGAGCCCGAAAGCTCAGATGAATAAAGTTCCGATTTCGGCGAACGCTCCGACTTCTAGACAAACACCTGGGATGCGAACTTTTGCCTCTATTAGTGCAGTGTGACTCCTAACTGTGTTGCTAATATTCTGGCCAGCGGTGACTGGACATGTGTTCCACCGTTTTCTGATGCTTTTGACTCTAGGTAAGCAGATACGAATCATATGGGTGTAACCATAAAGTCGGCCTGGTTTAAACTATTTTTCATGCTGGAATAATAGAAACTCCCAAATGTTAGTTTATCTCGAATAGAAGCAAATATGCGTGCCCCATTGACTTATCACAGGTGCTTACCCCCCTCCCTCCCTCCCTCATTTACGCGTAGCTAACTCTTGCTGTTTTTCACTTTCTCTGACGATGACTTTTCGTGTGGAGTCGAAAGCTCAGACGATTAAAATAACCGTTCCAGAGATCGCGTCTTCTGCTTCGTTGTTATTTACTCTATTAAGCTCTCCTTACCGATTCTGCGTTACTGCTTTCCCTTATACGCTAGGTGCCTCGCGGAATTTCTGATGCCAAACTGCGTTCTTATTTAGACTGTCTTCTAGACTAGGCTATTGATTGGGAAAAAATAAGATGTTGAGCGAAGGGATCAGTTTTACACCTTTGTTGTCTTTCAGGTTCTTCAAAAGCTAACCGGAGAGGATGGACGAAAGGCTAGTCTAGAGTGTAGGCGTATTATGCTGGACACTCTTGGAAATCTTTCTCTCCATAAGTCCAATGATGCAAAGTTGTTTCCCGTGGTCCTAACCGCTTTTATTGACTTGATCGGTTCAGAAGGTACGTTCTACCTGTCTTGCGCTACCTCTGTATTCCTCTTGCCCTCCATTTCACTGTTGAAGTGTCCTCTATTTTCGTTATATTCGGATTTCTGACATAGTAGTTGCCTTAAACCATTCCCTAATTCTTTCTTATTCAAACTTTCTAGTGAGTGATGACATCGTTGAATGTGTCCTCTCCCAACTTTGTCGATGGCTAAAGCGTACAAGATGTCCCATGTCCGAAAAGGCTCAAAACCTTTTTAAGGTTTGTTTCTCCCTCATCAACGTGCTTTATAAACTGTTGCATCTAATTCATTTCTGCAAGGAATTTGCCTTTTCGCCTTACTTTGTCTCTAGGATCGTCTCTCCTCGCCAAAGACCTCGTCGAATGTTCGACTAGCTCTCCTCAAATGCCTTGATCAGGCCTACCGCTCAGGTACTTAAAAATTTATGTCCATGTCTTCAAAAGCCCCTCTGCTTATCCATACATCTTCCCATTGTATTTCAGTGCCTTTTTAAAACAACGTTTCAGGCGTCAGGATAGCGAAGACGTTCACTCCACTGCTCGTGAGTATTGCACGGTCGGCAAAGACGGAGGCTCCGGCATCTCCAAAGGTGTGCGAGGCTCTAGCTGCTGCCTGTCTTTGGCTCCAGCTGAACAGCACGCCCGAAAAGACTCCGGACTCTCTGTGGGAAGTCCTAGAGGGTATCAAGGTTGACCTAAAGGAGCCTGTAGAAAATGCAGAGTCCCTGCCCATTTGGCTGCGGCACCGATTTCTGCTTGCTACCTCTGAGGATGGTAGGTCTGGAGTTAATCTGTTTTGTTAAATGCTTTTCTTTCTATTTTGCATCACCTTATATCGCTTCTGCTCCCTCTCCCTCTGTTCTTCTAGTTCAGTCCTATCTGGTTCATGTGATATACCTCCTTCTTTCGAATCACCCTTCAGAACTGTCCGATGATCAAAAAAGGTAAGTTGTACGGGGCGCGGTTGCCCCGCACAAATTTTCATTTTGCGACTAAGAAAGTGTTCCCTTAAAGCCGGCTTCCGTGAGGCAATTTAAAATGCTTTGAGGCTCGGCAATCGAGGACATCAGCTGAGTCTTCTACTCCCCGGCTGCTGAAGCTGATAACAGTTGCTTTTGGAATCGCCTCCCTATTTTTATGTACTGAGTCTAATCAGGAACTAAAAATTACGCTACCTTTTATTGTCAACTGAAGTGGACTCAGAGGAGATGGCAACAAAACGTGTCAAAACCACCTCAAGTGTGTTCCATGTATGGTATTAGATATCTTTATGACGCCACAACGAGTGCGGACGGTCATTTGTGATTATGTCAATGTAGTTCAGTCGAAAAATCGTGCCAGAAACACAGATTATGACAGTGAGGTCGTCTTAGCTTTGTGTCTTAGTAACCCAGTTGACTCCGCTATGTGTGTATAACTGTCGAAACCTCAAGCTATCAACTGTTGCTCGCTAATTCATTTCCTGGATGGGAAGATGCAGCTCCGAAATATTGTGCTTTCCAATGTTGAGAGGCCTAAGGCCCTATGTTCTGAAGAAGAAGGAGAAGCGATCACTGGAACAAGAGGTTTATTGACCTGACGTTTCGTATTCCCTCGGGAATCCTTAATCATAGGTAATAGAAGAACAGCGCGAGACATGCGCAGATAGGGTAATACATGCACAGATTACACGGTATTTATAGTTCTTAGCGGTCACCCACATGCGTACTATAATTGTTAGTTCCTTTAGCCACCGCTTGAGCTCTTAATTGGTGCGACGATGGCTCATTAATTACCACAGCGTTCGTGTCCGCTTCAGATGCAGGCTCGATAATTGCGCGACAATTATGCCCGCTGTCGTCAGAGTTGTCGTTGCGCCCCGTCCTTCCCACGTGTTTGATTCTCTCGCTGAGGAAATGTCTTAGTACACCGTATGGGAACGCCAATTCGTTGCGCTTGTTGATGGACTGGGGGCCTGAGAAACAGGACTCAAGCAGCTCGCGGGTCACGCGGTTGTCAACCCTTGCGAGGATTTCGGCCTCGTAAAACTTGAAAATATGGTCGGGTTCCGTCGAATGAGCTGCAACCTGGGAATAGGGGTCTTTCTTCTTCACCACCGCTGCATGCTTGGCCATTCGCGTCCGGAGTAATCTCCCAGTTTCTCCGACGTAGTTGCTTTGTCCACAACTACACCAGATCCGGTAAACGACTCCGGAAGGATTGTTATGGGCAAAATTTCTGGCTGTGGTGGAGCGTTTGCAAGCATCAATCACCGGCGTAATTTCCCACCACACACAGTCTAATTTCATTATATACCACAGGAACTTATTCTCCCTGGACCTAACTGCTTTAGTATAACTACGTCTACAATCGACTTCTTTTCCGTAAGCGAAAAAGACATGATTAGAATAGTTTCAGTACCAGTACTATGTTATCTTTGTAATAGAAAATATTACTACTGAAGTGATAATTATCTAACCTGTGCAGCAGTTCAAGAGTTTGTGTGTAGTATGTTCTAGTACTCTGCAAAAAAATTAACTTCTGAATGCATATAAGCGAATCGATATCATCGGCAATGGCCCTGTACCTGTTTTTGCTTGTGTTTATCTTGATATTGCTCATAAACGTTTTTGTAATAGCTGATTGCACTTATTTGGGCACTCCTGGTGTCGGGAGTATTTATAAACCTGCAATGAACGGACTGCCTACGAACTGTGGCGTTCGATATCCTGAATATCTCACCTAAAAGGGCTGCGTGATAGATGAGCTAGACCAAAACGTGGGCTAAGTCAAGGCAAAGCATACGTTATGTGGGATGCGATCGGGTTCTCCACGCTGCTGAATTCATTCAAATGCCGTCTAACCTCATGCTTCGACAACGTCACAGACAATTGTCCTGACTGCCTCCTGCCTTCCCACACAACGTGCCACCTCTTCGACTGCCCAGCCAACTCTACGGAGCTCACGCCTGAGGACCTATGACTTCGCTCAGACAAAGTTGCCGAATTCCTTCATCTTTCTTAACAATTTTATACCATGTATTTCTGGCAAACTAGGTTAAGGGAGTAAGTTAGTACAACAACAACATCGGGGAAGGGTTTAGTGGCACGCGTAGGTGCAGGCTCACACCGCGCCAGCCACCCACTCCCGACCCTCCCTGCAGTCTTCGTGAATCCGCCTTGATAGCAAAAGAGTGTGGTGGATGCAGCGCAAGTCTGCTATCACCATAAACTAGATCACGCGTAAGTCACTATCCCCGCGCCACCACGCTGTGGGGCATATGGTGGGTCTCATCAGAGACGACGGTCGAACTGTCCAATTTCCGATTTAATTCCACAAAATGCACTGATTTTCATTGATGCATCACTTATCAGTGTGGCGGACGGCCAACAATGCTGTCCTCGAATAGTTCGTTCTCCAAGGCCTGCTGCCCCAAATTCGTGCATCGTTACAGGCAGCTGTTTCGGACTAGCTGACCTTAAAATCATCGCACGCGTGCGCCCAGATTATCGCGGCTGCCAAAGGGGCCAATTGAATACGCCACCCTCGCGACCAAACAGCAGGGGGCCTCAACAGACGATACCCCCTTCGGGCAACGCAAAACACTAATCATATACCACGTTAACTTTCTTCACTATCATGTTAAAGCAGCTTTCGTCATCACATCTCTCATGACGCACATACAGCTGCTCTCTGGGGCACGACTGGATGCAATGAACATTAGTCCTGGCTTTGCCAGTGGCCAGTGCTGCCTGAAACAGCAACTCTGGGTTTTTCGCTCAATAAAGCTGTCATTCTGGCGGCTTCTGTCTTTTACAGAAGTCGCCGGTTATTAAGCCCATCTCGGGCCCAGACCAGATTGGGCTTAATAAGCGGCGGGCGCATTAAACGAAGAGTCCTTGTTCTTGATTAGCAAACGCAGGATAGGCACTATACATTACATACGTACTGTATCATGTGTAGAGCTTGGTTATGTACAAGAAAAAAATGCTGTATATCTGTATTTTGCGTAATAATAAAAACAAAAAATGTTTGCGACACGTTCAAATAAGCGGTCTAGTGTCAGTAGTTTTGGAGGAAACCTCACTCGCAAGCGCTCTTTGATGTCCTTCTCCAGGAACCAGAAATCTTCGATTTTTGTGAAATCTGATGCTTGTAACCGTGTTGTTTTGCGTAAGGCTGACTAAAATTATGTAACCAGTTGCGCACGCAGAGAGATGAGAATCTCAGTCAATCCTGTTGGCAAACTGGGCTTTGTAGCCGGCGACTGGGCTTATTAGCCGGCGGATTTTGCTGTGTAAAATTCCGTCCCAAGCTGATTTGGGCTTAATACGCGGCTGGGCCTATTAACCGCGGGCTTAATAACCGGCGACTACTGTACCAATAAACTGGGATTCGATCTGATGATTGTAGTGCCCTGAGTACATCCTTATTGTACATTTATATTCGATTATTACCCGCCCCCCCCCCCTTGTGACCCTCAGACATCCTATGTTTGTGAATCAACGGAAGTACATGTCAGTTAGATTCACTTTCCGACCAACTTAAATAACTGCCCAGCCAATTAATTCTGGCTTAACATTTTTAGTCTAAGCTGCATACTCTAACCATCACTTATTATTTGCCCATTACGCATCACCTCGGTGTAGTTGCTTCTACCGGACACTGTTGCTGCTGTGGCTCTACACTGACTCCAAGTCCGTTATCGTAGATATTCGATGCTGCCTTACATTCCACACGATGAAGGATCCCTGTGGTCGCAGCCAAGCCCTTCTCGCCTCCCTGACCCAGTTGGTTGATGATGGCGTGAAGGCCAGATCAGCGCCGGCCAGTATCGCCTCAAATGACCTGCTCTGTGTAGCCCTGGCTAATGTGGCTCGTTTTGGCAATCGTCTTGTGCACCTCGTCAGCCTACTGTGCAGTCTTGGCGTTGCTGGCAGAGCGCCCAATAAGAGGGTTTTGGCTTTGTCACGTCTTCGGCTGACTCCGGCACCCGCTGCCGGATCTGCAGAGGTATCCACCGCCGATCTGTCGATAGTTCAACGTCTGTCACTCTTCTTCTCTGCTCTCCACGCCCTCAGCCATTCAGCAGCTGGTAAGTTAGGCACTTTTTGTTCGATATCACGTACTATTGTACCACCGTTCTAGTAGCTGCTATTGTAAGTAAGCCACGGTGGCAGTGACTAAACCAGCGTCTCCTTTGTCTGATAGCTAGAGTGAAAACAAAATCCTTCTTTCTTCTGCCCGGTCGAGGTGCTTCTGACACATTCTTTATATACGGTGGAGAGAGGCAGAACATTGGTGGATCTCCTCCGTATCCATTCCTTGCCACTCGGCCCCGTCCCTCAAGTTAACTGCAATGTGTTTTTGTCCTCTGAACGTGCGCTGTAATACAGCCTCATTTATGCACCATTGGGTAGCTGCTGTGGTAGTTGAGCACCTGAATTGTGTTAGTTGCCTTTCTGTATACCGTGGTGCTAAGTTCTCCATTGGCCTTGCATGTGACGAGGACGCCTAAGAAGGATGAGTTGATATTTTTGCATGAGGAATCTTGGAGATGTTGAATACAGGCGGGTCACCGACAGCCGCTCGGATTCTTTGTTCGAGGTTGTCTCCTATAGCACTTTGGCTCAAGAACCTAACCACAAGGCAGTGGTAGTGGTGGTGGCAAGCAAACCTATTTAATGGCGGTTCACGCTCGCCATGTCACAGTGTCGTCATTGGGCCTTGCGGCATTTTATAAGGCAATCGGTGCGCCAGACCTCAGCTCTCCGCGCCCTAGTAACACTGTCGCTGCTGCGTCCGCGACTGCTTATTCGCCAGACCCAGTAGCCTGCTTATTCCGTAGCCAACCTTCGCTGAAGGCTGTGCCACTTGTGGACGCGCCAGGTAGCCAGTAGCTAAGCTAACGGGTAACTCGCCTTCCTAGAAAGGGCCCTTCGGCCTTCTTTCTCTCCCTTGAACATTGGATGTCGGGGAAAATGCCATTAAGCAGGTTTTAAGAGTCTAGCCTAGTCTGCTCCGTTCGAATGTGACGAACTTGTCATACACGTATCGGCACCAAAACGCATGTTCTTATTGGTTGAAGGCGATTTTTTCATCTATTATAAAGCCAGTTGTGTGATTAGACTAGATATTAAGAAGCCAGTCGGCGTCGATTTGATCTGCTCGTATGTTCTACCATTGAACCTGAAAAAAGTTTCTTTGACAGAAATCGAAGAGTTGCATTAGGTGCTCAATTTCATTTCATAAGGCCACGAGCCAATCAGTAGAAAAAAACGCATACGATTTACTAGTGTTTTTTTTAATGAAGCACGTTGTTTGCAGGCGGCGGAAAAGAAATACATTCAGAAACCGACCTCTTGGTGTGTCTAAATTAACAGGGAATCACACCACACGATGGTCAGTATTACAACCCCCGTTTAAGTAATCCTTTCTTACTGAAAAAGAATTACATCATTTTGGTTAATGATTAATAAGATTGGTAGAACGAACCCGTGCCTCAATGGTTAGTGCGTTAGAATTCTAACTAACAGGTGGCGAATTCGAATGTCAGGGCTTGCAAAACTTGAGGTTGTGTGTATGGTTGGCTGAAGATGGCTTATAAACTAGATGTGGCCTTTACAGTCTCCTGGGTATTTTCAAGGCATTTTTTCCCAGGTACAAATTTGAAGCAAGTGGCAACGGCAGCATTTATTTGTACGAATAAATTTCGAGAGAGCTTATCAACCGCTTTCTGTCTTTGCCTGAATAACAAAGTAATTGGAGAGTACATCATTTTGAATTTCAAAGAATCGATAATAGCAAGGTCATGTTAACGTGGCAAATGGCCAATTGTAATGTCAACTGTAAACTTGGGCTTCTGCCAAAGTTTACAGTTGACTTAACAAGAATAAAAGTGTGGTATGCATCTACCAGCGCAACTGAAAATCAACCACGTGGTCTAATTGCTCACATAGGTTGGGTTGTTCCCGCCATATGTAGGCTGCTTCCATTTAGTGCAAGGTCTGATTTCTTCGTGCTCGAACAGGAACACAGAAAGATGTGTTGATGTCAACAGAGTGACCATTGTTTAACAAGTGTTTTGTAATGGAGGACCGTGGCACTTTGTTTTCTTGTTTTAAAAGCCAAGCAGGCAAGCGTTCACCAGTCCTGGTCGCCAATTGCATTTGCGTACGCCCAATGTACTTGCATCCGCAAGTGCAGATGAATTCATAGGCATAGTTTTGCGTGGTGTGCACGAACAAGGCTTCCTTTGACCGGTTAACTGGAGGGCTTTTAGTTGGAGTGAGAAACAAAAATTCGCCTACATAGTACGTTCTCTATATGAAACACCGTAGTCTTCGCTTGATTGTATTTGTGATATTGTCTCCCTTAAAGGGTTTAAAATATAAAAAACGGGCTTTTTTGGAACCGAATGGTCCGTACAAATAAATTCTGCCGTTGTCACTTGCTTCAAATCCTTGGTATTTGATGGTACGTTATTCTGTCTTTACTATTAGTGGCTGTGCGGCTGTTTGCAGGGCTCGACAGTAAGCTCTAAGGCAGAAGCCGATGAATTTGACCTCTGCTGCGATTGGTGAGAGTGCGACTTCTTCTCACGCAAGAAATACTTATAGTATACTATCTACTGGCCTTACCATGCATGAGTAATAGAAACTAGCACTCGTAGTATAGGCACGTACCTATAGCAGCAGTATCTTAGTATCTAAGATGACACAGCCTGATGGATAGAGTTCAGAGGGCGGAAACTAAGGCAAACGCTTTTCTGCTCAGGGTCAATGCATGTGCTTCCACGAAATCGTTTTAACCCAGAGTCACACTCCTTGTTGGGAAAAGGGAGTATGCGCCCCAGAGCGTACTCAAATCAGCGTCACTTCGGACAAATTTTAGCGTCAAAGGTCGTACTGATTCTGAGACTCGGCTACATCGTTAGCCAGTAGTAGTAGAAACAGTGGTAGCCGTATCAGTCCCGGCCTCCTTGGGCCTGTCTTCACCCCTGCTATGGGTGAGTGAGGGTAGATAGTACAGTAGTACCAGCGCAAAAGGCTACTGCCACTTAAGATTAGGTTAAGCGGTGTATTGGCTTGCATTTAATACAGCAGCGCACGCCAGACCCTGTTTAGTCTTCGGGACTCCGGGAAAAGGTGAAGAGTGCGGAGCCGCTAACTACGTCCTCTATCACTATAAATCTAGCCCCTGAGACCGTAACCTTCTGTACCTACCTGTTGGTTCAGTTGGTTGACTTCATCGAAATCGATGGTCCAACACTCACACACTATGTTCGCATACACGGTTTACCACGTCACCGGGGCGTAATCTCAAAAGACTCAGGTAGCTTTATTAGTGAAGTTATGGTGCTTTAACGCTACTCTACCTGGCACTGATCATATGTTACTGGGCATTTTTCCTAGAAAGCGCAGCTCCGAAAACCTTCAGCCATTTCTCCTAGTTGATTCTTTCATCTTAAAACGGTACCTTTCATTTCCTAATTGATTTTCAGAAACAAAATAGCACGAGGCTATCGCTTACCTCAACCCTCCTATCCATTTCGAAAGATTTTAATTCACGCATCCATAACTTTAATTAACTTTGCGGATAGGACCCCCAATTTTACTTTTATTAAAATTGATAAGCTTCATATCTGCCGTCATTCGATGTGACCTACACCCCTGAAAAAGCCTTCTTCTGCGTTTTGCCATATTTGTGTACAATAGTATTTTTAAAGCATTTTTCCCATGTAAAAATTTGAAGCAAGTGCCAACGGCGGAATACATTTGTACAAATAAATTTGGAGAACACTTCATTTTTAATTTTCACAGAATCGATAATAGCAAGGTAATTTTGACGTGACAGATGGTCAATAGTAATGTCATCTGTAAACTTGGGCAGAAAAGTAGAGAGTGGACTTAACAAGATTAAAAGTGTGGTATGCGTATACCAGCGCAATTGAAAATCAACCACATAGGTCGGGTTTCTCCCGCCATAAGAACTGAGAAAAATATGTTCATGCTAACGGAGCGATCACTGTCTAGCAAGTGTTTTGTAATGGAAGACCGTATTGTTAATCCCTAAAGAAGTAGCATTTTAATTTTCTCGCCTTCCTTAACCTGATGCTGTTCGAGACTCCGCGTCTGTCTTAAGGTTTTTTTTTCATTTTACTTTATTTCTCTCTCTCTCTTAACTAGCTGCTGCCGATGACGGAGCATGGAGGAGAGTCTGCGAGCGTCTTACCCTGCCGGATTGTGCTGAAGCTCCTATCCTAAAGAAGCACTTGTCCGAAAAGGCTGTCTCCAACAAGTGGCAGAATCTGGCCGAATCTTTTATGAAATTTTCAGCCCTTGATTGTGTAAGGTGTTGTTCTTTATATCGTGCCGTATTGTCTACCCTTGTGGATAAATTGTTTTTGTGCGCCTGCATACATGTCGTGTTTTTGCTGTTTTGAAAATGCAAAAAGACACCCGAGGTAAAAAAAAAAACAACAGACATATCTTTTTCCTCCCGCACAGACTCGCCGTCTCTACCTACAAAGATTGCTGCAATGGGCCCCAGTTACTTTCGGTTCCTTCCTCTCTAATTGCCTGAGTCGGGATCTCTCCGGCGAATATCTCTCAATAACTGGAGATGAAGTTGCAATAATGCTCACAGAGCCAGGAATGTTGTACAACAAGGAACTTTTAAATAGGTTCGTTCTTGTCGAATATTATAGTATTCTTTAGTAACGGTCACTCGTCTTTACTGCAATTTTTAAACAGTTTACTTATCCATTGTAACTTTTGATGAGCATATATTCATGCATCACTGCATTACCACACACAGTAAATGGCCTATCCCATGAAATGTTTACTAAAATATGTTTTTTGCGTAGAAAAGTTTGCTTACATGGGGATTGTAATATTCTTTATCACGCAACAAACTATCAAGATATTTTACACAAGCCAAGCTTAAAGTTTTTTATGCTTGCCAACAGCAATTCTGATATTTACTTGTATTACCAGTGGACAAGCAGCTTTGTAAAAAAAATCAGAACTCAGTTGGTTGATTTGCAGGCGCCTAAATTCATTTACTTAATTAAGGGATTGATTGTGCAGTTTTTGAAGATCCCATCTTCACGCGTTGGTTTACTTCAGGCTATCCTTATCAGTGGCCGTAACGGCGCGAAAATCTCCCGAATTGCATTGAACGAGTTTCGTGTATATTTGCGAGACCATGCCTTTTCATAAGATATTATATTGTAAGTCATTAGGTTAATAGGCAGCAGCAGTGATGTTCAGGCTGCTGAGATCTCAAAATTTAGTTTTTTTTTGTGAACGTGTGCCTTTAAAAGTCTAGGAAATAAGCATGAGAAAGGGGAGCGAAGTCGAGAGCTCAGCGCATTTCTTTCCTTCCTGTAAACTGAAGCGTTTGAAGCTATCAGGGTGCGCTAAAAGTCGTGGCTAGGAAGGTCGCCAACTGATGGGATAACGCGGACTGTATGTATTGTTGCTTTGCTCCATTAACACTGACCTATTTCATGAAATCTTAACTGAAATTCTGATATGCATTTTTGCGCAGAAAAGTTTACTTACCTGGGGATTGTAATATTCATTATCGTGCAACAAACTGTCAAGCTATTTCAATCACACCACCTCATTTCATTTCTTAACGTTCTCCTGTTGGTCGACGGCAATTCTGACACTAGTTTGTATTACCAGTTGACTAGTCGCTTTGTGCGAAAGCAAAATCAGAACTTACTCGGTAGTTTTGGGGCTGCCTAAATGCAGTCACTTGGTTGACTGGTTGATGGTGCAATTTGTTGTAACTAAACATTGTTTGCAGATTCTAGCTTTGTGAAACTGGATGTTTCTCACGCGTTTATTTGCTTTATTTCATCTTTATCAGGCTTCGTTCTTAAGGTAACCATAACGGAGTGAAAATTTCCTTGACTGCACTTAGACAGTTTCATTTATCGTGAAACCATGTTGTTTGCAGAAGATATTGCCTTCTGTTGTAAATCATTAGATTTGTAGACAGAATCAGTGCTTTTTAGACTGTTAACATCTCAAAATGCAGTTTTGTGTGTGTGAACTGGCGCAGTTGAAAGTCTGCGAAATTAGCATGGGAATAAAGAGTGAAATCGAAAGCTCAGCGCATTTCTCTCCTCCCTGTAAACTGAAGTGTTTGAAGTTATCGCAGGGTTCGCTAAAAGCCGTGGCTGGGAAGTTTGCCAACTGACGGAATAACGCGGACTGTATGGTCAACTGAGCGTGTGTTTTTATGGAGTGACTGACTGACTGCCGAACTGAGCGAGTCAGGCTGTAACAGGTGCTTCTTCATTTGGCGTTTATGGCGCTCCCACTCAGTGGGATCTGAGCCATGTGAGACGACGACACGTCTCGCCCTCTCCCACCTCCGATCTCTTTAACTTGGGCCCTGGCGAGAGAAGGGGAGAGTGCGGCAGCTCCGGCATAAGTCCAATCTCACTTTAATCTAAATCACCCTCATGTCGCGCCCCTGTGGTACCCTTCAGTGGTAGACTTCGTCGGATCTGACGATCGAGTTGTCGTCGCTAAAAGCCTCCTGAGGGGTGTATAACATAAGGAAGTGAGACAGTGAAGTTTCAGCTTGATTCAACCACTGCTATCGGTCAATGCCGTTAGTCGATTATTAACGACACCGTAATGTTTACGTCTTTATTGCTGGTATAAACGAAGACTAAAAAATTAAATAACGAGAAAAATGGCTAACCTCAACCGGCCAAAAATACTGATGACTTTCTTCGTCTTTGCGGTTTATGATAATTGTTATAAAACCAGTAGACACATCTACCTAAAGCGCCGAGCGCGGAATAAACGAAGTTCATGAAGTTTTTGCGAAATCTTGCTTACCGCCAAAAACCATGATTTATTATCATCGATTAAAAGTAGCCCATTTGGCTACTTTCTTATCGAAAAAACTCTGATTTCGATATAAAATGTACATTTTATGCCACCGTACCTCCTCCTTTTCCAGAAAAAAACATTTTCGTGCGCTATTTTGTAAACCCCGTTAACTAGCTTAGTCAATCTAAAAAAATTTCCTCAACATTTCTAACGAGGTCTTAACGATTTGTTAATTAGCAGAAAGGTTCTGCTACTCATGTCCCTGATGACGAATCCGCGACGGATATCGAAACGTCAGGCGGATAATCATATTGTCCCAGCGATCGAGTCTTCTCCTTCTTCTTCTCGATTTGTTAATTCTTTTGCCAGCTTACCACGGTATCGGGTCAAATCGAATGTTGAGGACGAAGACTTCATCCCTAAGAAACCCGCTAAACAACCGCAAACCTTCCTTGAGTCGCTGGCCTCTGAGTTGACCGCCAAGCAGATGGAGACTGTGACGATAGAAATGAAACGTGAGGAGAAGATCCGGCAGAGAATGCTCAAGGTAAAAAAAGGCAATTTATTTACTCCTATCCTATCGAATATCACTGGGTTCCCTTTTTTCCTCCGTTTGTCCGGCTCATGATATCTACTTAGAGTTCATGAATGCTATTCCTATAACAAAATCTTCAAGCTCTTGTCTATTTTCAAGCATACTATACTTGGAGTGCGTCGAACGGCAAAGTCCAATATCCCATGATGTCAGCGCAGACTTGGTTTTCGCAGAATCTACCTAACTTACTAATGTGGCATGATAAAGTTAAGACCCGTGGGTTTTGACATAGAAGTAATAGCTGGTAAATTCCAACAGCCTGTCCACATGTCGCAGACGACCATGTCTCCCTTCCACACGCGCCTGATTATATGTGACGGCTCGGATCCCATTCAGGGCCACATGAAAAGCAATGACAGTTTTAAGTACTGAGAAGGAACAAATCATTAATTCACTTTGCGATCTTTCAAGCGAATACTCTTAGCGTGGCGGGGTAGATTCAAGCGCCTCACATTTAACGTAGTGAGGAATGTTCTGATTTATTACGAGAATGGTTCGCCAGTGCCCCTCTCAGTTTGAGAACGGGGGTTGTGTTTCGTAAGTTGTCTTGACCCCTTACCCTTCGTCAACGTGCAACGGTCAGCCTGCATGAACCGTGATTACTCAGCATTGGTTTAGTGCGCCATCTTATTCCCTCAGGGGGTAAGCCGTTGTATCCCTACACAGGACTGCTTAATTAGCCCAGGCGTCTGCCGAAGTCCTGTGTAGGCTACGCCTTTCGCTTAGTGCGAAGTCTACCGAGGCCGAAATCCTCGCAAGAGGGGACAACCGCATGAGCCGCGAGCTGCTCGAGTCATGGTTTTCAGGCCCCCAGTCCATAAACAAGCGCAACGATTTGGCGTTCCCATGCGGTGTACTGAGACATTTCCTGGGCAAGAGAATCAGTCACGTGGGAAGGACTGGGTGCAACAACAACTCCGACGACAGCGGGCATAATTGTCGCGCAATTACCAAACCCGCATCCGACGCGGACAAGAACGCTGTGGCAATTAATGAGCAATCACCGCACCAATTAAGACCTCAAGTGGTGACTGCAAGGACTGGCAATTTTAGTACGCATACGGGTGACCGCTGTGAACTATAAATACCGTGCAATGTGTGCATGTATCACCCCTTATCTGCGCATGTCTCAGACCTGTTTATGATTACCTATGACTAAGGATTCCCGACGGAATCTGAAACGTCAGGCAAAAAACGCTTGTTCCAGTGATCGCATCTTCGTCTTCTGGACTGCTTCCTGGGACTCGAATATTGGCTACTATTAACAGGACTACCTGGTGCGAAGGCACTCCAGGCATCTTCATTCGGTTGAACCCAAGCCACGCGTAGTTACAGGGAGCCATCAACAAGATTTAGATATCATTTTATGTTTGTGCAGTGCAATCACCACCTTCACCGTGTTCATAGAACCACATTTAACTCCTACATGACATATCCCTTCATTGAACACCCGTCACCTTTCTTTCTCCCCTGTCATGCCTTAAAATCTTACTTCAGCCCTGTATGCGGAACTCTCGTGTCCTGTGTAGCTGCCTCTTACTGTTTTCCAACTTCTTATAACTGGGACCTAACCTGCGTGCCGTTGTGCTTTATTGGTCACTCATTACTCTTCCTTCTCGTTCTGATACTCACCGTTAACGATTTGCAACTGGATAGGGTCATTTGAATCTGACCCCATCTATTGCCGTACTCTCGTTCGTGTCTGCGTAATGCTGAGCTGACTGCTCTTATACCAGTTAACCGCTCCGGCTAATGGTCGAAACTAGACGAAGGTTAGCCGAGGGTGTCTTCTATCAGATGAAATGTGGGAAACCTGTTTCAGTCGGTAGACGAGAACCAACCCGCATTAATTGGGGCCCGCGTTACGGTCACTTACTGGCCCTTCAATCTGCACCCAAGCCCATATCCACTCAGTTTTGTGTAGTCTTACCATTAAGACGACGAGAATGCACAATAGATTGAGGTCGAGGCAGACAAAAGCCGTCACTGTTCCCTTGTAGTAGTAGTAGCAGTAGTAGTAGTAGTAGTAGTAGTAGTAGTAGTAGTAGTAGTAGTAG
>JAYGXS010000002.1:11026499-11055001 GCA_036362985.1 Ligula intestinalis | reverse complement strand
TAGTAGTAGTAGTAGTAGTAGTAGTAGTAGTAGTAGTAGTAGTAGTACGTAACAGATGAACTATTGGATTTGTTAAGCCATTAACTGTCATTTTCCTATCCAGACACACTAATCCGCGTTAAACTTGACTCTTCTCCAGCTCTACCAATCTGGACTTCATCGTGTGGATGTGCTCACCACAGCGGTCACCGTCCTACGGAACATTAATTGGCCCGAGCTGCAACTGGACTTCCTCGAACAGAACTCCACCACCGTCTCCAAGCTCACCTTCAGCCTGCTCTCCAGCCCCCTGCTGGCTCCCTCGGCCCTCTACGTGCACGAACAGCTCTTTCGTCTGATGGTCGAGGTGTGCATGGCCCGACAGTCGCAGTTGGTGCAGACACCCAGCGATGACACCGTGCGTAAGGCTGTCGCCTTGGCTGCCTGGACGGCTAGAGTGCACCGGCCTGCACGCCTCCTCATCACCACCGCCTCCTTCTCGCTGCCTGTGGAGTCAAAAATGACGACCGTCCAGACTGCAAACACGCAGTGGCTGCAATTCTGTCGACAAAAACCGCTGCAAGAACATACGAACGCCGTGCTTCACCTTCTTGCTGAGGAGGTCTGTTTTTGTTTGTCTTCCCCCTAGCCTCATTCCTCCATCGTGTTTCCCTTGCCTTTGACGGCATTACTATCGGCCTATACTACTACCTGCTGCCAGGGTGTGAGAGATGAGGCCCGAGGCGAAGTTGGAGCGGGGCAAGTAAGTTTCGTTAGCAGTCGGTGAAAGTTCATCAATGGCTCAATATTTCCCGACCTAATGCGACAAGACAAAGAACTGGTGGCTCAATCGTTAGAGCATTAAACTCTGATCAAAAGGTCGCGAGTTTGCGGCTCAGGCGGGGTACCATTTGGGCCTGGATATGACTGGCTGACGATGGCTAATAAGATAGAAATGGGCCTTCCGGTCTCCCTTGTCTTTGCCGGCATTACCATTCTGACAAGAATTTTATTCGCCTGACGTTTCGAAATTTGTCGCGGGTCCAACCTCGGAGATAATAGCGGACACGGGTTATTCATAGAGAGAGCAAGTTACAATATTTCGAGGATACTGTGTCTATGCCTTGTGCAAACCTAAGACAATCAACGGCTCCCCCGTATCCAGGATGGTCGCCTGCTTGCGCGCTAACTGCTTGATGGCTGGCCTGCAGGCCGTGACCTGTTGAACTTTCATGACCTGTAGTAGATTATTGCTCGGCCATTTGATTTCCTGGTGCAGGCATTTGACGACGCGTTCTTAGATTGGCGAATTGCTTTAGCCAAACTGAGCCTCGGCACCGAATATGCGTTTGGCAGGTTGTTACACTTGAGTCCGACCCCCAGTGTATAAACAAGTGCAATGGCCTGTCCAACCCGTGTTCTGTGGTAAGGCTCAATTTGGCCAAAGCAATTCGCCACTCGGGTGACGCACAGGCCAACAATTTGTCTAAATTTAGCGTCAGGGCAGTACATATGTGAGCAATCCTCATGCCCAAATCCCCCACGTGTGCTGAAAGTTTAGCAAGTCACAACCCGCACGCCGGCAATCGAGGAGGTAGCGCACAAGCGGGCAACTATCCTCAATAGGGGAAGCCTTTAATTGTCATCAGCGTACAGTAAAATAGCGACTGTATCCTATAAACACTGCCACTTACTGTGTGTATATATTATCCGTTTCTGCTATTGTCTCTGATGATGGATCCGCGAAGGATTTCGAAACGTCCTTGCGATAACATCCACTTCTTCTTAATCGTCTCAGCG
Organism: Ligula intestinalis; assembly: GCA_036362985.1. NCBI lineage: Eukaryota > Metazoa > Platyhelminthes > Cestoda > Diphyllobothriidea > Diphyllobothriidae > Ligula > Ligula intestinalis. The sequence goes on along the minus strand of JAYGXS010000002.1, from coordinate 11,053,222 downwards.
TCTCTATTACTGGTCTTGCGATATTTTTGAACTTCGTCCGGTCGGTTTTCTTTCGGCAAATGAGACCTGACTGATAGCCCCGATATAAACACTCTAGTGAGCCGGTTCCACGACTACTACATGTGCCCTTTCGGCTGCTTATCTACGAGGAAACAAACATTTTAAGTTACCAGGGCAGCCGGTCACTCTCCAAGCCGAGACCGATGATGCGTCAGTGCATCAATTTTATTATTAGTGAGGGATGTGCTAGTTAATCATAGGATTACCTTTTTCAGTGTCGTTCTGTCCTCCCTCTTCCGTAAAGGGATGGTTTTTTCGAGTTAGGTCAACTAGTAATGCAACTGGGCGTGGTGCTCACGTGACGCGAAGGCCATTGCATACATTATATTTATACAGTACGCAATCTGTTTATCACAGAATCGGTCGTGAAAAATTCACATAAAGAGTCAATGAAGCAGTCTGACCTCTTTGTCCCGTCCACACTTGCTCGGCAGTTTGGGCGAATTTTTGTGCCAACTGTTTATAATCAATCGACGTAATGTGCTAGGGTTTTGTATTTTTGTACTTCTCGGATTGCTCTGTGTTTGCATGCTGGTAGCTGGTATTTTTGTCGGGATTACTTATATTTCCCCGACCTATGGGTCACTGATATAAGACCCCACCTTTCAGCCTACCATTAAATTGCAGCAACGGTGAATATTCCCAGGTCCCAACCCCAATTTATTCCATAATCCCTATCTTAATACTAGCCATTCTCTTAACCCTGGCATTTAGATTGGTATTGCCTTCATCCTAATATGAACTCCAACCCTGATTTTCCTGGAAATTAACGCAAAACCGCATGTATTAGGAGCAGTTCCTATCGCCATGTCCTATCAAGGCGGCCATATAAGTAATCCCTACCTGCATTTTCCTGAGAGCGAGACAAAGGGGTGGCCGTTAACCCCGGCAAGTTCAACCATTATATGACTGTTGATAAAAGCGAAGGCGTGGGTTCCAGGAAGCTGTTCAAAAGGAAATAATGTAATAGCTGGAACAATAAATTTATTGCCCCAACTTTTTTTAGCTTCGCATTCGAATCTACCATCAGTGACAGTCGCCGATAAGGGTAATGGAGGCGTAGGGTGCGCTGTATGTATAGTCCGTAGCCTGTGTAAATAGGAACTACTGTTTTCTTTAAGTAGGTATTTCTGCGAATTCTTCTTTAGGTCGTAGTTCCAGCTTGACAGGAACCTCAGACAAACATGCTCCTCTGCACGGTTATTTATTCACTATTTTTCACCCGATCTTGACTAGACTCGGTAGTCCTTTTCAGAGACCCATGCTTAGTGTGTTTGGCTGTCTACGTTTCTTTCTGCTGTCCGTCCATCCGCCGTAACCTTGAACAATTTTTTTGTGTCCTTTTTGAACGCCTTATGCCACTGAAAATGTTTGTTCAAACTCTTTGCTCCAGATACCAGAGACTTCCGTCGCGTCGACCATACTTCTATCCAACCTTCTCCCCGTCTTTGTTGAGTTGCTTGGCGCCTCGCCGTTCAATGCGGACGATACTGAAGCGCCAGTCAGTAATTCAGAAACCTTCTCCATTCCGCTACCCGCTGAAGACTGGAGTTGGGTCTCGGCCTCCGTCTTCTGCACTTGTATTTCTGCTTTGCGACGCCAGTTAACTACAACAAGCACTAAAGACTCATCGATGCCTACACACACTCCCCTTAAAGTCTCCTCCAACCTCAGTCTTTGTGCTGCTTTGCCCTTCAAAGAGCTCTATGCGGTAGGCCTCTTTTCCCCCTCCTTCCTTTCTTCAAATTCACTTGTAAACCGTTTTCATTCCTTTTCATTTTTTCACAAATATCCTACTTATCGCGTTACTTGTGGGGCTTTTTCAGTTCATCTTCAGTGTCTTGGAGAAACAGGCGCTGATGCGTGAAGCTGGTGACTTACTTGAGAATGAGCATTTACAGGAGGCAGACAACCAGTTAACCATTGTCATCCTGGACACGCTGAAGGAGGCTGCTGAGGTTCAAGTGCAATATCTCCTAGCATTCTTCTCCGAGGAGGACGCATGCATCGAGTGTACACCTCTTGCCTACTCCCTTATGCTGCAGCTTGTGTCACCAGCATCCATTTGCCGAGCCTCGGCCCTAGTTGTAAGTGCTCCTCTTCGACGCTTCTTGTTTTAGGGCATCTTCTCTGTTCTATAATAATGCTTTTGCGTAGGCGGATGTTTATGGGCGATACCGCATTTCAGCCATTTCAAAGCAGTGTCTCCTTTGAGACGAGCGATTGCTATTTCGTGTCCACAGAAGGCTCACGACGCAGAATTGTCTAAACACATCCAGCGTCTGCTTTTCCTCAATTTTTCTCGCTCTAAGGTCGATGTGTAATGACATATTTCACATGGCGGACTCCTAGATTTTACGAATTTTCCAGAGGTGGCCGATGGCCATATGTTTGTATGAGTTTTCCGCACTGAATGTAAGTTTCGACACTAGCAACATTTGCTTAAAAATGGCCAGTGATCGTCGCCTATCGATCATCTTCATCTTCTGTCCTGCCGGTCGCCCACCACAACAGACTCCTTGGCCAGCAGTTTTGGTGGACCTGTTTGCAACCCGGCCATCCTAATCACCACCGTTGTCACGCTCCTGAGCCCAGCCGCAACGTTCGGCCGTACATTCAAATTGTCTACAAGAAAACTGTTGCCGCGTCTCTCTCGGATTTACCCGTTCATGGCTCTCCCATGAAGACAGGCTTCAAGCGTCTCCACCAAAGAGCCGTTGTTGAAGAGAAACTAGGTTACCGTCTCCCGGTCCTTTTGGCTGGCCATCCACCTCCGATTGCGACCTCAGAACAACATCTCCTGAGGGTCACTCCCTATACTCTGGCTCAACTGCGTAGTGGCTACTCAATTGTCCTACGCCAGTACCAACATCGCCACGACCCGTCCACACCCGACTGCGGCTTTTTACCGCATGACTGTCAGCCGCTGTTCGCCTGCAGTTCCCGACCAGGCACCCAACTCACCCCCGTGGACCTTTGGCTCAAGCCGGTCGAGGTCTATGCTTTTCTCCGTCTCCCAATTACTCCCAGTTTGGATTCCGGCGGCGACTCATGATCCAACAATGGTCTACGACACACACGCACTTAAAAAAACGATGACTTGGAAGGCTGCCGGCTGACGCTCTATACTAAATCGCACTGTCATTCTAGTTTGCGTTTTATGTTGAATGACTGACCATTAGACTGATTTGGACTGCGACGGCTCCTTAACGCCTGGTTTTTTTATCCCTTGTTTCATTGCAGTAAGCCTGTTTTTACGTACGTATTCAGCGTTTATCACTCCATTACACCCCTAACACTAAAAAATCTCTCCTTGTCTTCTTCGACTCCCACGCATCCTCCAATACTCATTTTAGTGCATGCTTGTCTTCGCCAAACGACTCCCAAGTCTGTTCACGCACAGTTTACGTCCACTGGCGCCCGCGGTCCAAGAGCAGTCCAACCCTGTTGAGGCAAGTGTTGATTTTGAGGCTGAGACCGAAACCACCGCAGCCGGTGAGGCCGGTGACGCTGCCAAAGGGAAGAACAAGAATCAAAAGAAGAAGCGCAAGAAGGCGGCCCTTGCAGTCGCTTCCAGTATGGCCATTCAGACCAAAATGGACGCCAGCATAGCTGATCCCAGCACCTGGCCACCACTCAACCTCATGGCAAACACACAGCTTCGTCTCTTTGTCAGTCGCTGTGACCCCTCGGTGGAGGTTGCTATTGACGCTGAAACGTATGTTTTTTTTCCTTCTATTTGCACTCTTCATTTCGTGGCTAGTTTATAGAAATGGATGTAATTATTCTGTACCATGGCCTTAACTTAGTCTAACTTGACGCTCTCTGCGACCGGTGCTTCTCAGTGGGGATGGAATTGTAGGAGTCGAAGCAGTGTTTGTACTCAGATTACTACAATCGTCAGGCCAAATCTCAAATTGCTGGCAAGAGGCACCTGTGGGTGGGCTTTATTGGGTACAGAACGCCCACTTGCTATCCCAGACACCAGTGGCTACTGTCGACGTCCGGCCCGCGGGTGAGTGAAACAGTGTTGGCAGCTGCTTTTAAATGATTGTGAACAAGTTCAAGTGGTGTGTTGTAGTACCCGAGGAGATATCGTGTCTGATGGCCTCTAGTGCGTCCGCCGAGGGCTGGCGTGTTTTAGTGGCCCTTAGGCAGCCGCACTTGTCTGGAAGTCGGTCATGCCGGCGGAAACCGCTCGCTACGATTTTGCACGACTTTGTGGCAGTGGGCATTAAACAACGACGCCAGCTAGACTCAGTTCGCATTTGATTAAGATACTGCTTACTGTTATGTGTTAACTAACTTCCGGAAGTGAGGGAATATGTTTACCGGACGAAATTGGACTGATGACCTTGTTTGCTTTCTACACATTCCCCGCTCTGTTGCGAGAACTTTCACGACGAATAAACTGAAGGCAAATTGCACAAGGGTGTACTGCTGTATATTAAAAAGTTTAAATGGCCATTTCGTGGAGGGCCTTTGTGGGGGTTCCTGTGTAATATTTGCATGTACCTGAAGATAGCAGGTGTAGTGAACAAAATTGCAAGTACCTGCAAATGAGAGTTTTTTAGTGAGGGCTGCCAAAATGCTCCGCTTGGTGTGTGCGCACGGTTGGCAATTGTCGTCTTCAGTATCAGTATATTGAGGGATATGTAGGAAAAATTCCTTTGAGTGCCTTATTTGTACATATGTGCAGTGGTAGCAGAAAATGTGTTTCTCAGACTGTTGGCGAGGCCAGTTGTCCTGTGTCAAAGGATGAAAATAGGAGCAGACAGTGAAAGAACTCCTCAGGGATTTTTAGGAGAAAAACTGTCGCTCTTATAGGGGTAATGCGTGGGATTTAGGAGAAAAAAGGGGTTCCAACGGGGGGGGGGCTTTGCAAAGGTTCCCAGGATCATCACCTTGTGGAAGCCGCGTCCTGATTCTTTCTTGCTGATTGCAGAGTCTGCCAGCGGAACTGGAAAAACAGAGGCATCCGTCCAGATCGTCGACAGTCCGCATTGGGTCGAACCAAGGGTGAATTTTTAGGCCGTCAGGTCTGGCTGATAAGATCGCTAGCGGATAATCACGGTACGCAGGTAGCCAAGCAGGGTAGACCGCGGAGACCTTCGCATGAGGCTATGCGTGGGAAGGCGTTATAAATAGCAACCGTGAATGGATATAAAAACTAATACTACTGAAAGTTGAAAGTAGTATTATCATTGTAAATTGTCAGTTCCGATCCATCGTGCACTGCTATATCGATCCAGTTTTCGCTTAAAACCCTCTAGCGATTCCGACATAACGACGTCCTGAGGAAGTGCATTCCACGCTCCGACCACCCTTTTGAGAAAAGTTTTTCCGAGCGTCCAGCCTGGCCCCTGTCACCTTTAATTTGAGAGGATGACCCCTCAGATTCGTGGTCGTTGCTAATTCGAAAAAATCCCCTGATATAAGACGGCAATCTGGAAGATTTAATACGCGAAATGCTAGTATCATGTCTCCCCGAAGCTGCCTGTAGCGCAATGGGAAGAGGTTGAGATTCGACAGTCGTGTTTTATAAGGCTGCGAGCCCTGCCCCATGACAAGTTTGGTTGCACGCCGTTGTACCTTTTCCAGGATGTTGATGTCTTTCGTGGCCCAGGGTCTCCAAGCTTGGATAGTGGATTTTAGGTGCAGTCGTACGGAGATTCTGAAGACTTTTGTGTAGGTAGAAAAAGCTCGTCTGACAAGGTATGGGATCGACATCGCGGACTTGGCTACCTTTGTGCAATGCAAGGAGGGTTTAAGCGAGGGCATGATCCAGACTCAAGTCTTTCTGGGCGTTCACTTCTTTCAATGGTATGTCATTCAGTCGGTAAGCCGTGCCGCTTGAAGAACCGGATTTGCCGACTCGAATGGTGGTGCACTTACTTTCATTGAACGGTAAGAGCCAGTCCGCCGACCATTTTTGAAGTCTTTTTAAATTTTCCTGTAAGTGCACTTTGCTAGCCGCAGTTCGAATTACGCTCCAAAGTTTTATATCATCGGCAAACATGGCGATACCGCAATCCAGTTCGTAGACACAGTCGTTGATGTCGATAACAAACAAGATAGGGCCGAGAACGGAGCCTTGGGGAACACCACTCTCAACCTCAACCTTGGCTGACTGTTTGTCGCTGATGTGGACAGTTTGCGAGCGACCGATTAGGAAGCTTTTTATCCACGTAAGGAGCCTACCCCTTACTCCTATGCGGCTGACTTTATAAAGGAGGCGGTGGCGCGGCTCGCTATCGAAAGCCTTTTTGAAGTCAATATAGACAGCGTGCATTGAGTTCCCACTATCGACTGCCTCAGTCCACCGTTCTAAACAGTAGAGCAAGTTTGTTACGCAGGACCTACCTCTACGAAAACCATGCTGAGCATCCGATAGCAGATGGTTTTGTTCCAGGAACTGCATAAGTTGTTGCTTGATAATTTTTTCCATGATTTTGCAACAGATTGCAGTTAGGCTGACTAGTCGGTAGTTATTCGCTGAGACCCGGATTCCCCTCTTGCATAGCGGCGTAATCCTCGCGGATTTCCAATCTACTGGTAGGTATCCGGTCTCGAAGGAGGTTTGGAAGAGCATATAGAGTGGTTTGGCCAACTCATTGGCGAGCTAGTTCAAAAAATTGGCTGGTACGTCGTCGGGACCTAGTGACTTAGATTATTTTAACCTTAAGAGTTCCTTAAGAATAACAGTCTCGGAGAATTGGACAGTCTCAACTATTGTATCCGCTTCGGTGTCGTCGGTGGGGTGATCGTATGCCGTTTCCTTTGTGAAGACTGACCGGAAAATTTTCGCAAGATGATCAGTCTTTGCTTCCTCATCTATCAAGTCTCTTCCCTCAGCGTTCCTCAGCAAGGGTATCGGATCCTTGTTTTTGATACTCTGCCTGAGGTAATTGTACAACAGTTTGGGGTTCACTGTGGCCCGGTTTTGCAAGTCTGCTTCTAAAGCCCGTCTTGTTTTGAGAATAAGACCCTTGACCCGGTTTCTGTGAGTTTTGTAGGCATTGACAGATTCAGGATTCCTGTCTGCTAGCATTGGTTGATTGATCAATTGTGGGGGCATGCACTGTAAGTGTGAGCTCCCTCGTGTTTTTGTTGTCTACGGTGAGATTGTTTAAACTTGCCTCAGCGGTGGCTGATTGATCAACTGTGGTAGCCTGCACTGTAAGGATGGGCTCCCTCGTTTGTTATTCTGCGGCATCCGTCGCTTTCATCGCTTTGTGTGCATTGGACGGCAGTTGTCTTGGTGCAAATACTGTCTCTTTTTCTTCTCCGATCCCCTTTCGTGCGATTTCACTAGTTTTGACCTGTGAAGAGGGTGAGACTGGTTGGTCGTTTTGATGATCCTAAAACCTGAACTTTCTTGGGACGGTAGATTAAGGCTTGTCTGTGTTTGCTTCTCCTCAGTTTTAGTCGCACTTGGACCGATTGGCTGGTGCCTGGTAGCGACTTCCGTCAAGGCGGATTCTAGCTGCTGATTTCCACTGGTTTCATCTAGCGGCTTTAATGTGCCATGCTTGAGAAACCATGTGATAACATCCCCTAGTAAATCAATACGTGACTCCAACTTTGATATTTTCGGGCAATATTCGCATGCCGTCGGGCAATGCGTTTCATCCGTGTCACTGTTTTTACCTTTATGTGACTTCTGCGAGGTGGTCGTGGTGGCCGTATGCTTTATACCCTTGTCTCTTACGTCGCACTGGTTGTCACACGGGAAAGTTTGGTCGTGGAGTTCGTTGGCAGAATTTATCTTGTCAACTTTTTGTGACTCGAATAGCTGAGTTGCAGTGGCTGAGCGGCCAAGACGTTCGCCTCCTAAATCGCAGGTCGGGGGATTGACGCCGACTCCGGAAAGGACTTCGTCACCCAGGACAGTTGCGTAGTTGGCGGAATTTATCGTGTCAACCCTGTCAGTGCACTTAACTTTCTGTGAGTCGCATAGCTGGGTCGCAGTGGCCGAGCGGCTAAGACGTTCGCCTCCTTAATCGCATGTCGGGGTATCGACGCCGACTCCGGAAAGGACTTTTCTTCACCCACAGTTTGGTCGTGAACTTCTACGTTCTGCATCCTATAACTTTAAGATAAAAGGTTGTACTTATAAACTATTGCGGCGTTGGTCAGACTAGACGTAGCAGCAACCGAGATAGTGTAGTCTCATAGTTACTACCAAGAAGTATATTGGCGCAAGAAAAATACAAACTATAGGGTGGCCTTTAATTATATCAATAAAGTCTTCTAGCAATTATACACCGAGATAGTGTAGTCTAATAGTTGCCAACTGGTACTAATTTGGATTGAAAAAAGCAAGATAATCAATGATAAGGTGGCCTTTACTTAGATAATTTTAGTCTTCTAGTAATTGTACGCAGCCGTATATAAATATAAGGACTCAGCCTGTCCGTAGATACTTCTCAGAGCCTGACGAGACTGATTGGGACAAAGAGACTATGTAGGCTGAGCCAATATTTTCAGCGAGATTCCCGATTTGGAGAAGTTCCTCGTCGAGCAGTGGGGGTATTGAAGGAAATCGGACGGAAGATTGTTTAGAATAATAGGTTTTTTGATTCAATTTTTGTCCAAAGACGGTATCTTTCCGTACAGAACTTGAAATATAATCGCCTTGGTTTTGCTCAAAAATTCAAACCGCGCGGGTCTTTATCGATTTTTTCAACTAGATAAACGCCCTGTCCTAGGGAAATACGCCGATATGGTCTGTGGTAATTATCAGCGTCTGAATTGGCCTGCACAGCAATTGAGCTCTTTTTCTTAGTGGTATAATTTGGGAAATGTATTCGAGAAAATTGGTTTTATTTAACGCTTTTAGCTACCAAATAAATTGCACAATATTAAAGGTACTATGACTGACCGTCTACATTTCGATTACCATGCCTCACCAAATTATCGTATGAGCAACCGACTGGGACAGTAAAAATCAAATCACATATTAAGAGGGTCAGTTACGGCCATCCTGTGCTAAGACATATACTAAAACGGTTAGTACTACAGGTGACCATATACGTGTATAAAATTAGCTTTCGCTGCTATTTCCATTGATCCTAGAGGATTCTGTGCCAAGGCCTTCCACCTAAATGTGACCATACCCGGGATATTTGTAATAATCCGATCGCAATTAAAACCTCTCAATTTCTTTTACCACCAGTTTTTTTATTTCCTCCGAAATTTATCGCTACCATTAAAAATACTAGTCTATGCGAACATTTACAGGCCTTGGCTAAATTGTGATAAAAACATTTGATCCGACTTCTATAAGCCACAGTGGGATCACGATGTAATATTCATAAAACTGCCAATGGGCAGCCAGCATTATGTCTAAAGATTACGTGATACACCATACTGGCAGCCGAATATCGGCGAACCGCGCGTCTGAGCTTTTAGGTAGTACTTGTGCTTTCAGTATTGTGTACCATGTAACCCCTATATAAATTGACAGGATTCAATCCTAATTCTTACCGCTTCTGCCATCACCCCACAAGAAAACTGCAGCTTGTACTAACGGTCACAATTCTATGACAACGTTGATAATTTTTTTTTATTTTCAGCCTATGGAATCTGTTGGGACTGCACGGTCTAGCCGAAAAGGAAGCTGACGGTGAACGGACTCTGCTCAGCGACCGGCCTCGCCATGAGGACCTGCTGCCACCCGCAGCCCTGTCCACTCGCCTGCTGCTGGAATCCACTCGCAAGCAGTCGGACGTGCAGGTGGCCACTTCGCAGGCCCTACAGCGATGTCTGAATGGAAAGTCGCAGGACGAGATTGACCACATTCTAGACTACTGGCTAGAGATCTACCACTGTCTGAAGGAGGTACGTTCATCTATTGGATGTTGTTTGTTAAGGCCACTTTGCCTCCCCCCCCCCCTTTTGCGTTAAAATGTGCAAGTTCAGACAACCAAACGTTCCATCTTGAGCGAGTGATAGGCTTTATTTTGAAAATATCGTTCCAAAATTTTCAGCAAAAGCGTTCTCCCTTCTAAAATAATAAAATTGGGCGCAAAAAATTCGCAACACCGGGATATCAACAGTAATCAATAATCGCAACTGACTGCAGTTTTCGACAGCATAAGTAACCTTCCCAGGAAGAGTCGTCGAATAGAGGCCGAATTAACTGTTTTTAAAACAGCGCTGTCGTTGCAACCTTGTGCCCTCGTGACCTCATTGTATTTCAAATAGACAAAGAGGTATAAAAATCGGTGTATTTAAGAAAATTTACATGCTATTAGAGGGAGGAGAAAAATGGCGGCTCAAATTATTATTGTGTATATGGGGTTTTCAATGGTCTTTTGTTCTTGTTATCGCTTTATGTGCGCAGGAAAATTACTTTTTTTCTGGGTATTTTGGAAAAAAATTCTTGGATGTACTAGCCTCAGTAACGCTTTACACTTGAATATTTTTAAACCTATTGTCGCTCTTCCCGTCTGAATTTCAACTTTTATCATTCCTGATAGTGCTAAAATCCGAATAGCATGGGCTGCGACACGTTTGTCCCATGAGCCTGTGCTGCCGCAGCCTTCATCGTTCGGACGAATGAATTCACAAATGAAACTATGCCGTGTAGACGATGATTTCTTGGGACATCCAGCAAGTACCAATCTGATTCTGTTGGTCGTTCAAATTGTATGTGGAAAGCCACTTAGCAAAACTATAAGTCCTTAAAAGCCAGTCGAAATCCCCTGCTATAACTGCCCTGGGGCGTCAGTCTCAATCCTACCCCTGGCATTCCAGTTGTACACTATCTTTTGGTATTTTATAATCCCATTGTTTCATTTTTTACCCCTACTGTGCGTCTAACACAAATAACAGTCCTCTTTTTGCGTCTTCGGTCCCTTCTTCATGTCATTTAGACGCCCGAAAAATCCAAGGATACGCCTCACCGTCATGGTGAACCTAACGTTCCCGAAGTGCCTAAGTATCGCCTTCAACGCCTTGGTCTCGCCGTCGCCCTCGCTGCCATCGTCAGTTGCTCCAAGACCCTGGGCTGGTCCGTCAACGCAGCGCCAGCCGCAGGCGCTCCGGACACCAAGAAGACTGACAGTGATGAGGTGGACAGTAGTAAGACGGCGGTCAAACAGAGCAGCACAAAGGCCGGCGCCTGGCTGCAGAAGATTTTCCGCTTCCTGGTGCAAGAAGGTCTGCATGACCCGGATGAGGATGTTCGCTACGCACTGCTGCAGGCCGGTCTCAATGCAACTCGCGTCCACGGAGTGGTATGTCTCGCTTTACTTAACTCCGACCTTGCCACCAGTTTTTTGTCAACATTTCTTTCCTAGTCCCTTCGTGATTTTCGGTTTGGTTACTGGCTTATCCACTGCTTGCCTCTTGGCCCTCGTGTGCGTAGAGTTTCAACCGAATTCATCTGATGGTTAGCCCCAGCCAGGCCTGCGCGCCTTTGGTTGTATGTGGTACCAACTTTCAGAATGCTACTCACTGTCCTGACGAGCCATACGTCAGATTTGAACACTGGTATCTGTTGAGTTGAAGATCGGAGGTAGCTTTGCAAATACGAGGAGACTGAGCTAGCAGCTGTATGCCCTCCAGTCAGCCATATTCCTAACCACTGCTACCAATCGCAAGCAACCCGATGCGCATGTTGAATTTGAAAATTACTGTAGATGCGGGTTTATTGGGGCGCGAGTTCCAACGACGTTTGTCTATAGCGCAATTGGCTGGGTTACAGAGAAGGGTAAGGACTTTTGTGAACATGCGATTATTGTTCAGAGGTGACGATCTGATCTATGGGACTATTATAGACTGAGTGAGATGGCTCCTAGACTCTAAACCAAGGCTTGAAATCGCATTAATGCCAAGATAACTAGAAGTGATGCAATAAGACCTTGTATTGCGGTTTGTGCCTCGGTGGGACCATGCCAAATCCAAATATTCCTGGACAGTAAGTACCCTTATGGAGATATCACCCCCGCGGTGATGTTTGCCGTCATTTAGTGACTGTTTTCCCGCGGCAAGAATTCAAATTTAGACCATTAATTATGCAACAGTTTTTGAATCGCGTAAATATAAATTAGGACTTTTATTCGTTACCGGGAGGCTGGATTTTCACTAAAATGCCCAGTTAAATAGATGCGGTCTACAACCACAAAACTTCTGTCCCTCGACAGTAAGTCAAGGAGTAATAGATGGCACCTCATTTGCCTTCGGTGTGTACAGAGTATCGCATAGTTTTTTGCCACCTTCTTATCCCTCCTACCCGATTTTGGCTTGAAACGTCCTGATATTACACCGGGAAAGATAGCTTTTTTTCACCAGGTGTCTTTTTTGCCCTCTAGACCAATCTCCAACAACTGCTCCCTATCCTGGAAGGTTTCCTTAACAAGGCTCCCAACGTCGCCGAGCTGGATATGGTCAGACAATCGGTAGTTATTCTGCTCGGCTCCTTGGCCAAGTACTTGACACCGGAAGATCAACGAGTTGGCGCCATCTTTTCGCGGCTTATGTCCATCATCAACTTCCCTGCGGATGTTGTACGTCCTTTAATCTTAAGCTCTTATGGGTTACAGTGCTCTGCTAGTGCTAGGAGCCCTCGCAAAGACTTTCTTTATTGAAGCTCTATTTAAATCACTTGTTGTGGTAGTAATCGGCATATGAAACAAAATTCGAATAGTCAGATTACAACACTGAGAATTCAGAATTCACTTCACACTGTTGTAGGAGTTTTTTGGTGCTCTGTAGCTTGCTGGAAGTAACCACTCCACACCTACTTTTTTTACAGGTTCAAACCGCAGTGGAAGACTGCTTGGCCCCACTGGCTTCAAAGCTGCCTCCTGAACAACTGGAAAAGGTCTGCCCTCGTCTCCTGTCTACATTGATGAGCAACTCCGGTTATGCTGAACGGCGGGGTGCCGCCTACGCCCTGGCGGGCATTGTTCGCGGTTGCGGCCTCGTCGCGCTGAAGCAGTACAGTATTGTGGACAAACTCATGGCTGGTCTGTCTGACAAGTCGCCCAAACACCGGGAAAGTACGTGCTCTAAAGGCCACTCATTCCTCATTGAATTATCTTATTCGATTTGTTCCGGAACCCCACATCGTTTTTCGATTTTTTTTTTAATCGAACGGATACAGCATAGAACCTTCTCAGGTTCTGTGATGACAACGGATATCTAGGGAGGGGCCCAGTCATTCTGAGAAGTTGTAGTTCATCAGGTGTTAGAAGACTTTTGGTCGTTGCCAAACTGTTTTTACAGTTTGTTTTTGACGCTCGTGGCCAAATTTATCTTCCACAGTCTCACGGGGGAGCACATCTCGCAGATGCTTTAGCGACCGCCTTTTTTAACATTCAGTATGTAATTTAGTATTTATATTTCAGTCAGTTACCCAGTCAATCAACCCATCCGTTTTGCTACCTTGTCGTGACAGGACCCCGTGATCATCTCTCCCGAATTAATGATACTATTAAATATTAAAATCGCATCGGATGCATGAGTAATAGGATTTGTGATTGAGTAATAGCGGCTTGCTGTTTTCGTCAACTTTCCACCTCATTCTCATCGCTTGGGGCGCAGTGTCATCGTTTTGATGTTTTGCTAATCCTATGAAACTGCAAGGCCGTTTTCGAAAAAATAATAGAACTTGAAATTTAACCTATCTCTCAGGATGTTCAAAACGTCCTTGTTGTCCTATACTGTAGTTTGAGTGCCATTAAGCAGGCTTAATCGTGCAGTTGAATGTGGTTAAATTCGTTGTATCGGATGGATGAACTTCTTTTTTCTACCTCCTTGATTATTCTATGCGTTTGGGCTTTTCCTGGATGAGCTTATTCTGAGGCTCTGTTCTCCCCCCGCCCCCCTTTACAGGTTCCCTTTTCGCCTTTGAGCGTCTCTCCCTGGGCCTGGGCAAACTATTTGAGCCCTACGTTGTTCGACTTATTCCCGGTTTGTTGGACTGCTTTGGTGATGCTAATACCGATGTTAGAGAGGTGAGACCTTTTATTTCCTGCTATATACCTTTGCAATTTAACTGAATACAATATGCCCTAGTGGCCGTTTATTTCCTGACTCCGTCAATTCTTGAGGGAAAACAGTTATTGATTTGGTATGTCTTATTGCTAGGGGTCTGCTTTTCCGGACAGGAGTGTTTGTCAGGCCTGTTGTTGGAGGTGTAGTTTACGCTAGATAGCCGGCTGCTATGTAGCGTGTGGACGCACGCAATTTTTCGCACTAATCACGTTGCAAGGACACGACTGACTCTGGATCTAACATAACACAGTATATATGCGTGTCGCAGCCGATCTTTTGTCCATAACCGAATCAGCCCTAACGTACGAATGTACTAGTATTGGGTTAGCAGGTCGATCATGCTGTTTCGGCTTCGCCTGCCAATCGAATCGATGCATCTAGCGATTGCAAAACAACTGCTTGTGTTCTGTTATCTATATGCCCTGGCCCCTACGTTGCTGCTCTTTTTGTACGCATGTGTTTGTGTGTGCGTATGGGAGGAGATGGAGCACTGAGAGTCAGGCTGCAATGGCTCCTTCTTAATGTGGCCTTTATGGCGCTCCGTCGCAGGCCGAAGCATACCTAGCGAGTTGGCTGTGTCAAGTGTGCGCGTGTTGGGTGGTTACCGCACCAGCCATCTACACCCTCCCTCATCCCCGGTCCTATTGACTTTGTCTTTACACCGGAAACAGAGGTGGGAGTGGCGACCGAGTGTGCAGATTCTCCGCAAGTCTGCTTAAACTCCCGTTTTATTTTGCGGTAGTTCGCTGCGTTGCTTCTGCCTGCTGTAGCTTTTCTGTTGCTTGCCCAGCTTGCTTCAGTGTCTGTTGCAACTTGCTTCAGCGTTCGCTGCGGCTTGTTGGAGCGCGTGGTGCCCATCGTCGAAATCGACGGGGAAACTGTCGACATATGCCCTGACCTAACTCTTGCTTTATGCTTTTGATACATTGCATGACTCCAATTTGTTGTAAAGAAACAAGATCGCACTGAAACCAGTGTGCACTGCCGACTTTATTTCCTCCTCGACCGGAACTAGTTAATGCATTTGTAAGTTGTCAGTGATTCGCCTAAAGAAAGTGAAAGAAAGAAGTTGAAAGTGCCGTTACTAATAAATTACGTGTTACCTCTTTTTGAAGTCTCTCACTAATATCAATACGGGGATGTGTGCCGTGTCAGTTTGACAGACATCCAATCTATCCTGCTTCATCTCCGCTTATGTATTTTTCAGGCTGCCGCAGTCACCAGTCAGGCGGTCATGAGCAAGCTCAGCGCCCACGGCATCAAGTTGATTTTGCCAATTCTCCTCAAGGTCATTGACGAAGATAGTGCCTGGCGAACCAAATGCCGTGAGTACTGCATTTTCATCATTTGCTGTCGTTACCACGTCAGACTTTCCGGCCAATATCTGATTTTTTTCTTACAAAAATAACTGTGAAAACGATAGGATATCTGGACCTTAAATCTTCACGCATATTAAAAATAACTGTTTATCAAAATGTCCTTAATTTTTGTGAATTTAGATATTTAAACTAGAAGCGTATTGGGGGAAAATCTTTACGAGGAAGTAATATCTTTTAAAACATAAGTTTGCGGGCTCAGTTTTTGCATCTGTATACGGCACCGTCATAAGTACTGCCCCTTATTATCGGTGACTTTGAGCTAACCTGCAGGGGGTTCAAGTAAGAGTGTTCTGCTTCATGTATATGGTTAAAGTTAGGGCACGGGAAGAAGTAGCCCATCGAATTTTGTAGAAGGTCATTTCTAGTGGGGGGTCACTTATAACTGCGTCTGGCCCAAAAGGTTATCCGGTTTACGCAACGAATGTTTGCCCATCACCTCAGACTGTTCTGCGTGAATAAAACTCGCTAAGAAACTAACGCCAGACACAAACATCCGCTTCGTGGTCCTTGTCGTTCATAAGCCTGTCGTTTGTCTTCTGAAATTGGGTACCTAAACTTTTCAAAGGAGCAGGCGCGTGGTATTAGGGCGGCCTAACAACAACCTTCGCAAGCAGTAGTTTGCAAACCATAGCCGCGTCCACAATAGGCTATCGATCGGCCTATGCGCGAGCTAAAACTTTGAGCTTGACAATCAATCGTTAATTTGAATTTGTAGCTACGTTCACTCACTGAGCCAACAGCCAATGAGACTGGCAACTACCTCAGGAGAGAATCTTATTGGCTTAAGGGACATCGTTAAAATACGTTTGTTTCCCTACATTTGTTGTTCATGGAACACTCAAAGACTTCCGCTTTTTGCGCACTTCCTGTTGTGTTCTCTCTTTGAAGGCTCACATTAGGCGTAGTTAGACGGTTAATATTTTGGCATGGGCTCCGTTTCAACAGTTTAACGACGCATTGCGCAGTACTATATCGGCCTGCGCCTCCGTTACAACACGTGCCCCCTCGTTTTTCGTGTTTGGGATCTCGCTTAATCCCATTCTATCTGCCTGCCAGCTTCGCTGTTGGCAAGGACCAATGTTATCTCAGAGAGCACGTATCACATACAGATAGTTGGTTGAGGGGCTGTATCCTATCCAGTTAAAGTACAAATTGAAAGTTAGAGAGACGCTGTCTACTTGTTGCCCTTTACGGGATGACCGCTACTTAAGCCCTCTTATCAACCAGTTGGGCTTAGTTCTCTCAACGGTTCACTCACCTCCGTGTGTTAGAATTGGTCGGTCGGAACTAGACTCGAAAATCCCGCAGTCTCTCCTGCCAGAGTGCTGACCTCGTACAGCACATACATTCGAAACCAAGGTTAGTTTGGTTTATTCAACCGGTGCAACGGCCATCCATAATAATTTGGTCGACTATTAGAATTGTATGTCACAATTACTGGTTTTGTACAACTGCGCAGGTGAATATTTTTGTCGTTTATCTCTCATCATGAAGATTATTCTGATCTATATATATGTATTCATTTTTTTCCAAAAGAGGCCGTCAATGTGCTGGCCACAATGACCAACTGTGCTCCCAAACAACTCTCCTCCTGCCTCCCACAAATCGTCCCACGCCTACTGGCCGTTCTTGTTGACTCACAGGAGAGTGTCAAGAAGGCCGGCGCCAATGCTCTCGCCAAGATCGGAACAGTTATCCGTAACCCCGAGGTTCAGAGTATGTGTGTGCTGTCGGATTCTGTTTCTCCCCCCCCCCCCCTTTTCAGCAATATTTTCTAGCTGTTCAACCCCATGGTGTCGTTGCGAGATGTTTACCCTTTTGTTTTCTCCGCACTTTCTGCTAGCTCTTGTGCCGCACCTGATTGCCACCCTGCAGGACTCGCTGGCCGACAAGATGACCTGCCTGCTGATGCTGCGGGACACCTGCTTCACCCACATTATTGATGCCGCCTGTCTGGCCCTGATTATGCCTGTCCTGCAGCGCGCCTTTGATGACCGTTCGACGGATATCCGAAAGATTGCTGCTCAAATCTTTGGCACCCTGTACAGCCTTTCGCGCAAAGAGGTGAGGCGCCACGCCGCGCTTAACTTTTGCATCCTCCTTATGTGCACATATATTTTGAATTTGGAGAAGATTTTCTTTGGGATAAAACGTTACTTTAATAAGGGAATTTTGGAGTTTGACGCCCCAACTCGTCTTCGGCAAAGTGCACTGAACAACTAAAATTTCAAAACTGCCGAAAAAATCGATAATTTATGGGGTGAGACGTGATTGTTAGGAGTGGCAATCTCCCCAAGCCTCTAGGCGATCAGAACGAAAAAGAATGCAAACGGTTCCGTTGCGAGTGAACCCGCAGCTGAAATCCTACGATTCGTCTTAAAGGGGGGAATCGTTAGGACTGCGTAACGAACAGCCGTTGCAAGCAATAGCCACACTCAAAGCAGGCTATCGATAGGCCTACACGGGCGCACGTACACAAGCCGTCAATCAACCGATAATTCAAAATTCAAGCTGGATGTCAGCATCTGAGTCCCAGCCAATCGCACCGGTGCCTAATCCAGAAGAGAAGTTGATTGGTTCGTGGACCTATCTTACACACATTCGTTGCCCTTATTTTGTTGTACCTTTTTCTCTCAAAGACTTCTGCTGTTGCACACTTGTTGTCGTGTTCTCCTTTTGGAAACTCACACAAGGCGTTATTGAGCGTTATATCTCGGTCCGGGCAGTTTTGAAGTTTTATTGCAATTGTTACGGCTGTGATCATGCCTGATCTAGCCGACCTCAATGATGTCACGAACGGTACCTTTCCATGCGTGGCGATTGGCGGCAGCGGATCTCGAAAGCTCCACCCAGTCCCTTCTCCTGCGACAGAGGCTGAAGATAGAAGGTCCAAGAACTGCTTCCATGTCTTGACGGACGGTGTCTAGCCAAGTCTTCAGTTGCCCTCCTCTTCGACGTTTCCAGGTGGGCTGCGGTGCCGGGTCGAGGGTGGCATAGGTAAGCTCGTGGGGCGGACGACGGAGAACGTGTCCAAACCACCTCAGTCGCCATTCTTGAATGGCCTGAGATATCCTCGTGATACGATCGCAGCGGATGCGGACTGTCTCATTTGAGACGAAGTCGCTATACTTAACTCGCAGGATCGTCCTCAGGCACTGGTGGTCAAAGACCTCCAGTCTTCGCTCATCTTCTGCGCGCACAGCCCAGCATTCACATCCATAGAGGAGGACTGACCGGATGGATGCACGGTATACACGAATCTTCGTGGCGATGGAGGTATCACGTCGGATCCATAGGCGCTTTCGAAGGATTGAGGAAATCCAGCGAGCATCATCGATACGGGCGACAATGACGTCCTTGCTCTGCCCATTCGGTAGCAGACGTTGAAGTTTTATTTGTTCATTGTATTTTTCCTGTTAGTCTGAAGACGAGTTGGGGCGCCAAAGTCGAAAATTCACGCATTCAAGTTACTTTTTATCCCAAAGAAAATCTTCTTCAAATTAAAATTTATTGGGATACGTGTGTTCCAGTTTATACGAATATTTCGAATTAATTCGTAATTCACGCTGTGTTTTTCTTGTTTCTGCTCTTTTCCAGGATCTCGAGCCCTACATTCCACGTATTCTACCCGGCCTTCGTAGTTGTCTGCTGGATCCAGTTCCTGAAGTGCGCTCAGTCACGGCGCGTGCCCTCGGCGCTATGGTCAGAGGAGTCGGCGAATCCTGTTCAAAGGTAAAAATATCGGACCTTCGCGCAGGCTCGATTACATTCTTTCAGGCCATTGTTTGCCCACTGCTTAATGTGTTTCTTGCCCTTATTTCTCTAGGAACTTCTCCCCTGGCTCATGTCGACCCTCACCTCAGATCAGTCCTCTGTTGACCGTTCTGGCGCGGCTCAAGGCCTCGCTGAAGTGCTGGGTGCCATGGGTGTTCAACGTCTGCAGTCCATCCTGCCCGAATTCATCAAGACCGCAGAGGCTACCAACATCCAGCCTTTTGTTCGCGACGGCTATCTCATGTTGTTTGTCTATCTGCCGGAAGTCTTTTCGAATGATTTCGTCCAGTTCATTGGCCAGATCCTTCCACCCATTCGCAAGGCAAGTGGAACTCTGTGTTTTCTTATCGTCGTCTGTTAGCGCGCCTGTTTAGTTTGTAAATCAGTTTCAATATATATATGTCAACATTTGCGCTCCCGTTTAGGCTCTTGCTGACGAGTGTGAGTACCTCAGAGACACTGCGCTGCATGCTGGTCAGCGTATAATTGACCTCTTTTCTGAAGAAGCCGTAGAACTGCTTTTGCCAGAGCTTGAAGTTGGCTTGACGGACGCTGACTGGCGCATCCGTCACTCATCTCTCCAACTCACCGGCGATCTTCTCTACAAGTTGGCCGGTGCCTCTGGCAAGGGTACCACCACTGTGAGTTGTCTTCTTGCATCGTATTAACACATTTACGTCTCTTTTTCTCTGCTGAGATATTTTGATCAAATACTGCTCTTCACAATGCTTTCAACAAAAGGTGCATTGTTTGTCTGCGATAAGCAGATTCTCCTCTAGTGGGTTTTTGTGGCCGTTGCTAAGAGCTCTGCGTAATATCCTGTGGTGCTACCTGTAAGGAGAGGGAAATATGCTTTGTTTGAAGGTCATCTCTAAAATGTTTAGGAAAATGGCTTTATTCGCAGGGAGCAAGGAAAATGTTAGGTAAAAGTTCATAGAATACTCAAAGTTAAGGGTTTACACGGTGTCCACATCTGTTATGGAGACAGGTCGTTTTTCAACTTCTCAAGTGCCGTTTCTTCACACGTGAGGTATCGTGCTCGAAATTAGGGTATAGAATGCTGATATGCCGGTGTAGGGCAAGGCATATGACAGAATCTTCGACACATAGTACGGGAAGACCTCGCAGCCATTAGTTCAGAGTGGAGAGGGTGAGCGACCTCATCCAGGATGTGATCAGAAAATCGCCTGACCGTTTTTAATTGTCGCTGTATTATGGTGTCAACTTAAAAAAACATGGGAAACACAAGCAGCTCAAACTACGTTTAAAAATGATCAGGTCTTTTTTAAGTAAAGCTGTAAAAATACCTGGAAACAGTAAAGAATGGTGGGGGGGAGAACACCGGCATCTACAAATTGCCAGATTAGGGCTTGCGGTGTGCGATATGGACGAATGTTTTCTACAGCCTCCTTTATCTCCAACGTTTGAAAAATTAGCAGCCTAAGGAACTGCAGTTTTCATACCCACTAGTCCCCTTTCGAGGGTTGGTCTCTGCTCGCATCGGTCTCTTTGCAACGTTTGTGTGGATGGTTAGTGGTTCCTTTAGAATAGGATAATTGATTGAACAACGCTCATTGGACCACAATTAAATTATCACAACAACTGCTATAACTTTCAATGAGACTTCCCCATATTCTGCCACCCACCCCTTCCTCTCACATTCGTGTTCACCAACTCTTTTGTGCTAGACCGCTGACGAGGACGACACCTTTGGAACAAACGTGGCCAGTCGCCGTATCCAAGAGGCCCTTGGCACCGAGCGTCGCAACCGTGTTCTTGCTCGCCTGCATATTGCCCGCTCAGACCCGACCTACGTGGTGCGCCAGGCTGCCAGCCACATTTGGAAGATTGTTGTCGACAATACACCTCGTACTCTGCGTGAGCTGATGCCCACCCTGATACAGCTTCTCATCTCCTCGCTCGGGTCTCCCATCCGGGAACAACAACAGGTAACACCCTTGGGGCTCTTCGAGGCATCACCCTCTATTTACTATGTTTCTATTTTCTTCTCATACGTCTTTTCGTTGAGCGTTCTCGTTTGATAGGGTCGTACAAAATCGTAGAGATTCAGTGTCGCCAGAAGGTTTGGCAACAATTCCTTATATGGAACAATTCGTAGTTTACTATACGTAACTGCCTCCTTATTTTGTTGTTCATAACCCTAACCGTAGAAGAAAAGCCTGGGGTTTCTTGTTGCTACAGTGTTCCATAAAAGGAATCGTAGCCGAATTTTTTAGCCATTTTGGATTTGTACACTTCAGTTTTACAAAGCCGGTTACATAACGCCACTTCAGCTTCATTCTATTTGCTCTTGTCCTTCAATGTTGTTTATCTAGAAATTTCTTTATACTCATATTGTCGTTATGCAAAAGTACTCTCATTGAGTTAGTAAGGCTCCCGTTTCACTCGGACTACATGCTTTCATGTAACATGGAGATGCCCGAAACGCATCCGGATTTTTTACTAAGTTAGCAGGCCGGCTGTGTGTTTGTCGATTCTCATTATCGCTAGGTAAAGTTGACTACTAAGTTTAGTTATAAAACGCAAAGCCTCACTCACCCCCACTCTATTCCTCTGTATGCCATGCGGGTTCCGATCTCTATTTTGTGTTCACATAGCGCGTCACTATTGTTTATAGCTGAAAGACTGCTCGTCTCGCCGCTATTGTCTTTTTGTTAGTTTAAAAACACGGTCAAAATGGGACTCAACGGGTAGCAAGTTCGTGGATGATTTTCTACAGCTCCTGACTTCGAACCAGAACGTGTCTATAAATTTCGCTGTCACACTACTTGTCGCTAAATGATTTGCGACAACCTATTTGTTAGACCTGAGGTACCCTTATTGCACAGCTACACTAACAGCAGACCCCGATTCTGTTTCTGTTGTACTCTGTCCACTCTGTTTTAAACATATATGTATATATATATATATATATTAAAACGACTTAGTCTAAGTTAAAATGACCCACGTTTTCACTTGTTGTTGACTGCTGTGATTGCGGTTGTGATTACTTTTCACCAACAAATGGTGACTTCAGTTCTCGAACGCGATGTGTTTGCGTTACTCAGGCATGAATCGGCTGAACTCCTAGCATCTACTTACTTTTTCCTCCAACGCCATGCTACTCACACGTCACCTAAGGCTCACTTTTTCCTGTCTTTTTGTACTCACTGAAGGCGTCTCATTCTTCTGCTGCTCGTATGCCCTGAGTTACAGCGCAAGACACGATTTGTGGTTTTTTAATTGTCATCCTCCTATCTTCAGGTTGCCGGACGTGCTCTCGGTGACTTGGTACGCAAACTCGGTGAGCGTGTTCTTCCCGAAATCGTACCCTACCTGGAGGAGGGCCTCAATGTCGAAGACGGAGACCGACGTCGTGGAGTTTGCAACGGCCTTATCGAGATTATGCGCAACAGTGTTCCTGACCAGGTAGGCTACATCTTACCCTCTCGCACTGCACTGCACTTTCTTACGCCTTTTGTTGTCCGTCTGACATGCTCTTCTTCTATTTCGCCCGTCCAAAGATTGCTAGCTTTGCGGATCGCCTTACCTCCCCAATACGCCGCAGCCTATCTGACTCCTCGCCGGAGGTTCGAAAAGCCGGTGCCCGTGCTTTCGATCTGCTCTACGCTGCAATCGGCCTGCGTGCCCTCGATGAGATTTTGCCCGATCTGTTTGCTCTGCTGGATCAACCCGAAACGAACGCCCAGGCGCTGGACGGCATCCGCCAGCTGCTGGTCCTGCGCGGCAAAGCAGTCATGCCCTACCTGGTGCCCAAGCTCACCCAACCCAAACTGGACTCCAAAACGCTTGCCTACTTCGCACCCATTGCCGGTGACTCTCTCAGTCGCCACCTGAACAAAATCCTACCATGTTTCCTCCTGGCTGCTCGCGACGTCCCTACCAGTGATGTGGAAAACACGGTTAGTTATTCCCCTTGGTCCTGTGGTAGAAGTACCTCATGGGGTCACGTGACGTGCTTATGTATTATAAACACATACTTACAAACGTTAAGTAGGCTGGATTTCTCAAATATTTCAAGATCCCGTAAGACCGAGGGGCGCGTCCCCCAGACGGTCCCACGAGGTACTCCTACGGTTCCTGTTTATCATTTTTGTGGACTGGTGTTTTATCGGTGCTTCCTCCTCCCCCCCCTTGTAGGAACTCCAAAATTGTGCTGTCGTACTCACCTCCATCGCGGAGGTCTCCGGAGTGCGAACTATTCTACAAGAGCTTGTTAACGGTCTGACCTTGACCGAAGCGTCCGCAGTGGCTGCGGGGCCGACGGGCACTGCTGCGGCAGCTTTCCGCCAGGGAACCCCGGACTACTGCTACGCCTCCCTGCGTCTCCTGCACGTTTACCTGGACGTCTGCTGTACCCTGGATGAAGGCGAATCAGCCGCACCTGTGGCCTTCACGGCCGCCCCGGTTGTTGAGAGAAGCAAACCGCGTACTGTGAAGTCAAAACGGCAGGCGCAGTCTTCGGACGAAGATGATGATGACGATGACGATGATAGCGACGGCAGTGATGAGGATGATGATGATGATGACGACGATGACGACGAGTCCTTTGATGAGGGTGACGATGATGATGATGAAGACGAGGGTGATGACTACTCGGACAGCGGGGAACGACCAGATCCACGTGAAGTTGTGCGTCGCTTGCTGCCTGATTTCTACCCTTCGATGCTGCGCAATTTTGGCAAACTGCTCACTGCCTCTGACGACAAGATTCTCCTCTTCACTTGGTCTTGCCTGGAAGCCCTTCTGAAGGTACGTATTTTTGATGTATCATCTCTTCGGTTATCGCCCTTACCCCCCTTGTTCACTTCTTTTAACTCTTACCCCTTTTGCAATTTGTTTAATGCGCAGTACTGGGCAGTGGGGGATATGTCAGCTCAGGCCAACGAGCTTCGTCAGGCCATCAAGAGTGCCGCTGGGGAGTTCCTCCGCTCCCAACCGCCGCAGATTCGTCGTGGTCGCAAGGCGTCAGCAACCGGCGGTCAGATACTCGTACCCGGTTTCAGCCGCACCAACTTGCCCCTGCCCTGCTTGGTGCGTTTCTACTCTGAATGCATCCTCCGCGGTCGTCCGGAAGCCAAGCAACCGGCAGCTCAGGGTCTCTCCGAGTGTGTTACCCTCTCCAGTGGGCCTGCTCTCCAGCCCTGTGTCATTAAAATACTGGGTCCTATGATTCGTCTTCTGGGTGAACGGCAGCCGAGCTCTGTGCGAATCGCAGTTGTGGATTCTTTGGCCACACTTATCGAGAAGGTAAGTTTACTCTAATATGCTTGTTCAGCTTTATTTGTTTTATGCAAAGGGTGCTGCTCTCTCTCTTATACGTAGATGCACATTTCGATGGCCTTTTAAATACGTTCGTATTTCACCTCTGTCAGCATTTATGCTGCCGTGTTTTTACTGCATCAGACATTGTGATGAGTATGTTATGAGTTCTTTCAAATTTTCGCTCATTTCAGTCTTTCTTGCTGCCGTTATTGTCCTGAAAGGGTGTCCGCTGTGCTACTGAGGTCGATAGTGGGCGATTAAATATCCCTGTCTCACCCGTTTTTTGTGATTTCACAACCTGTTTGCACGGCCTTTATGCTAACTTTGCATCTTACCATGCCTAACATTTACTATCTGTGTTTCTTGTATCATAGTGTCCAACCGCGACGCGGCCGTTTACGCCGCAGCTGCAGGCCACCTTCACCAAGGCGCTCGGTGATGCAAACAGACAGATTCGCCTCCTCGGGGGTCGCGGTCTGGCGAACATCGCCACCATCACCCCCAAGATTGACCAACTTCTGACCGACCTGTCCGCGGCAGTGACCTCCAAACTGAATCCGGCCGCCGCCAGCGCGCCGTCCTCTGGCCCCTACGTGCAGGCCCTGGCCGCTGCTGGCCTCTATCCGTGAGTAACGAAACCAGAGTTTTCTATTTGCCTACTGATCGCAATAATTTCAGGTGGGGGGTGGGAATTGTGCGAATTGGAGTTCAGGCGCCTCACCAGTGCATGATAGTTGCGTAAAAGAGCGCAAAATTATTGTATAAACGCGTTACATTTCGGCTGACCTGTGCACTCGGTGTGCTTTCTCCGCCCTTACTCCACAAATAACAAAGTTTCAGCGCCTGTGTAGCGTCTAAGTATTGGTTGTGCCTAGGCCACTACAATCATCTGGCCACATCCCAGGTGGTAGGTAAAGGATTCTAGACGATGGCTTAGGAAATCCTGCCTAGACAGTCAGCTTGCTGTTCTATACTAATGGATTCCATACAAGCAGTAAGTTGGGCGGATAAATCGATCCAAGTGTGATTAAACTCCCGGCGTGACTCGTAACCCAATGGTAGAACGTTGGCTGCGCAATAGCCTTCCCTGCTGCATGGGTTCGACTCTCATTGAAGCCCCGAATTTTTATCAACCGGGTCATCTGAATTAGATCGAGCTGGTCAACTGCAAAAGAGCAGAAGTCGCCAGAATGAGAGATGTATTTTGCACAAAACCCTGACTTGTATGTGTGTGTGTGTGTCGTAGCCCATAGTTGGATCAGGAATCCCCGCCGGAATCCAAACTGGGAGTAGTTGGGAGACGGAGAAAAGCCGCGACCTCGACCGGCTTGAGCCACAGGTCCGCGGGAGTGAGGTGGGTGCCTGGCCGAGAACTGCAGGCGAACAGATGACGGCAGTCATGCGGCGAGACACCGCAATCGGGACAGCAGTCAGGTATGGATGGGTCGAGCCGGTGCTGGTACTGGCGAAGGAGCATACAGTAGCCACTGCGTAGCTGCGCCAGAGTACAGCGAGTGACCCTCGGGAGATGTCGTTCCGAGGCCGCTATCGGAGGTGGATAGCCACCCAAAAGGACCGGGGGACGGTAACCTCGTTTCTCCTCGACAACGAATCTCTGGTGGAGACGCTGGAAGCCTGTCTTGGTGGCAGAGCTATCAACAGGTAGGTCCGCGAGAGACGAGGCAACAGCTTCCTTGTGGAGTGCTCGAATAGACGGCCGGACGTTGCGGCAGGGCTCGGGAGCGGTGCAACGGTGATGATTGGGATGGCCGGGTTGCGAACAACTCCACCAGAACTGCTGGCTAAGGAGAGTGTTGTGATGGGCGACCGGTAGAACAGAAGCCTCCGCATGAAGATGATCTATAGGCGACATTTTATAGCAACCCGTGATCGTGCGGAGGGCAGCGTTTTGGGCTGACTGGAGGCGGCGGAGGCTGGAAGAGCTCATCGTAGGAGACCAGATTGATGCCGCATAAGTGAGGTGCGGCTGGGTCAGCGCCTTGAAAGCAGTCGACAGAGTCTCTTTCGCACAGCCCCAGGATGTGCCTGCTAGAGCCTTGAGGACCTTGGTGCAGCGGCTCACTTTGCTTGCGGTCTCCCTGGCATGGTCTGCGAACGTGAAGAGCGGATCAAAACGCACACCAAGGAGTTTGGCTTGCGGACGAGCGGTAAGGACGCCCCATTGACGGTGATGACCGGGTGACGATTGAACTCCTT
>JAYGXS010000002.1:10985507-11026489 GCA_036362985.1 Ligula intestinalis | reverse complement strand
AGTTAATCCGTCCCTGCCAAAAATGTCTGTGCACCCAAGCATTGCCAGCACGATGCTACTATTTAGCCTGCGCTATATGCTTTAGGCAGCCGCACTTTTTCTGCGTGTTCAGCTAGTCCCATTTCCTAGCTAAAGGAGCCGGCAATTCGCACATATTCGCCCGCATTATGCATATGTCAATCCATCCTTTTTTATTAGCACTGTGTTTTAGTGTTACCTAAGTCGTAACCAACGTCGTGCTACGACTGATGACACCGTGTCCCTCTGTAACGTCGGGACTTGTCCCCTTACATTTACGCCTATAATTGCCCTTGTCATTTCAGGCCTTTAAGCTGAACGACGCGGAAGGCCGAACCTTCGCCGCGCGCGTCGCTGAACACCTGGCTTGGCGCATAGACCTGCAGGACAGGGCCCTCGCAGCCTCCTGTACCCCCTGGATAGGCCCCCTCATCACTGTCCTGACAACCGCCTCGCGTGATAAGAGTTCGGCCGTGTGTATGGCCAGCGAGGAGGCTCTGGCCATCCTCTGTCAGCTGGGCGCGCCCGGCAACGGCAAAGACAGCGACGCCCACAAGGTTAGATAAGTGCTGGATCCCCTTTCTTTGCTTGCGTGCGTGCCTTTACACCCATAACTGAACGTTGACTGGTGTCTTGATGTGTCTTTTTAGTTCTGCCTCGAAAACGTGGAAGCGGCCAAGAGGCCTATTCTCGAGGAAATCCTGGTTCGACTTAAAAAGCGAAATTGGAACCATCTGTGGCAACGCGGGCGTATAGAAATTGACGACACCTTGATGGACTCCTAAGGCAACCCTCATTTCCCGGCTCCCTTTGTCCTTCTGTCCCTATGAATAAACTGTGGTGTATAACATCAGCCTCCTAACGTCTCTTTCGGGAACTGGAATGGTTTTTAGTACAAAAAAGTTTGCCGGAATAAAACATCTTGTCGGATTTGATGGTTTATTAATAATATGCACATTCAATGTACGTGGTTGTTACGTAAAGGACAAAAATAATAGGTTTACAAGGAAATTGGATATAAAACGCATGGAAAGTGGCTAGCTTCTATTCAGACGATCCCCTTCTCAATGACCCGGCGTTTGGCCTCGTCTATCACGTCTTTCAGTGGACGGTCCATTTCTTTAAGCCGTAGATGTGGCTTCGCCCAGGCTACTTTCTCCACCCAATTGGGCATGAGGGAAATGAGCTCCTCAATGCGATAGAGTGCGACGTCTACAGGAATGTGGAAGAGAAAAATTGAAGAATGTACCATCTTAAAAGGCTTGTTGTATTCGTTAAATTCATTTGTAAAGCAGCTTATAATCATAAGGATTAGCGAGGAAACTGTTGTGCAAAAACGGCTTCATCGTGGTGCAGCACAAGATCTCGTCTGACTGCTGAATTTATCTTGGCTGACAGCTACGGTTCTCCTAAGATTCTCCCGAATTGAGGCGAATATTCGCATCATATGTTTGTGTGTATGGATAGAGAAGAAAGCGTGTCGATCACCGGAATCATGGTTTTATTTGTCTGAACTCTCAAGCTTCAATCAATCCTCGACTTGTCTTGCTGCCGGCGTGACATAAAGACGAAGATTATTGCCCACGCCGACAGCAAGACAGACCGAGAATTGATTGAAGCCTGCGCCTCGGATGAGAGTTCAGTCGATCGATTTATCGGTCTGGCGCTACGCAGACATTCTCGGACTGACGTCACTGGTGAGTGATTGGCCCCTATCCTCTTTAACTGTCGCTTATTTTCTTTGACGATGGACTCCAGTAAAAGTTAGAAAGCTCAGACGAATGAAACCATGAGTCCGGTGATTAAAATGCCTTCATTTTCTTTACCTATCGGTTTCTCTCATTAACACTGACCCTGCTTCGGTGGTGAATTGCATTGGTCCGAAACATTTTGCGAACGCGGAACCCTGCCTGACACCTGCCCCTTGTGGCGGACAACTAATAATGATTCCCGTTCAATGCCCACTGTCATGCAACTTTGCAGGCAGCTGTTTCCTACTCGCTGACCTACCGACTTCCACTCGCGCATCTGCGCGTGTCTAAATAGCCACGGTTGACCAAAGGCCACTTGAACGCGCCAACCCTCAGCGTGGGCCACTATACACCACACTCCCTCGGGCAATGTAGCACATCGAGTGAACACCACTTGGACCTGCTCCACTGTCATAAAAGCAGCTGCTGCCACTGTCTCAGGTATGACCGGACGCAGGCAACGGTAGCAGGGGCCACTCCTGCCTGAGAAAGCAACTGGGAGTTCTGTGCACAAAGCCCCCATTATTGTGCCTTTTACTTACAACCCAGGAATCGGTCTGGCGAGTGTTCCAAGTGAAAGCATTTTCTTAGAAGCTAAACCCTACCTACTAGAAAGCCCGTTTTGCCCGCACGCTTCGAAGGCTGAAGCTGCTCGAAATCAGAAGTCTACACCAGTGGTCAACCGGCACACTGAATTTGTTTTCGTCAGTATCGGCATAAAATCAAGGATATGAGATTACATGTAGCTTCGTTAAGGGGAAAGTCGTGTTCCATGTATGAGCGCAGCAATTTCACATTCGTATACTGACAATAAGTTACGTGTCCAGCTATGAGTCGGTGGTAACGAAGTCGAAGAAGGCAGGCTATGGGGCATTGCGGGTGTAGGAACTCAATAGTAGCCAAAAAGTTATATAAGTATACTTTCTGAAAGCAGACCAGATGAAACCACAGATTGTGTTTGAAAAATAAATGAATCAGTGGACTTTCAAATCAAAATACTTCAACGTCCCAGATACTTGTTGATGAATGTTCACCGATCGCTAACAGAACTCGTTCGTCTCGCTCTACCTTGAGGTGTATTCTCGGCTGGCAGTCTAGGCAGATATTATTGCCTGCAAAGACAAGGGCGATCAGAGTGGCCATTTCTGGCTCGTTAACCATCTTCAGACAGCCGTATCCAACCCCGTATGGTGCACCACTCCTGGCACGAACCCATGACCATTTGATCAGACGTCTCACGCTCTAGTCACGACTGTGTTATCTTCCCGGTGAAGATCGGGGGATATTGACACTCATTTATGAACATTCACCGATGGCTAAGGGGATCCACCAGAAATGGCAATTCGCATTTCTTGTGTCTTTGCCGACAATGCTACCTGCCGGTTATCAGAAATTCAATTTTAGAAACTGGCTTGTACAACACAGTTGTTTATCTACTTGCAAGACCATATGGAATGTATGCCACACAAGCAGATCTTTTGCAGGTGCTGATCAAAGTAAGTATTTGAATATCCAATAAAACATACAAGTCAAGGTCAGAGATGTTGTAACGGTAGCCAAGGCCGAGATGTCACTGCTCAATTACGCCTTGTATGAGTCCCCCAAGGAATAACACGACAAGAAGAGCGCAACGACAGAAGTCTTTGAGTGTAAAAGGTACAACATATTTAGGGCAATAAACGAGTGTAAGCTGGGTCCATCGAGCCAATCCGCTTCTGGCTTGGCTTGCCTACCGGCACGATTGCCTGTGACTCAGCTTAAAATTTGAATTATTGATTGATTTGACTGCGAGTTGCCTTCGTCATGTGTAAGCCGATCGATAGCCTGCTGTGAGCGCGGCTGTTTGCCGCATGCTATCTGCCTGTTAGGCTCTTCCTAACAATAGATACCAGTAAAACACTTGAGAGGTCCATTTACCTTATTATAAAGCGCTCCATTGCAATGGATTAATCAACGGCCATCTTCAAACAGGAAATCCTGCAGAGATTACCGGGCAGTATGAGTCATTTGGTTACGTGGTGGGCATGTTATGGAAAATTCGCAACAGGCACTTTAACCTTACCTACTTCCTCCCCCAAATTACTTAGTCCCGCAAAATGAATAGGTTCGCGACATTTCTAACTAAAAAGTCAATTATGAACAGAAAGAAAAAGCTGCTGATATTTTTACCAGAGTAAAGATAGAATCTCTAGGGTAGAAAGTACAGGATGCTAAATAATGGGACTGCAAACTAGTCATGTTAAAACTAACCTTGTGCCAGTCCCGTCTCGCTAGACTGGGCGAGGCGCGTTGCGACAGTGGCTAGGGGCACGGGCCTACCGCCCAGAGTTCGAAGTTCACGCCACACCTGCGTGATGGTAGTTGGGAGACAAGAGTAGGCAAGACGTTGCTTCTCGGGGATCGGCGAGCGTGTAAGCAGAGAGCATTGCATGAACTTCTCACGCTCACGGACCTGGGTAGACAGTAGCGCAAGAGTATTTCGGTGAGTAGCTTAGACAACAGGTTATGTGGCCTGATAAGGAAAGGAACTTGAAGGGCATATTAAAGGCTGGTGGGATGAATGTGCCTAAATTTCCAAGGGGCATCTGTTAGGAGGCCTTGATATGTTCTATAAGATGCGTTAGAAGAACATGCGCTATGGAAAAAGGGCTTCCAGCCTTTACGGAGACAAATTCCCTACAGCCGCAGTGTTGTAAGCTCGCGTGTTTTAAGGAATACTTTGCTCGAAAGACGGACTAGGACTAGAAATTATGACATGAGGTTTATCCTCAACCGCTGCGGTATCGGCTATCAGTTAGGTTCTAAGTTTTAAAGTTGAACGGAAGACAAAGAAAAGGGTGTAAGGATAAAAGAATGAAGTTGGCCTACACAACAGTTAAAAATGTCTAATATCATGCTTACCCGTGCAAGCAGGGACTCTGATATGCCCTTGAGAGCCTCTGCGTTGGATTTCTTAAGTGGCTCTGGAGCTTTTGGTGGTGGAGGAGGAGCCACAACTGCATTGTCAGTTTGTTTGGCATTCTCCGATTGAGGACAGACCCGCTCGCAGATATTCGCTTCACGGAAAAGGGCGCGAGCCCGAAAGGCGGCAACTGCCTCACTTGCTGAAGTTATTTTATTTTCATTAGAGTCAGGTTTCGGTGGTAAAGGCGTGGGCGCAATGGTGGGGACAGCGGTATCCAGAGGAAAAGCCGGATGCCAGCGTTTGATTGGAGAGTCGGTAGGTAGATCGGACTCAGAAAGAGAAAGTTTATTCATCAGGAACTCCTGTAGGGTAAAAATGAAAAGGTCGTAGTGTTAGCATCATGTATAGAGCGAGATGTTTTATAGCCATATTTTGCCAGTAAATCAGGTTCAGTGGAAGAGTATGAAGCACATGAGGGAAAGCAGATACGCTGGGGTATGAAGTAACCTTTACACTGGATTATCTTGGCAATGGATTGAGTGGGCATGGATATAATTTGCGTTTATTTGCAAGCCTAGACTACCGTATTTTTCGGATCATAAGGTGCAATTAAGTCTTTTATTTTCTCAAAAAAACGAAACTGTGCCCTATGACCCGGAGCGCCTTATATATCCTTTAATTCAAGTTACTGATGTTGAAGCGATTTTCTGTGGTACGCGACGCTGTGTTAAACCGTATACAGGAGCGTCGCGGAATAATATATACTGTAATTTACCATAATATTAAAGTAGGTCTGATGGACATTACCAGCAAAGACAGGGGACACTAGGAAGGCCTTTTCTGCCTTGTTAGGCGTCATCAGCTAGTGATACCCAATCCCAGTGTGGCCGCTGAAATTGCTGCCACACCGAGATTTGAACTCGCGATCTCTTCCGTCAGGGCGAACGTCCTAACAGTTGATCTACGAGCCCACGGTCTCGCTGGTATCAGATCGGGAATATACAGTGACATAGACGCGTACACCGATCTGTCAGAGGACCCACTCGTCCCCTCATATTGCCATTAGAGCTCTCTCTCTCTCTCTCGAGCCTCCACCGCTGGGCGGCTAGGCTATAAGCAGAAGGACATTACCAGCAAAGACAGGGGACACTAGGAAGGCCTCTTCTGCCTTGTTAGGCGTCATCGACTAGTGATACCCATCCCGCCTATCTGCCTATATCCTAGTCGCCCAGTGGTGGAGGCTCGAGAGAGAGCTCTAATGGCAATATGGGGGGGGGCGAGTGGGCCCTCTGACAGATCGGTGTACGCGTCCATGCCACTGTAAAGTGTGTCTGTATGGACGCCGAAATGGCACCTTTCAAGAGACATGCTTATGACGCGAACTTCAAACTCAAGGCTATTAGTCACTTAGTATAAGGTGGGAATAAAACAGAATCCTACATAAATTAATCAATTCTACGGAAGTGGAGGATGGAAGATGACCTGCGCCAAGTAAAAAAAACACAAAACAGAGTTTCCCAAGTTACACAGCGAGCTGGCCACAGTTAGAGGACAAATTGAGCAGCAGCTTATTGAACAGAGAACAGCCCATAGAAGTGTCTCTACAGTCTCTATTCGTACGAAACCAACAACACTAGCAGGGGACATGATTAATGACTTTCGGGGCGGTCCTTCTTGATGCTTTCGTTTTATGAAAAGACTAATCTTTCCATCCGCACACGAACTATCGTCTGGCAGCAACTGCCAAAATATTATGAGGAAAAGCCGACCAGTTTCCGCGCATTTCGCAAAAAAAATCAAGATCACTGAAAACAAGTTTCGGCCGGAGCGCGTCTGTTGTGGGTGGGACGCGTCTAAGTCGCGTTCCCACCCGCCTTCACGGCAGCCAAGGTCTGTTACACCATGCTCCCTACGGCGGATCTATCCTCCCTCCTCTCCATCTCTGTTTTTCATGACAGCGCAGCACCTCCCGACCACGCTGCTCCGACTCCTCCTCCTCCTCCTGGCCGCCGGGATTGAGGCCAACCCGGCAGGACTCCTGATCCAACAAGGGTTACTAGGTAGCCAGCCAGGTTCCACGTTTGATTTAGCGGCAGCAAAAATTTCTTTATAACTGAATAAGGTTCACAATTATTGTGAGTACGTTCATTAACTTTTGAACAAGGTCGAAGGTTACTTTGAATGCGTTTAATCAAGTTAAATTGACAGACTTATCTGACTGGTTTGTGTCCCTTGATGCACTTTATAGTTCGGTGCGCTTGATCTCAGAAGGAAGTTCGAAAAATAACAATTTATTGACAGTGTCTTATGGTGCAGAAAATACGATACTCAAATCACGCTTTAACGACGAATAATTTAAATTTTACTTAAAAGGGGTCAAATGTGTTTGAAAATTACCGGAATCAGTGGTGGACATTAGGTATCAGACTTAAGTGAATTTTGTCTTTCTGTTTAACGTTGTTTGGACACAGAATGCTTGAATGA
This sequence comes from Ligula intestinalis, assembly GCA_036362985.1. Taxonomy (NCBI): domain Eukaryota; kingdom Metazoa; phylum Platyhelminthes; class Cestoda; order Diphyllobothriidea; family Diphyllobothriidae; genus Ligula; species Ligula intestinalis. Next base: position 11,019,331 of record JAYGXS010000002.1, on the reverse strand, counting down.
CTGACTAGAGGTTGTGGGACTGATCAAAATGCAACACTACACATTTGTACAAGAGCGTATTTACTGAAAAATCTTGATGAAAAAAACGATATCAAATAGGGTACAAAGTAGAAGTATGCGAGAAACGTAAATGGTAAATTACCCTGTGAGCTCGTTTTACTCTTGCGAGAAGGGATTGGCGGAAGTGATGACGCCGCTGTATCAAACGATTGCCGGTGAATACAAGATGTCCCTTTGAAGGCGAGTCGAGGGCCATTTGTGTGCCGTCTATTTAAAAGCAGGTAGTGAACGATTTTCGATGTGATGCGGAAACATAGTACCTATCTTAAAATCAACCTACATAAAAACAGCATTTTGCTAGGATTTCAGAAAATAGGTGACAGACGATTTAAGCATCAAAACGAACTATTAAATTGTAGATTTAGCAGGGGAAAAATGAACATTATAGCTTTCTTACCGTTTCGCAGGTTGGGAACCAAAACTAGCACATAAGAGCAGGTGGGAAGTCTTGTCACTTTATCTAATTGTTTGTCGTAACGGAAGGAGTAGGAATCAGGGTAGACAGTCGCGAACTGAGAAACTGTCACTTCCGTGAAATCGCTAAGAAATTTTAAAAAAAAGTATGAAGACATAAAGTTGAGTTTTCAACCATACTGACAATAAATGCAATTGTGTTTAATGAAAGGAGGACTCGAATTATTATTATAGATATAGTTTCCATCGTCAGACAGCGATTGTAGCATTATGCGGAAGTGGTGATCATTTATCTGTCCAAATTTCAGAACATTTCGTTTTAGCTCGAAGGTTCATGATACTGGAGAATCAGAAATTTATGTCCGACAACAAGCAAAAACAAAACTGGAATGGCCACTATCAGTTTACCTAATGTTGCGTTTCTACAATATTTCGAAGCTAAAGCTGGATTGATCTGCGTTTTCTAAGCAACGAAACTAGGTGGCAAAAAAAGTTTGGAAATATTCCTCCCTTTCGAAAACATAAACGAATTCCGGAAATGAGAAGATGACCATACCTACGGACGAGTTCTTGAACCGCCGTTTTGACTTTATCAAAACTGCAGACTTCGGAGCGGTTGTGTAGAACGCTGACGACCAAGTCGCACGCCCGAAAAAATTCCAGGAGTGTTTGCATGTGTGAAGGCAATGAAAGTGTAGAACTCGGCACAGATTTCACAGCCTCAACAGATACTGAGTCGTCAATCTTAACCGTTTTTGATGGAGAAGCGACACTAGACTTGGTCGGTGTGCAGTGAACAGAGGACAAAGTTGGGACCTTGAACGGGCTGGTAGGAAACACATCGGCTTTCTCTGTGATATCAGGCGTAGGGCGGTTATGGATAATAGGAGCGTCTGTTCGTGCCAAGTGAGCGAACTTTTTGTGAGCTGGAAGCCGCAATATCGCTGAGCTGGAAAACAGTCGCCTTGACGTGCGGGTCTACAGGAAATTAATGAAATAGGTATTTGTTTGAGTTAAGAAGATCAATTCGGTCCCGATGAATAAAACTGTTGAAACTTAGCGGTTCCTTGAGGGTTTAACTTCTTATGCCTTTTTAAAACACGCCCAGGTGTTGTATCTAGCCTAACATGCTCGATAATTTCGGGCGACTGTGGTGTTTGAGAATCCGTTCAGTAAGCAGCTAAAAGCCACACAACAGTATAAGGATAAAACCCGAAAATGCACGTCTGGAGATCAGATCGGTTCAAAATACTGCCAATAGTATGGATCGCCGCTATGCATTATGCAGTTGAAAGTCAATTCTAGTCTGATAGTGTTTTTACAATGACAGCTGATACTATGTCAAATAAAGAGAAGTGTGCCTAAAAGAACGGACAATTTTTAATATAAGTAGAAATTCGTGCTCGCGGTCAACAAAGTCATGACGTACTTCAATCTACTTGAAATCACAGTTAATATGGCACCTGTCTTTAATCTTACGAGTAGGTCATCTTGTTATAACTCGATCTCACATTAACAGGAACCTGATTTTTAATGGAAGCGAAATTTCGGATAGACATTATTATTCAGATATTCTGAATGGTCTTCTATTCAGTTACCAGAGAACGTCTTACCCTCTTCTATTCAGTTACCTGGGCCTCGCATATTCTCGAGCATTCAGAACGGACAAATACACTCCTGGTCCCAGAGAACGTTCTAACTTCTTCTATTCAGATATTGTATATTTAGCATAGAAATGAGAAAAGGAACTCAGTGAGCTTTATGAAGAGTTAGTCTGTGATAAAACCAGCAGTTAGCAAATATATGAATACTTCTATATATAGGAAGCTGTGATATGCTCTTCGAGCATATTTTAAAAGGGCAAAGTTGTAACATGACTTAACACTACAACTTGTGTTAATACTTAAGGTATGAGTTTTTACACGCTTTCCCTGTAGTGCAAAGCTTCATAATGGAAAATACGGGATCACACTGATTGTCGAGAATTAAAATAAGCTAAGTCCGGAAGAACAAACAGTTCTTCCTTTGAAAGCACGTACCTTGACGGCGGAGTCATTGCTATTCAGTAAGATAGCCGGCAATTCAGAAGTGACAATTTTCGCAGAACTAGCCTCTTGTACCCTTTCCGTTTCTGTCACACATGCGAGTCTTGGTTTCCTTGTTTGAGGATGATTTTTCACAGTCTCCGGGGATAATTTAGGTCTTTTTTGGACGGGTCGGGCGCCGAGGCGCTTGACACCGTAGAAGTCAGTCAGACGCGCCGGCATTTAAAGGCGACCTAGAAAGTTTGATCTTTGCGCCACTTTCAAACATATATGCAACTCCACATAAAAACAACACTTTTAAATTGCATGTTTCATGTTTCATCATTAGAAGGTAGGGAACGGATCCGTGGGCACCCCTTCTTTGCAGTCACCGGACATGTGGGAGTTTTCCGGTTAGACCAATCCCCCGCCAAAGCAAGGGCACTCCCGTGAACGGTACAGATCATGTTTCAAATAGGGCATCGTATTTATTCTTGAATGCGACAATTGTGTCGGCAGCAACAACGTCGGGGGGAGATTGCTTCATGCATTCACAGCGTGCCTTGAGAGTCGGTAGACGTGCGGGAGGCCATCTGTCTGTTGAACCATCAGTTTGAAGCAGTGTCCTCGCGTGGGTATGTCAATGGCTAGTTTGAAGTACTCTTCGACCTCCGGTATGTCGCCGCAGACGATCACTTTGAACATCACGATTAAGTCACCTCTGAAGCGTCGAAATTCGAGAGTTAACAGGTCCAGTGCTTTACAGCGCTCCGGATAGGTCAGCCTTCTCACTTCGGGCACCATTCTTGACTCCAGTCGTTGAGCATATTCGATGTCAGTCATTTCGCTCTTCGTACACGGAAACCAGGCGGACGATCCATACTCCATGATCGCTCGAATAAATGTGACCATGAGCTTACGGAATTTCTGCATGGACCAGGACGTGAATGCTCTTTTTTACATCCAAAGTAGCACTAGCCCCTTGCGTCTCGCCAAAGTTGATTGTTCTCGGGTCTTGAGGTCGTCCTGGATGATAACGCCCAAGTCTCGAGTAGTCCTAACAGCGGCCAGTGTCCTGTTTGCCATTGTATAGGGCGGGTGGTCCCGGTGTCTCCCAATTATCAACAAGTTCGATTTGGTCACGTTTACCGTGTCTTCGGCGTTGCGTATGACACGCCAAACCTTGAGGTCGTCCGCGAACAGAAGGCATGGGGATGCAAGTCTTGATGGGATATCCACAGTCTGTTATCCAGCACCGACCCTTGTGGTACTCCACTAAGAGCCTCAAACGCCGAGGAACACCCTTCGCCAGCTCTGACCCGACATTGTCTACCGAATAGATACCCCTTGATCCATTTGATGACAGTTCTAGGTACCGGCATCTTGCTGAGTTTGTTTAGGAGAAGCACGTGATCGACTTTATCAAACGCCTTGCTAAGATCTATTAAGGCTGAATGAACCGGCAGTCGTTTTTCTTTGGCTTCGCACCAGGCTTCACGTGCCACCATAAGGTTTGTGGTACACGATTCGCCCTTAACAAAGCCATGTTGTTCTGTTGGTAGGATTGTGGCTTACCCAATTTGAGCATCGATTTCGCGACAGATGGCGTTTTCGAGTACTTTCACAAACACCGAGGTCAGGCTGACTGGTCGATAATTCTGTGGAAGAAAACGGTCGCCACCCTTGTACCTCGGAGTTATTTTACTCTGTTTCCAGTCATCTGGTACAGTTGAAGTTTCAAGCGTACAGAGAATCAGTGCTTTGATGCTTGGTGCGATTATAGAAGCTAGCTCGCTTATTACCCTCGGATTGAGATTGTTGGGTCCAGCAGCCTTAGTAGGTATCAACCTACTTAGTGCAATCTCCAAATCTTCAATGGTGATTAGCATACCATTTTCAGTTTGGTCATGGATCTCAAAATCCTCTCTGTTGGGCGCTGGTGGGCGCTGGTGGCAAGTAAACAGTAGAGTATTGTTGAGCTAGAAGTTCAGCCATACATAACTCATCTGTCTCGAGCACATCATCTGTATTGTGGAGACCCTGGATGCCTGGGCTTTCACGACACTTTCGCTTCAGAAACGAGTAGAATCGATTCGGTTGAGTGTCAACGTTTTTCAGCAGATCTTCTTCGTATGCTACTTTTCTTGCCCTAATCATACATTTGCATTCATCTCTGAGTGCTTTGTATTTTGTTTGTGCTTCGGTAGTTTTTAGGATCATGAAGGCTATGTAGGCACGAATCGTTGCACCCCGGAGCGAGGCTGACCAGAACAGTTTTGCCTTCCAAAATGCATTAAAAATGTTATTTTTTTATTGAGCTTATGGTTTATGTTGATTGTCATGAATCCCTTTTACCAATGTGGTTTAATCCTTTTCAGTCGCTTAAATGATTGGAGATTTTGCAGATTGTAATAATCTATTTGACCAACTGGTGAAAACCCGTCGAGCCCATGCCAGCAAACGGAAGGCTTTACTACAACTAATGTTCGATACAACTGAGCTAGGGAGCCAATTATGAACCGTGAATTTAATTTATTTATTTATTGTCAGTTTACAGGCAAGGTCAAAATGATGTACAATAAAGAATCGAACTGACAGTAAGAAAATCCTGGGTCATCCTCCCTAGTGTTTTGTAGAAGAAAAACACTGTAGCTTGTTGCATTTCGGGACGGAAAGAATGGAAACATGGATGCATTGTTCTCCTTGTCTTTTGAGATTTGCAGATCTAGTATTCTGCACCAGGGGACTATAGGTGGGCGGACGGTTGCTTGGGGTCGAGTGAAGAACCAGTCCAGTCTGGCACAAGATTCAGCGTCCACGGACGCCATCAGTATGGAAGAGAATGTAGGTCCTTGTACCTTTCTTTTTTAGGGGTGAACTGCATTTGTTTTTATGCCATATTTTGTACTCGTTTGTTTTGTTTGAGCATGCCACTTTTCCGTATTTTTGTTCCAATGTTAAATCCACGTGCCTGAGAAACTTCTCAATTTGTTGTGGCTGCGAAGCAATCTGAATTATGTGCTTAAAAAAGGGGTCCTTAAATAGACTTTACGCTTAAAGTGCACGATCAATCGTGGTGACAAACACCGCAGGAGCGTGCTGTTGAAAATGGCCAGTAACTGTGGTCAATTCTTCTTCATTGCAAGTCAGCTTCCTGGCTGCTAGGGAAGAAAGGCCTTTGGAACACGCAAATCGTATCGTTACATTTTATATCTGTGTTTATAAATTTTGATCAGTTTTCTTATCGTCCTAATTTGTAGTAGCTTGATTACACGTAACTAGTTACTACGTTTGGCGTTTTGCGTTTCACATTTTCTAACATGAGGTAGATCCGACAAAGCAAAGGGAGACCGAAATCGTCATTTCTGGCTTATTAGCCGTCATCAGCCAGTCGTACCCAATCTCAAGGCTAAGCACCCCCGAAATTTGAACCAGGGACTTTCGATCATTGTGTTCGAGACACTTCCTCTAGTTCACTGGTCCCCTGCTTTTTCAGTTGTGATCGGAAATATGATGGATGAATGCAGGTATTTCACCGATCTAGTCAAGGAACAATTCAGTTCCGCTTTGCCAAGGACTAGAGGCAGTGTCTCGAACACAAGGACCGAAGGTCCCGGGTTCAAATTTTGGGAGTGCGAACCCTCGAGACTGGTTATGACTGGCTGATGACGGCTAATAAGCCAGAAATGGCCATTCCGGTCTCCCTTTGCTTTGTGGGATCCACTTCACTATATCAACTTAGTCACTTTGTGACGGTCATGAGGGTTTGTGTTGCGAGCTCCTTGGCAAAGCGGAGATTTATTGTTCCTTGACTAGATCGGTGAAACACCTGCATTTATTCATTTACTAACATGTTTTATACTTTTTTAGGCATAAGCTCTAGTTTGCTTCTACATGAAATTCCAACGAGTCAGCACCCACAATTTGTGAAAGTTTTCCTGAATGTAGAAATCTATTTTATTTGTTTATTTATTTAGTGCCTTCTTTTGGGTAAGGTTAAAAAATAAGGTTAATTGGTAAAGCACCTCTTGGGCGCATTCTTAACCCTGAAAGAGAGGAAACGCCCTAAACCAAACTCCCTCTTTTGCAGTATATATTGACTTTGTTTTCTTTTTGTGCTCGGTCAATACTGGACGAAATAGGGACTTTGTCTTAGGTGTTAAAAAACTGGCATCAAAGATATGATACTAGCAGAAGCTATGTACCATAACAGGAAGACTTGACAGTTTACCAGGAAAAAACCTGCAGCTCCTTGAGGGACTAAAGTTGAGGACGGGGAGGTTTGACACAGGAACACAGTCTTCTCAGTCTCTCTTGAATGTTATGGCTTCGGGATTCTGCAGCAGAGGAATGTGTGGCGGCAAGCGTTTGCTCGCTCTTGGCTGAAGAATTGGCCGATCACGGGATGCAGATTCAAAACTATTGTCCTCAGCATGAGGCCTGGCAGTGTTCAAATTGCACGAACGCCATCAGAGTGAAAGTGAGATCCCAGACCTTCAGCTAGCACAACCGAATAACTTAGCTTATTCCTGTCATCAGTCATCCGATAAGAAAATAATTCGGACTGCACTTCAACTATGGTGTGATTTGTCTTCATTTTGCATTGGTGGCCCCAAGGATTGTTAACTTTTGTCAGTTGAAAAAAAATCAACCACCTGAAAACCATATTCAACACCTCTAACACGTTTCCAGGGCATGATTGTTAGGACGGCTCAAAACACGGGTCAACACTTTAGCCGTCCTGGGATCAGAATGACAAGGAGACCAACACACGGGGAAGCGCTATCGCAGATGGACACACAAAATTATACGTCAAGAAAAATGCAGGAGGTCTCGGACGCACAACACGCTGATGTAAAGGCCGTTATCGCAGAGCTGTAGAAATAACGGAGGCAGACAGGAACTGACGGCCGAAGGAAGTGGCTGGAGGACAAGATCACAGAATTCATCTATGAACCCATCGACGGTTTTACTTTCGAGATGTGATTCAGAAAGTTCGAGAGACAATGCAAATTCTGGCTGACGGAGAAAAGGTCGAATTTCTTCTACTGAAGCTTGGTCGAGAGAAAAATTAAAAGTATGTCAAGTTCGTTTGGCCAAAAAACTAGCCGAAATTTAATAAAAGGAAACCATGCGTGACTTGAAAATTTTGTTTAGTCACTCAAAGTCTCTGTTTGATATGTTTTGAACGTTTCAGATTGGAGAAGAATGGTGATCAATGGCGATCAAGTTTACCTCGATTAGGCTAGCGGGCTAAATGATATGTATCAGCAATCTGAACTAGAAAAAAAGCAACTGCCAACTAGATTAACGCTGTATTGCTAATCAAATCGCAAATTCTACCAGAAAACGCAGACATATGCATACGTCTGCTGTTAAAGGCGTACCGGGACAGCGACTTGGCAGGAGAGAAATTAGCAGATGAGTGTTTTGTACTCAAAAACACAAAACTGGATAATAGGTTGATTGACGAAACCAGCAGTCAATAGCTACAGGTTTTTGGCACACAAAAAACTGGCTGTCCCAAAGAGCAAGTTTCCCAGATGACACAAGACCACCTGTTAGAAATGTGGTATCTGTCAGTCAATCAGTATATTTGAGGGAAAAATAGGCTTGTGCCTTTGAACTCCCTATTTGTCACATCAAATCTCAAGAGTTATAAACAATGTTTACAAGTTTTCAGTCTGGAAAATATAGACCGTCACATGGTGTACTGGTGTTTCTAGGCTAATTTGTCACATAGTTCCCATTGTGCTGCATCATGTGTATATCAAGTCGGTGTTTGAATGTCTCCACAGAATGGGACATAACAATCGCCTCGAGAAGGTTATATCATGGGTCTACGACACGATTAAACAAAAAATACTTCCTCACGTCCAATCGTCCTTGGGACACATAGAGTTTGAAGGGATGTCCCCCAAGCTTAGTTGTAGTGGCGAGTTGGAAGAAGTCGTCATTCATGAGAGCGCAGTCCAAGCCACGCCCAATACGGTAGGTTTGCATAAAATCTCCGCGTAACTGCCTTTAACGCAGAGGATAGAGATTAAGATTATTTAGGCGGATCTCATATGGTAGTTAACCTTGGCCTATTACTAATTTTGTGGCCCGCCGCTGCACCCAGCATGACCGTAGTAAGATTGAAAAGGTTAAGCTAGTTTTCACTCGTAAAATATTTTCTGTTTCTGGGACTGGTATGTGTTATACAGATGGATGTCAATTAGCAAACATTAAATTTCTTTGGGTGAGAAGAGTCGAAGCTGGTCTATGCTTTCTGTTTCGCGTTAACAGTAGTCCTAATCTCGCACAAATTAATACTCTCCTTCCGGTAGACGGACCTTACGCCACTCGTAACTCTTCCATGATAATTTTACCACCCCGTAGCTCCACATCTAACCGTTCTCGCTATTTTACCTCGAAATATGCTTTTAATTGGAACGACCTTCCACTCGATATTAGACTGTCTTCTACACTATCTAATTTTAAAGGCAAATTACATCAGCATTTAAATTTAGAGGAAATAAAGTCGTTACTGTCTGTTTCCTTTCCAAAAACGCAAGTTGTAGATTTTGAAAAGGGTCCTCCTGGCATTTGAAGTTCTTCCCAGGATACAAAAATGGTTTCTAAATATGTCAGCATTTCCCTCTGCAGAGTCAAGCATCACTTCCAAGGGCTGCGAACTCTTCTCCATTTTTTCAAGCTTCGCTGTGGTCTTCGAGATTGGCTCTGGAATCTGGTGGGTTGCAACTCGATGATGTTGCCTTGACTTCTACTGCCTTCTCCTGCTGTCCCGGATGACCCCTTCTGAACTCAACGTTCTATTTTTTTTCATGACCATAAACGTCCCGAACCGTCAACATCATGTCCCAAACAAACCACATCAAACCCTTTTACCTATTAAGGCAGTTTTTTCTCCTTAAGTTTTTTTTAACTCGGTGGCCCGCTGAACTCATCCACCGATCTAGGAGTTTTTTTACTGCCGATGACAATTATTTTAGAAGAGTTTACTGTTTATCATCATTATTTTTATTTTCACGATAGCACTAAGTTTGTAATGACAGGGTGCCTTGGGCCTTGAATATACAATTTATTTATTTTTTTATTTAAGTTCGTTATAATCCTGCCGCATCCACGTATCAGTATAGTTAAGGGATAAAAAGGTAGATTGCCTTTGAGTGCCCTATTTGTACATATTTTTCGTGGTACCAAAAATTTAAACCTCAGTTTGTTTGCGAGGCCAACTGTCATGAGCCATGAGGTAGTACATCATTTTTTGAGTAAACAGTGAAAAACTCCTTGGGATTTTAAAGGAGAAAAACTGTCGGTCTTGCGGGGGGAGGATTTGATGGGGTATGGGGTTTAGGGAAAAACGGGTGAACACGCAAACGACGCTTTGCGGACACTTGCCACGACTGCTACGCTAAGACACTTCCGACACTGCCCGGCTTTGTTACACACGTACGCTCGCCTGACAGTTAACTTTCTTCTACCTGTTTCCTATTTCTTATGTCAAGAATAAACTTTTCCTTCCACTTGGGGTCTCAAATGTCCTCCTCATTAACGGACCTGGCCCTAAAGTTCGGATTGGTTGGGATTTTTCCAATTAAAATAACCTTCTACCATAAGATATACAAGTAATCCTCTAAAAGCTGACAAGTAAAGAAGAAGAGGACGAAAAAGAAGAAGAAGGAGACGAAAAAGAAGAAGAAGAAGAAGAAGAAGAAGAAGAAGAAGACGGAGATAAAAAAAGAAGAAGAAGAAGAAGAAGAAGAAGGAGAAGAAGAAGCGAGTAAAACCGAAACAGATGTTTGCATTTCTGAAGAAGTTCTGCAACTATTTTTCGTTGAACTTGAAAAGTTGAGTCAACAGACGCATGTTATTAGCAATTCACGATCAGGCCAGTATAATTGCAGGGATAATGCAAGTCTTAAAGTTGTACAGGGCTAATAAGTGTACGCTGATTGCATCTACTGAAGCCTTCAGGTTGTCTACCGGAAACCACCCAAGTATTCCGAGGTGTTTGTCAACGAATGCTTGCAACAGCGAAGCAATGGCTATACGACCAGCAAATCCAGTGCTGTGTTGTCAGAAGACGCTAACACAAGCATATTCACTTCCGTGGCTGACGCAAGATAACGATCGCATATCGCCCCCACTCCCTAGAAACAGTCGTTCACTCCGTGCAAATGACTGTAATTTTCACGCTAAATGCCTGCCCCATGATCAATGCTCACAACGTATCCCAGTTTTCTCCCCTCTACTCCCCCCCTCTCACAGTAAATGAACTCTAAACGCAGATCTCGCCATGCGGGCGGCGTGAAAACGATGAGTTTTAATCAAAGAACGCTTATTAACTATGTTCAACTGTAGGAATTTCATTATCCCTGTAATTGGACTGGCCTGATGTTGAATTGTTGAAAACATATATCTACCAAATAAACATTTCTGGAGAACTTGGACATTTTCCTGTCCCCTAGAATGGACAAAACCGATCATGAGATCCCGCTTTCAAAATTGGGCTCAGTTATTTTCATACAAAACGTTTTTACTTGGCGAGACCCAGACACTCGCAAACGCAGTGAGAATAATGTGCAGTTATACAATGTGGAAAGATGTGGCAGGCTGTTCTACTGGCGACAATGGTTAGAACCATCTTACCATCTGCTTGCTCTGCTATTGAAAACGACTGTCACATGTACACCTACCATGTTAGTGTTCGCTCAGGGGAGAAAGAAATCCCGTTCGCAGTAGAAGTAGGATCCGAGTTTGCGAAGGTAGTCTGGGTATTGGCACTTAGCGCGGGAACAGCTCCGTGGGATGGGGCAGGGACCAGAGCCTGGGGTCGAAAAGCTGTGAACGGATGAGGATCTCCGTATCGCTTCGTTGAGGTCAGCCACGTCCGAAGTTGCGTTGAGAGTTCATCTCACGATTGGGGTCACCAGATATAGGTGTTAGGGCTAATGCTGTTAACCCTAACAGCTACCAGCTTCCCGGCTCAGTTCCTTAGGAGATAGGAGAGATAAGTCTTGGGAAAGCCAGAGTAGATGGAACAATATATGGCTTACAGAAGAGGTAGGAGGAAAGTTGCCAAGAGGTCTTGCAGGGCGCCTGACCGTAAGGCCAGTGGGAGAGGGCGGTGCCGCCGACCGTGCCCCACGGAGGCGGAATCTCAAGTGTCTGTCGGTGCATGCATTGACTAAAGGGCTGAAGAGCGCTTGGTCAGAGCTGATTGGCCATGAGAGCTTCAGGACGCTGATAGGTCGACCAGTTTGGGACGCGTCTATGCGCCCGGTCGTGCGAGGGCAAAGGTCGCGCGTCGGTGCGGACATGCATTGCTAAAACCCTTGTAGCGCAGGAAATAAACCTAAAACAAACTCCTACTTTTGAAGTCAATATTGTCTTTGTTTTGTTTTTATGCTTGGTCCATAGTGTGCAAGACAGTGAGTATTTTTATAAGTGAAAAAACTGCCTAAATAGGTACAGTAATGTTAAAAATGGAAAATAATCTTGGCGCAGTATAGGTATTAAAGGTTTCGAAGTAATAATATTTCACGTCTAGAAAAAGTCTATCATTAATGAATTTTTGATCAATCATCCTCAGAGGTATATTCAGCCGTGGTCAGTTCGAAAAATAGGTTCATCCGGTTCAGATGCAAAGACGCATCATTCGAATGTGAAAATTTGTCCACTGTCTGCCTAGCAGTATTTTAGGCTGAAAATGCTGTAGCTGTCTTTGAGGGCAGTCGAGAGAGCTAAAATCTGTTTGGGAAGCACTGTCCTCATTCAGCAGCGAAGACCGAAGATGCCTAGTTGGCAAGCTTAAGGCCGACCTGAACTAGGCAGGAAACAGATGATGATAGACATGGTATAAACATAAACTACTACTAAATAAACATTTTTTGTATGTATTTAAGATTAAATTCTGTAGAAACCATATAAATTAATTTTTCGATGCTACCGGATGCCGCAAGGTCACTGACGAGAGCAGGAAGAAATGACGGCAAAACTGACTTGTAAGTCTCTCTAAATATCTATTCTCCCGCCCAGCACCCAAACGTATTTTGTGGTCAAACATTTAATTCTTTGCTAGTGGGCGTAAATGAATATTTAATTGTGGTGGAAGTGATCAAAAATATTAAATTAAATAGGGTTATATGGGTTTTAATAAACAAAATAGCATGAAATTCCATCAACGTAAACTCCTGTCGCGGAGGATACGAATGCCAATTGAGGGAAATTCGAATTTATAACATGAAGGAATTTAAAAAGAAGGGGAAACTCATGCTTCTGAAAAACGTAAAAGTAGGTTATTGTTATAAGTCAAAAACAAGAAAGACCTCTAACGTCAGTCTTACCGGCAGTTTGTATTTAAACTAGAAGTTGTAAAACGGCGTAGCTGAATTGCTGACTTTAGTGCATCACATCTACCCAATCGATGACAAAAAGCGGAGTCCTCGTTTTCCCCTCAACCACTTGTTGTAAGTTATTTTCTTCAAGGTACCAAGGTAGGCCAGCTCGACCACTCTCGGCGCACCTCTCATCAAGATGTCTCGCGCGTTCTTCTAATTCGGCTTAAAATTTTTGGCCTCCGAGGAATTTAGTCGTTTCAGAATTTCGGATTTCTGGACACTCTGGCGGACTTCAGCTACTAGGGATCGGGTCCTATTTTAAATTCTCGTCATTCTCATAAGCTCACAGCAGGACAAAATTGAAGACGGCCAATATCCTCCTGAGAATTTCTTGCCAACAGCCCTACGTGATCTTCCAATCTACGAACGGCTGAGTTCTTTCACTCTATTCTTGATACGTTTGTTCTCGCTAAAAATTCTTGCAATAAGTTTAACAAGATTTATGTGTTACAATATAACACGGAAGTCCAAAATATTGCCTTCGATAACTATGCAAATATGTCGGCAGGGCCGAGAATTAAACCTCTTCACCTGGCAAATCCGAGAGACGAACCCGGTCATCATCGTTCAATAAACTGCGTGGTTAACATTGAGCTACTCTCACACGCTGAAGCAGCCGACTTTAATTTACGTGCTGGAATAGGAACTAGGAGTAATATGCCCGACTGCGATTCTTAACATTCCATAAAAATGCCTCCCACCAAAAGGACTAAAAGTCTAGTAGGTTGAATAGGTGTCCATTACAATGGTGATGCCTGCATATAATACGGTACCCCTTCTTCACAAATTCTTGAATCTCGACAAAGAGATGACAAGTCTGAAAATGGAAATAGAGCAGATGAATAAATCCCCTCGCTTTCTTCCCAAAGAGGAGAAATCGGTGGTATCTGAACTTGGGAGGGGTTAACTTACGTACGGAAAAGCATCTTCCTTGTCCAAAATATCTAAGCAGAAAAAGGACCGGGTATCCATGGTGCTTGGCGGAACCAGAAGCCTGTCACGGACAAAGAAAATGATCGATCCTCCGGAATGGGTGGCACCCATCATACAAAGGAGCCTCAGGAAGAAAAGAAGACTGTGGAAAACATATGCCAGATATCAATAACCCAAACACTATTCTGAATTTAAGAAACAGCGAAATATGTGTCAAAAATTCCTACGGAAAGAACACCTGGCTTTTGAGAGAGAACTAGTCAAGTGACTAGCTAACGACCAAAAAGTTTCTTTTCTTACGTAAATAAGACACAATGCAATCAAAATCCCATTCCTTGTCTGAATGGTAACCAGGGAAGCAAGTTTACCAATAACTCAGATTAGGTGAACCTCTTGTCTAACGGAACTAATGAAACACATTGAGGAGAAAAACTTGCTCAGCGTAGCGCAAAACGGATTCCAAAATGGTCTCAATAACCTGCTAAAATCCATGGAAAACTGGAAGAATTTTTGGAAATGGGTTCGTCACTCGATGCGATCTACATCGACTTCAGCAAGGCATTCAACAAGTTTCCACATGGACGAATAATCTCAAAGCTGAATCATGACAGTAAGCGTCCCGAACCTTTAACAATAATAATAATAAGGTTTATTTGTAGAGCACATCTTTGGTGCCGTCAAAAACCCCGGATCCCATCTAACTGTACCATGCTATCTCTTAAGGCAGTTTTTCTCCTAAATTTTTTTTGGAAATTGGTGGCTTGCTGAACTCATCCACCGATGTAGGAGTTTTTTTACTGCCCAGCTAATTATTTTATAAGAGTTCGTTGTTAATCTAAAATATTTTTTACTTTTTCTTATTTTCACGATAGCACTAAGTTTGTAATAATAATAAGTTGTATATTTCAGGCCCAATGGGCCTCATCAGTCAACCAAAAATTCGATAGCACGAAGTACTAGAAATAATTGGTTTAACAAACAGAACCCGTAGTCTATAGCTATAAGACGAGCATAACTATTTAGAAGCGAATTTGTTAGATTCGAAAAAAATTAATATAGCAGTGTCATGCGGAAGGTGAAATTTAAGGGCACACACAGATGAGCCACATCGTTATCTATATTCTGACTATGTATTTTGATGCCCACTGCCTCTGTTAGTAGGGGGGGCTTGGAAGTAAACTCATTCGAAGCTGAGCGTGGGGCAGAACAATAGGTATTGAGGAAATGAAAGGGCCCCTTGGGCCTGAAATATACAATTTATTATTATTATTATTATTATTATTATTATTATTATTATATATTTATTATCAAATGCATGTGAGTGGAAATCTATTCAAATGGTTAGTCGACTTTCTAACAGGCAGGCGTTAGCGTGTTTTTATTGGCGACACCAAAAGAGAATGGAAAACTGGAAAACCGGTGGACTCTCTCGCTTCCACTCTGATGGCGTTCGCGGATTCTGAACCACATGCTTAGCTTCATGCTGAGGGTGATGCTATTGTCTCTAGCCAACAACCAGCTAATTATTCAGTCGATAGCGAGCAACTGTTCGCCGACACACCACCTAGTACAGAATATTGGAGCCATGAGCCAAAGGGGAGGCTAAACACACTAGTAAAACTCAACTAGCTGCAATTTTTTCTTCTGAAAAATGCTAGAGAAAATTATGCAGGAGATTTTTCACTGTCAGCTTGATCTTCTATCGTATATCGCTTTGGACCTCACCTTTAAACAGGCAAACAATAAATATATAAATAATATATTCGATAAATTATATTTATGTGGATAATCTCTAACTCTATAGCCCATCCACGCTTTGAACATATCCATTCGGTTTTGGACACTGTTCCTTTGTTAGGCGTAAAATGGCGAAATGAGTTTTCATCTTCTGAATAAAAAAATTTCATATTTAAGGCCCAAGTACTCCTTTCAGTACAAACGTAATACTGCCGTTAAAATTAACACAAAGTTGGTGTCCGCAGTTGCGTTCAAGTAACTGTATAAAATGAAGGAGTAGTATGTAACACTTGGTAAGATAGGGGGTCTGATCCAATTTACGATGGACCATTATGCAGTTAAAGAAATCTCTTCATCGGTGGCAGAGTTCAGCGAGCCACTGATTTCCAAACAAAATGTAGGAGAAAAATGCTTAGATTAATATGGTTTGATATGATGCAGTTAGATGGGACCCTGATGTTCAGGATTCAGAGCGCTTATTTTCATGGGAAAAATCATAAAGCATCATGACAGTGAGATAAGAGGGGACAATGGGGTGGAAAGGAGGAGGGGACAACAGAATTCACTGCAACATAATCCAGATGCGATCCACCAGACTGAAGAGACCATCGACAAGTTGGCGACAACGTAAGAACACGCGATGATCATTAAAAGCGACCCCGAAGACCACCGACAAGGTTGCAAGACAGAGAAGAGTTTGCAGCATTTGAAAATTATGCTTGCATCTGCAGAGGAAAAATGTAAGCATATTTAGAGACCAATTTTCTACACTGGGAAGAGCTTCAAATTCCAGGAGGAGCCTTTTCGAAATCTGCAAGTTGTGTTTTGTGGAAAGGAAACAGCTATTAATGACTTTATTTGTCCTAATTTAAATGTTTACGTAAGTTGCCTTCAAAAATCGGTAATGTAGAAGACAATATAATTTCCACTGAAAGATTGTTCCGAGTACAAAGCATAAATGGAGGTAAAAAAAACGAGAACGGTTAGATGTGGAGCTGAGGGTGGTTAAATTACCATGAACGCGTTACGAGTGGCTGAAGGCCGGTTTACCGGAGTAAGAGCTTTAATTTGTGGGCGATAAGGGCTATTTTTAACGTGAAAAAGGAAGCATATACCAGCTTAGAGTCTTCTTTCCCAAAGAAATTTAATGTTTGCTAACTGACATCTACCTGCAAAATAAATACTGGTTCCAGAAAGAGAAGGTATTTTACGAGCGAAAACTCGCTGAACCTTTTTTCAATCTTACTACGGTCAGTCACGTTCATAAGACCAAAAAGGGGCCAGCAGTATTCTAGGATAGGTAGAAAAAACATGCGGTGTAGTTCAAACTTTATTTTTGGAAGGAAAGTATTGTGTGATATAAACTGACATATCTCTGCAGCCTTGGCAGAAATTCGATCTGCATTAGGTGATACTGCAAGTTTATTCGTGTAATTAAGACCAAAATCTTTTATCATAGATCGGACTATTTTGGACGATGATGCGGCCTAAAATCATTTGCAAGACCAAAACACAAACGTGTGTGGCCATCCTTGCAAGGTCGAAAGCGAACGTATTCACTTGGACCTCAAACATTTTTGCTTCGGCCAACGAGTGGTCGGACCATGGAACCTGCTACCAAGCGACATGTTTTCCGCCGACACCCCCGCGGAATATAAAACAAGACTTGATATCATTTTATTTGACAAAAGCCGACTTTCACAGCATGATTTCTTTTTGCCGGCATTATAAACAATTTTCCTGTTTGTAGCTTGTCTTCATACTATTCCGAGACAACTCTTTGGAACCTTTGTAATGCTACCACATCTTGCCACATGTTCATGTTGACAATAATAATGATGTGGATTACCTTACATTAGTAGGGTCCTACTACCGTTCAAAGATACATATATACATGAAACTACATTTGGATGGAGAAAACTCTATCTGCCATGTGGCACTCCAACGCGAGAGCGTGAGGAAGTCTGCGTGGACTTTATCAACGTAACTACTGGCCGTTACCTTAGAAATGAGTCAATGCATTTAAGGTCAGCGCTATATGTGAAAATTGCCGCAAGTTTTTTTTTCAGCTGGATTACGAGTTGAAAGAGCGGAGAAAGATGAGACAGCTAATAATAGAGCTGGAGAAACGGAGAACCAATGGCGAAACAAATCTCAAAATAAGAGAGGGACAAATAGTTCAAGTCAAAAGGACATCTCTCTGGTCGAAGCCGGTAACACTGATAGCTGTCCCGCCACCGAAACCTAAGACATGCCCTCTTAAATTGGTCGTTTTAAATGCCCGATCGCTGATTAATAAAATGCCTCTGCTCCAGACTATGGTTTTTGTCTACCGTCCAGACATTGTTATGGTAACTGAGACATGGGCATCGGCCTGTGTATCTGACTCTGAACTCTCTGTTCTAGGCTATGCATGCGTTCGGAACGATCGAAACAAAGGCCATGGCGGAGGAACCTGCATCTATATATTAAGCAGCCACTTGCATTTCTCCCGTTGGATTATCCACAATTCACGGTGGTGGAGGAGAGCTGCTGGCTACGAGTTGTTCTCAAAAACAAATAATCCTTACTTGTTGGCTGTGTTTATCGCCCACCTAATGACAATGTGGACTACGATCTTTGACTCTCGCAGGAATTTCATGCAGCAGCTGACTTGAATCTTAAGTATTGCTTGATCGCAGGTGATGTTAACCTTCCTGACATGCAATGGTTTCCACTATCCGGTCCTTCAAAGCTCGAGAACTTACTTGAGGCAGTAGATATCAGCATGTGGGATCAGGTAGTCGATTTTCCCACTCGAGGAGCAAACATAATCGACCTAATTTTTTGTAGGGGATGCGAAACAATTTCAGTGTCATCCTTAGACGCACTTGTAGGTTCAGGCCATCTCACAGTTGTTAGTGAACTAGGACTGGAGGTGGATAAAACATTTCCCCAAAAGTATAGTTTTTATCATGACTTCCAATCAGCAAACACGGTGGACCTACTGGCACATGTGAACGCTCTCGATTGGTCTGAAATTTTGCAATGTTTAGATGTAAATGTCTGTAGCGATGCACTGTACAAAGTGCTGGATCCACTCATCCTCCACTTTGTCCCCCGTAAGAAAGTAATACATGTCAAGGATGAAGTGTATCTTCCTCTGTCTTTCCGTCGTAGGCTGCGTAAACTCTCTCGTCGTTTGCATCGGCAGAACGACACTTCCGTTCTGCCCTTGATCACACTGATCTTTGAGCAGGCTAAGAAGCTCTTCGGAGAAAAGCAGATAGCCGATGAAACGCACTTCGCTGAAAATCCTTCCCTTAATGTTGCGAAACTCTTTTTGCGTACAGTAAAAGCTCAGAAGAAAACGCAACACCCCATACTTCAAGGTGCCTTAGAAAAACTCCATAGCTGACGCTTAGTTGACCGCCGGTAGCTTCAATGTTTTGTGAAAGCTCATTCGCTGCACCTCTGGCTATCTCGGCTTGGATGGGTGCCGTCCTCGAAACCATAAGTTTTACCCTCTGGGACGTGACTGCAGCCATTCGTAGTTATTGTCAATCTTATAGTCCAGGACCAGATGGCGTCCCAGTTAGCCTTCTAAAAGCTGAAGCGAATGATATATTTCCGTCATTTCTTTTTTAGGTATTTAATCTTGCTCTTGAGAGCGAAATCTTTCCTTTGTTGTGGAAGGAATAGCAGATAATGCCTACTCGCAAGCATGGCCGATCGACGTCATTCGAAAACTTTAGGCCAATAAATCCACTTCCCGCAGCCTCTAAGATCTTGGAGACCTTGATCAAAGAAAAGATGCTGCGTCACTTGACAGAGAACAACCTGCTCAATACATCTAAACATGGCTTTCTCGAGAAATGATCTTTTGACACCTGCCAGCTCTCTTTATTTGATTATATGCTGCAATCTAGAGACAGTGGTTTTGCCATTTATAAAGTCTATTTTGATTTTACTAAGGCCTTTGATCAGGTCGACCATAACTTCCTCCTTCTGAAACTGGCCTCCTTCGGCATAGGTAGCAAGCCTCTGAACTTCATATCTTCCTATTTGGATGCTCGCACACAACGAGTAAAAATTTCCAATGTTATCTCCAACCCCACGCATGTGAGGAGTGGATTTATACAGGGAAGTGTACTGGGTCCGCTCCTATTTTGCCTGTTTGTCAACGACGTTTCAGATTGTTTTCAGTATGGCAGACCCTTCATGTACGCTGATGATTTAAAAGTCGCTTATCGAGATAAACCGGCAGATCGCAACATCTTGCTCGAGCTGATAAAAAGGATCTTCAGGCCTTCACCCAGTGGTGTTGCACATGGCGCCTCACCCTTTCATGGCACAAATGTTCCGTTGTGGTTGTTGGCGACGATCATCAACCGGAATTCAGCATTGACGGACACGAACTAAATGGCCCAGGAGTTATCAAGGGTTTAGGTCTATCCTACTCTAAGAGTTTCAATTTCTCAGAGCACTGTGCCCTGATAGTCTCGAAAGCACGCCAAACCACCGGATTTATCCTTAGAAATTTTACGAATATTAAGGTAAGAACTCGCCTTTATAATATGTACGTAAGACCTAGTCTTGAATACTGCTCGCCCCTATTCAGTCTTCTGCGCACTAGTGAACGAGTGAAAATAGAATCGGTGCAGCACTTCTTTACTATAAAAGTTTTCACTACAGAACACCGTAACTTAGCCTGCCAACAAAGGTGCGAACTTATAAAGCTGGATCCCCTGTGGCTTTGTAGATTGCAGAAGGGTCTATTTTTACTGTTTAAACTTTTGAATGGTCAAACCTTCAATCCTCTTAGTACAATAAGGCAGCTTGAGCACTCTCGACGCGCTAGTCATCGAGACGCATTTTTATTTCGTCCTATGGCACGTACAGTTAAGTACTGGCAATTCTTTTCAGTAAGCGCTATATCAATCTGGAATAAGCTGCCCAAAAGTATTAAAACCCAGCAAAGCTACCCTATGTTTAAGAGAGCTATAACTAGTTTTCTACATTCAGGACGACTTTTCACGAATTTTGGGTGCTGGCTCGGTGGAATCTCTTTTTCACTCTGATGGCGTTTGTGAACTTTGAACCCCACCAGGCTTCATGCTAAAGACAATGCTGCTGAAGCAACAGCCCGCTGTCTGCTAACCCTTCAGCCGAAAGCGCGCAACTTTTGCCGACAACCATTGAAGGAAGACTGAGAACACTGTGTTCTTGTGCCAACCTTCTCCATCGCGAACTAATGTCCTTAAATGACATGCAACATTTCTCCTGCTGATGTGTCAACTCAGCTGATAACTGTAAATATATTCCGTTTGAAATCATGTTTTTTTCACTTGAAACAAACTCCCTATCTCGCCCAGTATCGATAAAACACAAAACCTGAAACAAAACCAATACTGGCTGCAACAAAGGGAGTTTGTTTTAGGTTTTTCTGGTCTTTGAGGTTTTGGAAGGAACCCAAGAGGTGCATTACCAACTCTTTACAATTGCCTGTAAACTGGCATAATACATATATTATATAATAAAACCGTACCTTGAAAAGTGCCGCTCGTGAATGGCTAAGGCGTTTAGTAGCTATCACTTACTGAGATTTTTGGCTGTGGTTAGACAGGTAGGAAGTTATGAAATCGAGGACAGGAGCCCGGATGCATTGGGCTTCTACTTTCACTAGAAGACGCCTTGTCAAAAGCTTTGCTTAACTAAGAGTAAATCACAATGACTGATTGCTGCTAAATTCGAAGTGAAGTAACGAGGTTAAGAAAAGCCAAGTGGCAGGATTCGCTTGATCTTCCAGGTAGAATAGCGCGCTGTGGGGAGCTTAATAGTTAATTTTCTATACAAAAGTCAAGAATTTGATTTAAAATATTTTTTTCAAGAGGTTTTGCTAGAGCCGGGATTTTTTGAACTCCTCTATAATTATTTAGTTCCGAACGAGATCCTGATTTGACGACTGGAAGAATAATAAATCTCGTCCATGAGTCAGAAAAGAAACCGTTTAGAAGATAGTCTGAGAATAGATAACCAAGCAATTGGGGGGAGCTCGACACTCTCTTGATAACTGAGTTTTAAATACCGTCAGCTACAGAGGAACGCGACCTTTTTAGACGAAAAATTTGCTTAAGAAGTATTTATACGGAGAAATTTTTGGTACTGATAAAATTGACGAAACGTGGCTGAAACAACGGGACCAGTTCAGATCCCGTCGTAAGATGCCTTGAAGGGAGTGCATGAAACAATCAAGCCTGGCTTGATTCATTGACCATGAAGGTTTTATCTTCATTCAGAAATGGGGGATTTCATGACCTCTTTTAGTGGGGGACCTTCGCGGAAACAGTTGGGTAAGAGATTTTGTGGAGTTGAATTCGCTAAGCGCGCAAGATTCCCCCTGTTTGTCACATACAAGATGAACCTTAGACGCTAATTCAAAAATCTCTGCAATTCGTAGGCGTACAGATAATGAACTACTAGACTGATCTTTTAACTGTGTTTTTCCAAGAATATAGAAATTGAAAACAAAGTAAGAAACGGTACGGTCCGAAGTGTAGGACTTAGCATTTTTACTGGCATAAATTCCAGGATGCTATTTCAAACAGCCGACATGAACTCACAGAGTATTGTTACATTTTTCATGGAGGCGAGCTCCTGCCAGTTTAGTGAGTCCACAACATTGTTAATTAAATTAATATCAGCTAGATCAAAATTATGATAGTAATGAACGATGCCAGCATTTTTCGTAGAGGCAAGCGGGAGACAGCAATGGATTGATGTATGGTCACTTTGTAAGATGCTCTGCTTACAGTCAACGAATGGGGAGCCATGTCGTTCGTGAAATTGTGCTCTAAAATACGATTTCTTCTTGCTGATGAACGGACCAACTGAGACAAGTTTGGAAAATTAGTGATATCTAGGAGGGGCTGAAATATGGGTGGACAACAGTAAAAAGGCCAGTCGATTTCGGGAAACTTGAAGTCCCCAGCGATGATTTTAGCCTTGAAGGCGGACTCTGAAGTCAGCTTAAATATTTCGCAAAGCTTTTCTTCATCTTCGGATGATGAATGAGGGGAATTAAAAATGCATATTAGAATTTCTTGTTGTCGGGGTAGACAGGATAATGGATTCCGTTTAGTGTGTTTTGAGCCTGAAAGGCTACCACGCCATGCTATATATCAACATAGCCAAATGACCGAATGTTCCATCATCAATGACTTAGGTTTAAGTTACGAAAATTACTACGATCTTTCGCATTACGCCCATAGAATAACGATCAAAGCAGCCCATATTTGCCGCTTTGTATCCTATCATGTCTACCTTCCTAAAATTAAATAAAGTCTTCATCATATGTTTGTGCTTCCTTCTCCTAAATACCGCCGCCCATGCTTCAGTTTAAGGAATTAATCAGTTAAATCTGCAGCCTGCAATTGGCTTATTCTTCAACGTACAGCGAGTAACCGTTTGCAAACACACATTCCTCTGGATTCCTAACAGTCGAAGGAGACTGACAACACTATGTTCCCTGCTTCCCCTCTCGAATTTCAGGAAGCTGCATTTTTTCTCATAAGAACACTCGAGAAAAGTATGAGGGTGTACATCACTCTCAGCTTGTTCCTTAACTGCGTACTCTTTTGACCTTGGCTATGAACTCGCAAATAAAATGCAATAAAAGTAATTCCGTTTTCTTGACCACCAGAAAGCATACTGAAAACAGATCCGAGGTGAACTTCAATTTTTTGTATTAACACAGTTTGTGGAAAAGTATTTTTCCACCAAATGAGTGAAAACTGATCTCGGTAGACAGAAAAACGAGGTTGTAAAATAATATCTCCATATAGCCGGTTCCTCAGCCGCCGAGAGTAATGGGAAAGGGGATTTCCCTGCGTTTGCGGTGGGCTCACGTTCCTCCACGATAGCTAAAGAAGCAAAAGGAAAACACGTTGGTCAAAACCCTTTATTAAGGGAAGAAAGCTTTCGCCCTCGAGCTCCTAAGTAATTCAAAAGTGGACAATTTTTTTAAATGAACACAAGGTCGGAATTCATACACACATGCATGACTTAGTTTTATTGTCTTTTCTTTCGTTCGCTTTCAATCCGTCTCAATTCATCAGTTTTATTTTGCCACTCACTAAAGCTGCTTTATGTTTTATTTCCGAAGCTTTTGGCGGTTGAATATTTCTTAGGGTCTTGGTTTAATCTCGGTGTAGCACCTGCCAATAACTCCCTTGAACTGTCTTCAGATAAGCCAAAAAACATAATACAGGTCACCTGCTCCATCCCAATGATTATTACTCGTGGGCTCTTTAATCCACTTTGCATGACTGAAGGGGTTTCCACGGATTTCTTCCATACCCTCTATTGATGAAACATGAACTTGGACACCCGAGCTGGCGGACTGACCTTCTGTGTGGTCGGTCAAATTTAAATCGTGATCAAAAAGTGACACCTCAGGCTCGTGCTGCGGATTGGTTGCATATGGTTATCTTTTTGATTTATACTTCTTAAGTCACCTCCCAATGAATGTAGTTTATTGTGTTTTCTACATACGCTGTGTTCGTTTTTGGGAAAACTTGAGATTACGTTACACAAATCCCTAATACCTCGGTCACGCACGTGCGTTTTGAGTCGTTCAGCTGTTAAAAAGCTCGGCTTATGCAATTGTCATAGTTAAAACGTGTGCTCCAGGATCGCTGGCATAGATACGTAGCACAATTTTGCGGGAACAGCTCGTGAAAAACGTTTTCTTAATTGATTGGAAAATGAAGGGACCTGCTTAAGCGGTCAAGTATGACGGTGTTGACTTGTTGTGCACCCCTTGCTATGAGACAGTTCAGCAGGGCAATAACTCAGGACTGCAACCATAAATTATTGGCATCTCACAGTAGAGATGACTACTCATTTGTCTTGGAATTACGGTATACTTGTTTGATCAAAGGTGCGAACATTATTTAAAAACGCGTGATTGCTAGTTAAGATAATGTTCAGTTAGAACCCTGTTTTGGGCTGACTGCTTCTTTTACGCTGTGTCTTGGCTCATGAATGACTGCACTACAAAGAAGCAACCGAGCGTTTGGATTCTGCGAGACCCATCATCAATTCGCGCGTTTATGTCGCTTCATTTATTGCTTCATGTGCGCACCTCTTCCTCTTTAGACGTATTTCTCCTTACTTTCATTAGTAAGTGAATTATCCGAAAAGCAGCTTATCATTGCAGTACTCATATTTTCGGTCATATTTGCATAATTTCATAGCGTTTGCCAGACGAAGCTGGTATTATCCGTACTGTCGTAGCACATGTGACCAAATTTTACAATGCGTCCCGTGCTAAAGTCCATTATGAACCCATATAAAGAGACAATGATTCTGTTCAATCTGACTTTTTTGAGAATCCTGAAAAGGTAGGCATGAGTTTGCAGAGATTGCCAGTAGTATGGCACTACAGGACACCGTGGTTTAGAGTTAGACTTCCTGTCGGGTAGTGTGCAGTCTACAGTCAAGTTCACTAAATTTGGGAATCTTTTTGTCCTTTTTAGTGGTTATAATACTTGGTGAGCTGAAGTCTTCACTGAATTCTTTGTTTATTTTGTAGCAAAATGTTCCACAGTCAATGTTCTGCGAATGCGTCTTTTTCCTTGCATGTGGTAACCTAACTCGGTGTGGGCAAAGAGTACAACTTCGCTAAGAAACTGTTACTGTTTGCCAAGCACACTTATGCCGACGGTTGCATGGTCCACCCACAATATATTTACTAAAAAAGTGGTGGCTGGTCTACTTAATTTTGCCGACTGTAACGTTGGTCTCATGATAACACAGTTGGACCAATCAAATACAAAGGTTTTCTGACGTACTTTTGCTGTCAGATTAACATGTAGTTGCACGTATCCATTTACCTATTCTGAGAAACATTAAAACTAACAGGTGAACCTGTCGTCGTAGTTTAACTAATTTTGCGTGTGGCATCGAGTTTGTTATGGTCTGTTATTTCGTTCGAACTTGTCCTTAGGAGTGATTGCTATTCGAGGGGCAGAATCGGCACCCGAAGATATCAGTATTTCCTTCGCCTGTCAAAGGGGTGCCCTTGAGTTCCTTCTGATTAGAACATGGATATCTACAAAAGCCAACCTAATTGACCTCACGAGTTATTATTTTCTTGGGCGTCTTTTAATGAGCTCAAATAATTTATGCAGACAAGTAGGATAATTGCAGCACAGTCACGTGGCACTGGGTGTTTGATGAGATATCGAATCTCTGAGAGCAAATAGAGTATACTATCATGGACGGCCAGCCATTTTGCTGGAAGTGCCGGTGGATTGTCCGCTAACGCGTTTTGGTAGCTATCACCATTTCAGAAGGCTGGTTTCAGGGAACCGGTATCCAATATTTTCTACATGCTCTTTATACCGCACGCTATCAGAAGTCGAACTGCCGACTGACAGAACTCTTGGATGCCTTCTACTTTTTTGAGGCTTTGAACGAACGTTGAGTCCAACGAGCAATTGCCCTTATATTTCAGCCAAATGGTTCGTTTTTTCCCCTACTGCGTTAGTCATTAGTATTTGCACTTTCCTCGTCACTACACGTCCATTTTTTCTAGTTTACCATTTTATTTACGACTACATTTCAAGTTTAGGCATAATTGTATCCACTTACGAAAGTGGTTTTTGCATCAGATGAAACCATTTAGGGTATGTTCTTACTAATCCACGTTTACTGACTTGCTAAGCAGTCAATCTAAACTTCATTCGGTTTTTATGGATTCCTTTTTAGATTTAACAAGAAATGTCGGCTAGAGCGAAAAAAAGCAAGCAAGCCGAGCATTCGAAAACGGATTCTCCCCAAAAGTCCACGGCAGCTGATCGTTCACATGTGTCTGTTTCTTCGGAGTATTCTCGCGAATCTTTCACCCCATCACGCAGGCGTGAGCGCTCTGTCAGTCCATTAAACATCACCCGTTCCGATGAGAAGGAGGAGCTGGCTAGTTTGAACGACCGTTTAGCGCAGTATATAGATTATGTTCGCAAGCTAGAGAAGGACAAAGAAACCATGAAAAGAAAGATGCAGTCCATAACTGAGGAACGGATCTCAAGAGTTGACGAGGCCCGGAGTACTTACGAGGACGAGATCGCCTCCCTGCGTGCGCTGGTGGACGACTTAGCAAAGCAGAAAGCGGCGACTGATATGGAATTGAAAAAACATAGAGATGATGCAGCTGATGCTAAGAACAAGTTAGCTAGGCGAGACCTGGAGGCCCGTGGCTTGCAGCGCAAAATTGATGCCCTTGAGCATGATCTCTCTGCCTTCAGGGACGATCACGAACGCTACCAGCGCCTGAAGCCAGAATATGATAACCTGGAGAAGCGCCTGGAAGCTATGCGACGTGATCTTGAGGCTGAAACTATCCTCCGAACTGATCTAGAAAATAAGGTTGCTGGTCTGCGGGAAGAACTTGATTTCAAAAACCGTCTCTTTGACGAGGTAAAATATCTTATTCCTCGCGATGCTTATTGCTTGTATTTTTACAGGAACGTCAAAAGCTCGTCAGTCGAACTCTCACGATTGAGGAGGAGATTGAGGATCGGAAGGCCGCCGAATACGAAAGTCGTCTGGCCGATGAACTTTTATCGTTCCGTCAGCAGACTGGTGACGAGTTACAGGTGTATCGAACTCAGATGGAAAATACTTTCCAGGCAAGTTGGTCGTGTTAACTTCCTAAAAAGCTAGATCACCTAAATCGTCTTCTCTATCGCTGTTCAGCCTTTAACGTGTAGAAATTTTCGTGCCCCTTACTTGTACTTGTTATAGCTGTGATCATGCCTGATCTATTTGGCCTCAACGATGTACCGGACGGTACCCCTCCACTTTGCGCCCTAACCTTAGAAGAAGTTGTTTATGTCGTCGCGGCAACCTAAACTCATCTTCACAGATTAGTAGGTAGATTATTTTTAAGTATGTCGTCTTCGAAAGCCGTCCTTACTTATTACCTTCGTGTCTTCAACCACCATTCTCCACCAACACTTGCCTCCACCAGTCTACCAGACGTGGGACCAAATTTTGCAGGTTAACCTTGCATGTTGCTTTAAATAAATGTTTGCAAGGACTGCACTTTTGTGTTGCGTAATGCGAAATCCAGGTGCCTACAAAGGGATCAATTTTTTTTGGAACAAATTCTGATGATCCACTCGGAAATTTGTACAGATGCCCTTATATCTGATCTAGCTGGCCTCGGTGATTTAACGGATTGTACGATTGTGCATGCATGACGATCTGTGGCAGCGGATCTGTCGAACTCAGTCAATTCTCTCTTCCAGCGACAAAAAACGATTACCTAAGGTTTAGAACCACTTCCGTGTGGCCGAGCGATAGTAGACCTTGCTCATAAAGAGGATTTTTACCTGCACCTCATCTGGTTCCATTATCCGCCTCAGGGACTCACGATGGGTGGAATCGAAGGCAGCAGTGAAATCAAAAAGTACACGACTCCGAGTTACAAATGAGTTCGGAACTTTCCGAGAGGCTCATGGTTTGGAAACCCACTGATTGTAGGGATTAAAAAACGCCAGAAAGCATATAGAACATCGCTGCTTGAGCAACCAAAAGAACTTCTTTTAGTAGACTGCAACTAATAAAAATAAACTTTTGTACAGTACCTATTTTTTACCACGTACTTCGAGGTACCTGTAAAAACCTTTATTTCTTACATGATAAATCCTAAGGACAACTAAAGCAAACCAGTAAACCGTTTTTTCTCGTATTTTGTCATTTTATTTTTTTATTCAATTTACTCCGCCTCCTACATTTTCTTCTATTTGAATTAACTCGAAGTACTTTTTTCTCCTGAGCGCAGAAGAAGCTCGATGAATTACGGGCCGCTAATTCGAGCGCCTCTGACGAGTCAGTGAGACTTCGGGATGAAATCGTTGTTGTGAGAAAGCGAGCTGACGATCTAACTCACGAGTTAGCCAAGAAGTCGGGTGAGGTAGATCTCCTGAACAGACGATTGTCCGACTTGGAGCGTATGCTACGTCTGCAGCGCGAGGACTTCGAAGCTCAATTGCAAGAAAAGCGCGCAGAAGTAAAACGCCTGCAAGATGAATTGGAGCAGCGTTTCGGTGAATTTACGGACCTCATGAATACCAAGATCGCCCTGGACCAGGAAATCCTTATGTACCGAAAGATGCTCGAGGGTGAAGAGTCTCGGTATGTTTCTGCTGTTTGTAGAGCTTCAGTCTTTATGTCGTGTATGTTGGAATCCACCTGCAAACCTTATAACACCTCGTAAGTGTACACAATCATTCCAGTATCCGCCGTACGATGTTATGCATTGAATGTAGTATTTTGTAGTAGGTTTCGCATTAATTTGAGTCCGAGACAACTCGCTAACCTAAGCTTTGCAGGGATACGTTTTTTTAATTCTCAACATCACACCTAAGCCGTTCTTTTACAGGCTGAATCTGTACGCCTGACACCACCAATTTGAGCAATTGCGTACATAACTTTTCCTGATAATCTTATGCGATGAGTCAGTTCTGAAAACCGTTTCACAATCTAGTGTTAGTAGTCTAGACGAATTTCGAATTTTTTTATAGTTCTCGCGAATTTTTTGTATACACATTTGGATACCTGTATCCATTAGAGCTACCGTAAAATTCATTATAGTGTGGTGATATCTTGTACCCACGTAAGTTGGCCTTGGCTTAAAGTCGCCCTGATAGGTTAGACCTGCCAATTAGTTGCGTGGTGTTGAGATGCGGTGAGTCAGGGGTGAGTTGGCGATTTGGGGGTAACATCGTGCTCCTGAAGCGAGTTCAATTTCACCAAAGGACCAACCAGTCGCAGAATGCAGACAAAGTGATCTTTTAGATCGCCTTGATCTTGTTGCAAATTTTCCTCTATTTTTGCCGTTTTTACTGAACCATGAAGGAACTTTGTCATAGCAATCCTTACGCCCGGCTACCCGCCCTAGCGTTACGCTAATTAGACATGTAGCCCTGGGAGGGGGGGGGGTTGACTGGCTGAGAAATGCCCCCTTATCAAGCCTACCCATTTTCGTCTTTTCCGAGGCACTTCATTGGGCGCCTGGTCTCTACCAGCAGGCAGCCCTGGCTTACCTCTTCTTTTCCGTTTGTGCAGACGCTTTATATGTGACGCTTGTTTTGCCAGTTCTCTTAGTTTTTCCACCTCTCTGGCCCTACGTGACAATCAAGTGCTTCGGCTTGCATAGCATTCAAAGCACATCCGGGTGACTACTGTCAATCAAAGCTTATTCTGTAGACGGATTAACCGTCTGACCGTCGCCAGTGGCTACCTCCACTCCTGCCCCACAGACTTAAATTACGCGTGAATATTTAATGGAGCAGACCTTCGAAGCGTCTACGTCGCTCCCCCCTTTTCTACCTCGTCTTTTTGCGATGACAAGACGAAATCAAAGTGACCAGATTTCGGTGTGAAGACAGTGGCTGACAAAGCTTGGCGGTCTGTCTTTGCCTGTTATGCGACCTGGTCCCAACCCTGTAAGCACGAGGCAATATTAAGGAGCCATTGACCCTGAGCGATGACAGTTGGCTCGCCATAATTGACTCAAGTACGCGAGTCACTCTTGAGGATGGATTCCATTCACTAGCTGACTACCTGGGTCTTTCAGCTGCTACGACAGTAAACAAAGATTCGCACGGACTCAACACAGCCCGCTAAACTCGTGATTTAGGCAAATCTGACTTCTGCCACGGTTCACCAGACCTGCAGCGCAGCAAGTTTTTGAGCACGGGGACCGGCTAACAACCGACGCATAACGGAAAGTTGTTGTGCAGACTAGTCTTCTGTGTTTATATTTCGTGCCTGTCTTGTCTCTTCTCGATGGGCATCAGAATGCCCGACCACTAGCTTCGCTGATTAAGAATAACCAATTTTCCCCTCACTGCTATTCGTCTTCGTCGTGTTTCACGGGGTCGAGTGGCACTCTGATTAATATCGCTCTGTCTGCGCTTTCTTTTGCGACCGAAATGGAACGATGCATTTTTCTAGTGTTCTACACCTACCCCTCAATTTTCGTCTTGGTCGTTTTAACTTCCTTCCGTTGATCTACAATACCTCCCATCTGGTGGCCCAGATGCAAACCAACGGCCCGATTCCCAGCCCTCAAATTCGGACTCCTACTTAACTGCGGCGATTTTCTAGGGCGCTGGGTTTGCTTCTTCACTGTTTCCTTCATTCCTTCACCGGAAAAGTGTAATTCGAGATGAGCAAAGGCGACGCCGGAACAACGATCGGTAACAGATTTCGATTTGCGACGTGCAACTAAATCTAGCGTACATATCATTTCAGAAAAAAAAATTGAAAAACGGTTGTAAGTTGATGTGCATCCGGTGTAATAGTTTCGTGAATTGCCAAGTGTAATTAGCCAAAACACGTATGTCATTTTAGACTAATTATCTAGTGTTGGCCATATTTTTTTGTTCGCGTAATTGGGGCATCGTAGCATGCCTCTCATCTCATCATGCTTATTCACTGAGACCCTCAACGCGAACTTCCTCTGTTCTCCCGTAGTCTTTCAACTTTTCACTTTTAAAACTTACAACAATTTCTTCTTAAGCTCAAGGGAAAGCTCGAGGGTTATTTTAGTGTTGAGTAAATTGCTTTGCAAACGTGAGGGTTGGCTCTCTAACCCCTTTACGAGTCCCCGAATACACTCAGGGTCGGCCAAGTTCAAAATTCGCTCACTGGTGGCAGTAACAAGCAAGGTAAAAGTCTGACCCCTTCCCTGGCAGTAGTCGGCAAATCAATTACTGATTTATTGTCATAGTATGTATTTCCTAACTCCCTGTTTGTTGCTAAAGCCTATGTTTCCTTCTTTCCTTTATTGCTCCTTGTAGACTCAATATCCAGTCACCTTCGCGCGATTCAGCCTTCCACTTGTCGAGCAAAAAGCGTCGTCTTGATGTTGATTACGACGATGAAACGTCTAGTTCTGAGCTGCCTGAGACCAGCTCCACCGCCCGTTACTCCTTCAGAGTTTCCACCTCAGCAACCGGTGGAGTTGAATTCTCGAGCGAACAGGACGGTCAGGGTAGATGGGTTAAGCTCGTAAACTCGTCTGATGAGGTAAGAGACCGGTGGCCTGTCACCTCCGTTTGTGCCTCGCGTGTGTCTTTGGTTATTTATTTTTAAGTCCTGCATCTGTTTGGTCCCGGGTTCATTTTTGTCTGACAAGAGTGTTTTCTCATAGCCTCCATGTAGTTGGTCCTTTAGGGTTTGTGTTGGCGGATACTAATGCGAATTTCCTCTCCTCTTCTCTAGGACATCAGCCTGGGTAATTGGGTCCTCAAACACCAAGCCGATGGCCGTGACTGCAGCTTCAAATTCCACCGTTCCGTGACTCTAAAGCCTGCTGCTACCTGCACTGTGAGTTTGAGAAGCCCCCCCCCCCCACCCTGCTAGGCACATCAATTTATGTAGATGCTGTACTAAGACGCCGTGCCTTTTTGAATTCCTTTTCCCAAAATTTTTATGCCTCCGAGTGTTTGGGCATCAATAGCTTTAATCTTATGCAGATTTCGATGCGTAGCTATTGTCCCGTCCGCGGCCTCGTCACAGTGTTGCATTCTACAAAAATTAGCCATTAGTCCAGTTTCTGCTATTGCTTTCTCCTGATGTCTCTGTAGTGAAGAATGCGCGTGGGTGTCGAAGCGTCAAGCGAATAAGGGTGTTGACCCAGTGATTGAATCTGCTTCCCAATTAGTCAAATCCCCCGACAGTTATCACGTGTTCTAACCTAGCCCATTTTTTACCGTATACGCAGTTGCTCTCACGGTGTCCTTCACCTCGTGAGCAGTTTATTTTCGCTCTCTACCGCCATGCTCATATCTATGATGCTGCTTTGGATCATCTTACCACTGTCGCGCTTCCTGATAGAATTAGTTAAGAAGAAGACTCGATCGCTTAGACAATACGTTTATTCGTCTGACGTTTCGACATCCGTCGCGGATTCATCATCGGAGACCTGAGTAAGAAACTGTAGGTGAGTTGTCCTAACTCTCCATTCGTATACTGACCGGACCGGATTAAGGCCGTACAATAAGTGGCATGTGTGTGGATCAGGAGTCCCCGCCGGAATCCAAACTGGTTGTAGTTGGAAAACGGAGAAAAGCGGAGACCTCGGCCAGTTTGGGCCAAAGGTCCACGGGGGTGAGTTGGATGCCTGGCCGGGAACTGCAGGCGAAGGGATGCCGGCAGTCATGGGGAGAAATGCCGCAGCCAGGACAGCTGTCGGGTGTGGACGGGTCGAGCGGGTGTTGGTACTGGCTAAAGACCATTGAGTAGGCACTCCGTAGTTGAGCCAAGACACAACGTGTGACCCTCGGGGGTTGTTGTTCCGAGGCCGCAATCGAGGTGGGTAGGCGCCCAAAAGAACCGGGGCATGGTAACTTCGTTTATCTTCGACAGCGGCTCTCTAGTTAAGACGCTGGGAGCCTGTCATGATGGCAGAGCCATCAACGGGTAGATCCGACAGACACGACGTGACAGCTTCGTTGTGCAGAACTCTAACCGACGACCTAACGCTGTGGCTGGGTTCAAGAGCCTGGCAACGGTGGTGATTAAGGTGGCCAGGTTGCGAACACGTCCGCCAAAACTGCCGGCCTAGGAGTACGTATAGGTGTTATAGTGTGTTGGTAGGTATTGAGGCCTTGTTGCAGATTTATGTCGATTTGTCTCTCCAATTATCAACCTTGTGTATTCCTCTCCTACTAGTCCACATCGTTTTACTGCCTTTCTGCAGTTGTCTATGTGTATATGTCGATGTATTCAGTGAGACCCCGCCCTCATTGTGGTACTTTCTGTTAAACACCGGTGACGGTTGCCTTTTGCGTCCTCAGATCTGGAGCAGTGATGCGGGCGCCACACACAACCCACCCAAGGACATTGTTATGAAGAACCAGGCCTTCAACTCGGGTGGAAACATCAGCATAACCCTCACGGATTCCGACGCAAAGGTGAGTAGTGGTTGTTTTAATGCCCCGAACTACTACCGCTTTATTTGCAGGACCTCTTTTTTCTGCCGGTTAGAACTGCGTACACACTGCTCCTAACGTGTTCGCTGATTGTGGCCTTCTCGCACGTCAGTGGTTAACCAACAGTCTGGTTATCGGTGACAATAGCTGGCATTTGTCACACAGAGGAAACGGTTTTTTAACTGTCTTTGCGGATGATGCAGTAGTAGTAGCAGTAGTAGTAGTAGTAGTAGTAGTAGTAGTAGTAGTAGTAGTAGTAG
>JAYGXS010000002.1:10933453-10985497 GCA_036362985.1 Ligula intestinalis | reverse complement strand
AGTAGTAGTAGTAGTAGTAGTAGTAGTAGTAGTAGTAGTAGTAGTAGTAGAACAAAGCCACTAAGCAGCGGTATGTGGGTAATGGTTCTTTCGCACACTCAGCTCACAAGCTCCAACGTATAAATCTAGACTCACGGTAGGTATTATTCGCCGCCTATCGCCTGTAAAATTATTTAATGCCATCGGGATTGCTATTGTTCCCCCCTCCCCTCTGGCAGAACACTGGAATAGGACCTCCCCAGTATAAGGACAGTTCGACCATCGGTGACGGTGAACTGAACGTGAAATACTTTCTATCGATAGTAGACATGCACAGTGTCAAAACTTTGCACCAAACCGCCTGCCCCGCATCCACTAAAGTTGTACTGCTTTAGAGAAATGACCGCTATTCAAAAACGCATTTATTTAACAAACTAAAAGACTTTTTCTCATAAAGGCTGAATTCGTTCATTGGCAAATGTCCTCTATGGATATTTTTAACGAGCACATAATGATATTTTTAGTGTATTAACGATTAAAATATTCGTTCGGCTGGCTTTTGGGACGGTTTTGGTCCACCTTGCTTCCTTCCAGGCAGTGTTCTGTTGTTAATCATATGGCCTGCTAATGCTGACAGGGCTAGCTAATGACTCGTGCGACAGCCCTCCGGCTGCCAATTTTCCTTTACGCCCGAAATGGACGTGCGAAAAGAAGTGTTTCGACATCGCTATCGCACTGCGTGGCACAGAAACCTGACAGCATGTCACGGATACTCAAAATATGTATGTTTGTTTACGCTGCCCAATGCTCGGTGTGGGAAGTCAAAGTGCGATGAACCAAGTCTTTTATGTCAAAAAAGTCACAAATTCGAGAAAAAAAATGATTCTTAAAGCCGAATTCGCTCCTTGCTTTTGGAAAACAATGCGGTTTCTCATATCTGCGTTCAAAAAGTATCATTAGTACAAAATCCGATTTTTTGGTTCCTGGTGGGATTTACTCGAATTTTTTGTTGCTTTTATTTATGCTTTTCTATATTACAACGCGTAAAAATTACTTGGATAGATGGAAACGTTCGATTTAGTCCCCTCCGGCTTGTATTCCTCCATGAAACCGATTTAAAATGCATTCTTATGCAATAAACGGTTTTTCGAGGCCCAAATCAATTCACAAAAAGGAATTATTAGCTCCAAATGTATGTCGAAATATCCACCCAAATTTGTACCATGATATTTCATGAGTTAGGACATTTACTGTAGGCGGGATCAGGAGATAGGCGTGCCGCCACAGAAAAGCTAGCCTTGAGACGAATTCCTGGAAGAGCACTTTTCTCCTCTCCTAATGCTAACCGAACCCCTAAGTCGAATCCCGCTCCTACTCTTAACGCCAACCCTAATTGCCCTAAAATTTAGTGCATATTACAGGCGCTTCCTGTCACGAGCAAGCGGTACAATCCCAACCTTTCATGTTCCTAGCCTTTTCTTGGTGTTGATTTTGGCTTCCAAGCGCGCTAGCTATGACGTTTCATTTTCCGCCCCATGTGTGGACTGTTGATGCGTGACCAAATAACGAATTACCAATCAAAGTATGATATTTTTGGCCTTCCGTTCAGAGACGGACTGTCAGCACGCGCTAATCTTACCTCATCCTTTCCCAGTTTTACGAATTAGAATCATGCGAAGCCGTGTATGTATAATTAGGTCCTACTTTCTGCTGTCTCGGCTTGTAGAAGAAGTAGCCGAAAATAGACTGCAGGTTATCGCGCACGTACGCCCGCGCGCGAGATATAGAGAGCTAGAAAGAGTGTATGGAAGGCACTTCCGCGTGTTTTTGTCCCCGAGCGTTTGCCGAACTGCGGCTTTGCGACAGTGGCAAACCGCATCCTTCACATATATTACCCCTGTTTCCACATAATTAGAATCGAGTTCCAGCTTTGCTCATTCTTTCTTCTTTGATGCCTTTTGTCCATAACGAGTTCTCAGTTTACGTTTACGAGAGGACCTTTCGATCCGGAGGGGCCATCATGAGCTTGGGTGCTGATTTTCAGTTCAGTTTATTTGGTGAGGATAATAGGCAATGCCTTTGAAAACCCTATTTAGCACGTGTACAAGCACCTATAAAAAGTTACCACTGCTAACATAGTATTGGCAAACAGTGAGTAGCATTGCTTCTTACAATGCGTGTCTGGTTTTTAGAGGTCAGACTTGGAGAGAGGAGAGGGGACGCATGTAATTATCCAAGTGTTTTTGTACATCTGAAGGGAAGTGGCCTCCACAACTGACTGTGGAAGGTTGTTCCACTGTTGTATGGCACGTTGCGTGAAGAATTCAGAGTGGAGGTTTAGCTTGGACATCTTTTGTTGGACAAGGCAAACTCACCGATGTAAGCAGTCAAACTAAACACCCCACGGGTGACACATGTCTGCGAGTTGGGTTAGTGTACGCGACAAATCGACAGAAATTTTGTCTGGGATTATCGTGCGTAGGTGCACATTTAGTAGCTGCTACAGTGGCACCTGATGAATAGGGTCATCACCGCTACCGGGGGAAGCGTGTAGACTGCTGTGTGCGAGAGCTATAACAAAGAATTTAGGAAAAGCAGGCTGCTTTGATCAAATTTCGCACAAAATCTCCCCCAATTATTACTTTTTTTATTATGAGTTAAATTCTTCCTCCATCCATATTTACTTCGCAAGCTAAAGTCCAGCGGAATCATACAGCAGGAAAATCGGCACCTCCCGAAATAACTGCCTTTATTAAACGGTATTTCACTCTTGCAGGCTTCAAAGATAAACAGGCAGTGCTACTTGCTTCGCCGTTTAAGCCAAAAAACATCGTCACCTGCGCACTTGAGTCTTTTCTTTATTACTGTCGATTGTATTTTGATAGTCTGTGGCGCCTAAAATGACTATTTGGGTGAATTTGCAGTATATCGTATTATGACTTTGCAAATGAGCCGAACGTCAGCTCCGCGGTACAGAAGCGCCAGGTACAGTACATTAACTAGGCGTTACCGAAATGCCTAACTTTTGTCGCTCTAGTATTCCAACCTTCTCGATAAACGCAGTTCAAGAGTTGTCCGCAGGTTAGTCCGGAGACAAGTTCGTTGGGTGTCCACTCTTTTTTCTTTCAAGTGATTACTTCATTGATTGCTAGTATTTTCTGAGTCTTATACAACTAATCACCTCCAGTCTGTCACTAGTTTTAACTCGAGTTTATTTGAATCATCCAGTTTGCTGTCTACTGTGTCTGACTGTTACCAAAATGGGAAAATCACATTTTCACCTTCCTTCCTTCCGACGTAAGGCAAAGCGTCAACTCATTGGTATCTGTGGCCCGCTGAGTCAATTACCCAAATTACCGTCATGATAATTTTTAAGTTGAACTGTATGTTTATATGGAATAACTCTTCGCTTCTCGCCCCCCTCGCCTCCTACAGGAACAAGCATCTTGCCTCATCGTTCGTGAACGCGTCAAGGCGCTGGTCCCACATCTTCGTTCGCATCGCTACCGCGGCAGCTCTGCAACGCAGTCTGAGGAGGCAAGTTCTTCTATCCTCTGTTGTTTTCGTTCTTCCGTTTCTTTGTGTGCGTGTGCATACCTTAGAAGTGGAGACTTGTCCTATCTACATTCGGGAAGAAATTTTGAGGAAGAAAGCTACAGTCCAGTGGGCGAACATCAAAGTTTTTTACTAGCCAAATTGCCTGCAAATCTCTGCCGTAACTTCTGCGATGAGGTCCACGTAAACGTTGCAGAAGTCACAATTTCAGCGAACATGCGTTTTCGATTCTTCATTCGTAGGCCTATGTACGTAAACATAGGGTAAGTTTTCGTAAATCAGTTAAAACAGTCCATCAACAGTAATAATAGGAGCGAGGGTTTAGAGCGTTCAGATATGTTGGAGCTAATTGTAGTCTGCTTATGTCGGGGACATTGGGAGGGGTCTGATGGTGAGTTCAGCTTCTGTTCCGTCGATGTAGTGCTACGTGCTAGGATTAGGGAACGCACACTTCAAGTTCAGCTTAGGCTAGGGGAGCTTTAAGTCATGCATCAATTTCCTCTTTGAGCACAAGACTGGGTTAGCTAACCGTATGGCCATAGTTTCTGCCGGCGCAGCAACTCGGAGTGTCTAACCAGCACTTTATAGATGATTCAGAATTCTTGGTTGACCAGTCTGCCAAGTTGCAGCTGTCAACCCAGTGAGACATCACTTTGGGACCGATTCTCCCAGGAACTCTACTTATTCACAGATAGGGATAGGGTGTCCTTACAGACAGGGGGCATCTGCGTCTTCTCGTGTTTCTGTGGAGCAGGTTATGTTAGTCTAACAACTAGGCGCTTGCCCAAGACGAAGCGAAAGTGCCATCCTGCTTGCCTCAATAAAGGCAAAGAATAGTCAATCTCTAGCGCAGTTGTGGGTCACTTGGTTAAACGTGGTCACCGGGTAGACGCCAACCAACCAACTCGAATTCTCTATACAGTGCCGACGAGGCACCCCAAGTTCCTCCGCGCCAATGGATACTTGTGATGGCAGTGACATTAACGAAAGCGGTTAACCAACCCTGCCTTGTCCTCATAGAAGACATTTGTACGAGGCCTAGAGCTGGCCTGGTCCAAGTTGAAACCTACGTGTTCGTTCCTGTACCCCGACACAGCGTTACGACGAAGGAATAGACACGAACCTACTTCTGACAAAACCAGACTATAATTTCCCCCAACGGTGATCGAGAAGGAGTCCAAAGCCATAGCTGACAAGTCTATCTCGTTGCGCGGTCAGTGAGCGCCCCTTTTCTATAACCCCCGACATGTCTGAATGCTCTAAACCCTCTCCCTCATGAATACTGTTTTAATTTTAGGTACTTTGTAGAATCTTATATTACTGTACCGGCCTTAGGCTGAATAATCGAAAATATGTGTTCGCCTAAATTGACTTCTGCTTTGTCTGATCTTTTCGCAAGATTGTGAGTAGCTCTCATCCGTCTAATTCCAGCCAATTTTTTGCTGATTTGCTTTGCGCTGATTTTCTCATTCAGATAATGACATCTCTCAGCTGCATCAGAACTAATTTCAGAATCAGTTGCTGCCTCAACGCCATTTAATGGCTAAATATGTTAGCACGTGGACACATAACATTTAGACCCACTGATCATGCACCATGTCGTCAGTCTGTGCTGAACAGAACTACTTGACGCATCTTGTTGATCTAAAAACTAACCTTTTATTTTTCATTTAGGAAATTTGTTTTTTTTTCAGTCGCTTCCGAAGGCGTCCTTTTTCCTAGTGTAATATGCTAATTCGTGTACTCTGAACTTTCTCCTTGTAGAAATGCTGCATTATGTAGTCGGCGGACTGCAGCCCGGGCCGGTGTTCCATTCAATCGCTCTGTGTGTGTGCTTAACTATGAACATTATTCCTTTTCATTTCATATAAGTACCTGTACGTTTCGCGATATCAACATCTCTCTCACTCTAGTACATTTTCCACTTTTCCCCCACCAGTTTAAAAGGTTTTCTAGACTCGTAATTTGTCGATTTCACTGTTGTGTGGTTGATGATCCTCAGCTGTGGGCGTCCGAAACGTAGCCGCCGCCGTCACCGTCTAAACCCTCATCCAGTGTTTTTGCTCTGAGACATTTGGCAAGCGCGTTTAAGCGCCAATTCCAGCTAGACCTTTTTGCATTTTTAAGTCTGCTTTGTTTATCCTCAACATAATAAAACACCTCTGAATGTTCACCCATTCTGCTTCTCAATTATTTGACTGGGTAAACTAGGATAGGTACATCGCTTCATAGATAGTGCCGGGCGGTGTGCGTGTGCGTTTCTTTTCCTGATGTTTATTCGGTTGATCATTATTTTCACCGTTTGCGTAAAGTTGTCAGCGTGCGGTAATTCCACCCCAGAACTGTATGTTTCCTCGAGGTGGAGTAGGTGTCTGTGAGACATTTCGACCGTCAGAAGATACAAATTCCCCACTAGGTGGCTGGCTGGCTAGTAGCCCTTGTTGGATCCGGAGTCCCGCCGGGTGGGCCTCAATCCTGTCGTCATCAAAAACACAGATAGAAAGGAGGGGAGATAGATCCACCGTAGGGAGATCGGTGTAGCAGACCTTGGCCGCCGTGAGGGTGGGTGGGAACGCGACGGCGACGCGTCTGCTGTGGCTCTCCCCCTACTAGGTGGGCCCAGTAGTGGTGACTTGTAGGGGACTTAGCTTAAAGATGTAAACTTTGCGTCATCTGCCGTGCTCTCCATTTTCCCTCACCCACCATGACCGGCAGAAGTAAGTATCAGTTTATTTGAGGGGTATGTAGGTAGATTGCTTTTGGATTCCCTATTTCTACATGTATGTCTTGGTAGCAGAAAAATGGTATCTCAATTTGTTGGCGAGACCAAGTAAAAAACTGCTTGGAATTTTTTAGGAGAAAAACTGTCGCTCTTGTGGGGGAGGGGGCTGGTAGGATCTGATTGGAGTGAGGGGTCTAGGCGAAAGAACGTCCGCTCTTGGGGGGGCATTGCAGAGGTCACTGGGTGCGGAAGATGCGGCCTGATACTTTCTTCACATCGTTGGCCCATCTACGCACGTCATGCTTTACCTAGTGCCTTTGTGTCTACAGGGCTACATCGGGGTAGGGGAGATGTCCAAATAAACATAGGTGAGCGTTCTCTGAAGTCCTCATTACGAAGGAGCCATTGCAATTGGACCCTCAGTCGTGAAAATCACCGAGATATCTTCTCAGTTGGTAACCTTCCAGGTGGCAACTCTCGATGCGTCATGATAGACTCGACTGCATCAAATTTATTATGCTGAGGAGTGTGCAGATGGTTTGCCAAATGCCAGCCCCGTGTTCCTGTCCTAGTTTACTGCCCGAGCCTATTGACCAGTCAGTGCTGAGATTCGTCAGGTTAGGTGATAAGGCTGAGCAACCGGTCTGCGCATGCCAACCAAAACTTGTTCCCCGCCAGGCCGGAGCGAAGGGTGCGCTGCTCACGGAAGTCGGTTGTGCATGTTCTGACAAGTGACGTTTCATCCGTCGTACGGGGCTTGACAATGCTGGCCGCCTGCTTGTTGTAGAAATGACGCACGGTGTGTTACGGAGAGGCTGTCAAGAAAGTTTGTATTTAGCATATGAGTTCGTGTGTGAGAGTTTGCCGTTAGAGCGAAGTGTTGTTTTGCAGTCACCACCGTGCTGTTTTGCCGAAGAGTCTCGCGAATGCGCAAATAGTCGAATGGGCCCATGCTGTTTTAATGTCTTGGAACCAGTGTGGGTGGTTAGAACGGAAGTCGTGACCGTATTTGTGACCTCCAGATAAGGATATGTAGCTGTCAAACACTGAGAATGTTCCGTCTGTTGGAAGAAGACAGTCAGATGCTAGGAGCGATTTATTGGGTACGGAAGGCAAGTTGCCGTGGATTGACTGTTTGCTGGTTTGTGAATAATGCGACCGTCTAGGAGCGTGTGGACAGCCAAGTGTTGTGTACGGGTTTTTCAAGGTTCGTGTCAGCACGCGGGGGTGTCTGTTGGGTGTATGATTGGTCAGGTCAAAAGGGAAAGTTAGGGGGACATGGGGCAAGGCAGGCTGGGCGATACGCGTTGGCTGCACAGGTGACCGAATAAGCTGAGGTCAAGTTTATTAAAGGAAATGTAGGCAAACGCCTTTGAACTCCCTCTTGGTACATAGGATTTAAGAAATGCATCGGCACAGCCGAACATTCCAAAGAAGTTGATGACAAAATTGTAGACGTCTACTCGCTTTTTTCAAGTAATACACTCACTCAGTTCACACGAGCCAGCAGTGTAACCGAGCAAAAAGAGCTGACAGTGAAAAAACTCCTAAGGCTGGCTCATAATTCAAAATGGAATGTCATTTGTGGTTTTTGGGAGAAAAACTGTCGCTCGTGGGGGAAAAGTGTGTAAATGTGAAAGATAGGAGCATGATGCTTCTGTGAATGTTGGCGGCAGCCATGGCGAGTAATCTCGACATCCGAAGGACCATGCGAG
The DNA here is from genome assembly GCA_036362985.1 of Ligula intestinalis. Taxonomy (NCBI): domain Eukaryota; kingdom Metazoa; phylum Platyhelminthes; class Cestoda; order Diphyllobothriidea; family Diphyllobothriidae; genus Ligula; species Ligula intestinalis. Next base: position 10,977,526 of record JAYGXS010000002.1, on the reverse strand, counting down.
GAGGAGACCTCGGAGTCACGAGAACGTCCCGAAGAACCGGACATGTGTCCATGATACGCCTTTGCTGTGTCAAGAGCAGAGGAGCCCGCCACGGCGTCAGCAGTCGGTCGATACGAGAAAGGGTGTGACGGCCGCGTAGCCTAGGACCGTAGGTGCGGTAGATGCGATCAGCTCCGTTCGCAAAGTGAGCAGAGACGTCGGTAGCTAGGTAATTGCTTAAAACTCATTTGGTTAAATACTATTATTAATAATAATACATCTTAAAAATTACTATTAGTATATGTTTATAGCATTTCAGTGTTTTGATTGGGAGCATTCCATCTCGACGTTAATCATTAAATCGGTACTTATCAAGTTTTGCTCTAAAAAAATCCACGGAAGGGGACATGACAATCTCCGCAGGAAGGGCATTCCATGCCTGGATTACCCTCTTAGAGAAAAAGAATTTTCTTGAATCAAGTCTCGCCCCAGTCACATAGTTTGAGAGGGTGTCCTCGCATCCTATTGGTGGTGGTTTGCTCAAAGAAGTCATTTGTTTGGAGGCAGTAATCCTGACCACGCAGCATGCAAAATGCCTGGGTTAGGTCCCCGCGTATCTGTCTGTAATCCAGAGGAAACAAGTCAATATTTACCAATCGCGTCTCATAAGGGAGGTTCAGTTGGCCTCGTACTAATTTTGTTGCGCGTCTTTGTACCCTTTCGAGAGTTTTTCGGTCTTTGGCTGTCCAAGGTCTCCAGGCTTGGATGGCAAATTCCATTTGGGGTCGCACGAACGTGCCGAAGACCTTGCCAAATACACCTTTATCAAACTTAGTAAAGGCGCGCTTGATTAGATACAAGCTCGACATTGCTGATTTAGCCACTTTCAGGCAGTGGAGTGAAGGCGTGAACTACACGCCCAGGTCTTTCTGGGCCTCTACCTCTGGCAGCGGCGTGTGATTCAGGTAATACACCCTTCGAGGCGCTGTGCTGGTTCTACCGAATCGCATTAAGTTGCAGTTGGCCACATTGAATGGCATGAGCCAAAGGGTCGACGATTGCTCCAGTCGATGCAAATTTGCCTGGAGGTTTAATTGATCGTCTTGGTTGCGTATGACCTTCCAGAGTTTTAGGTCATCAGCAAACATTGCGACTTCGCAGTCTACTCCGCTTATGCAGTCATCAATATATATATATATAGAAGAGGATAGGGCCAAGAACAGAACCCTGTGGAACCCCGCTCTCAACTGCTACCCCCGCCGACCGCTGTTCGCCAATACATACGGTCGGGGTACGTCCAGTCAAGAAGTTTGCGATCCACTGCAAAAGGTTGCCCCTTACCCCTATACGGCTGAGTTTGTATAAGAGACGTTGATGAGGCACCGTGTCAAACGCCTTTTTGAAGTCTCGGGTCCACTGTTCTAGACAGTAGAGCAGATTGGTCAAGCAGGACCTTCCCCTGCGGAATCTGTGCTGCTTTTCAGAAAGAAGTTGATGTTGCTCCAAAAAGTGCATCAGCTCGCGTTTGACTATGCGTTCCATGAGCTTGCATGATATTGAGGTGAGGCTGACCGGTTTGTAGTTATTTGCGGTCGCTAGAATCCCACTTTTTTGGATGGGTGAGATCCACGCAGCCTTCCAATCGGGTGGCACTTTTCCAGTATTAAGAGAAGCTCGGAAGTGTAGGTACAGGGGTACCGCCAACTCTATGGCTAGCTCTTTTAATAGTTTTGCAGGTATCTCATCCGGACCTGACGACTTCGTTTCTTTGAGCTGTAGAAGTTCTCGTAGAACGGTAGCTTCCGTGAGTGCAACCGAGTCTATGGTCTGCATCTCACCCACACTGCGGTTTACAGTGGTGAACTCAGCCTCTCTCGTAAAGACCGACTGAAAGAAGCAGGATAGATGTTCTGCCTTTTCGTTAATCTCGCAAATTTCTACACCGTCGTCTGTTTTTAACAGAGGAATAGGGTCTCTATTTCGAGTACATTGTCTAACATAGCTGTAGAAAAGCTTTGGGTTTCCTACTGCACGGTTTATTAGATTACTCTCGAAGTTTTGGCGGCTAATTCGTATCAGGCTCTTAGCCTGTTTCTCTGCGCCTTATACCTATTGTACGATTCGGGGGTCCTCTCTCTGTGATAGGTTTTCCAAATCCTTCCTTTGCGGTTTACTTCTCTATTTAGCGTCGGCGTTAGCCATCGAGGCCTATTTGTTACTTTCTTTACCGTGATAGGGCAGAAATCGGTAATTAGTCCGTGTAATATGGCTTTGAATGCTGACCAATCATCGAGAACGCAACCGGTGAATATTTCGTTCCAGTCTATCCCGCTCACTGTGGTTTTCATTTGTGTAAAGTCGCCTCTCCAGATGTTGCGTCTGGTTACCGCGCTACGATCAGGCACAGAGAAGAAGTAATATTCCCAATGTAGCACTACGTGATCACTTTTTCCGAGAGGTGGCAAACAATTAACGACGTACACGCCATCAGGCGCTTTGTTAAGTACTAGGTCGAAACAATTGGCTTGTTGCCCTCCGCGTAGGCTGTTCGAATATAGGACGTGTTGCGTGAGCAAAGATGCCTGTACTGTGTGGAGGAGATTTCGATTGAAATTTACTTCTGAGTCCGGCGCAGAACTCACATTCCAGTCGATATGGGGAGTGTTAAAGACGCCCATGATCATGGCATCGGATCTCCTAGCAAATTCTTTGACTCCTTCTATCAGACTAGTGTCTGACTGTTGGTTGCTCGACGGTGGACGGTAGACCACCATTATGTCAAGGGTCTGTGACCCCGGTGTTCTAACGGTGAGCCATATTGCCTCAATATTGCCCGAAAGGTTTTCGGATTTGTCGGACACGAGCAGGCCGCGTCTGACATAGATTAGCACACCCCCACCTTGACGCCCGACTCTATCTTTTTGGAACACTTGAAACTCGGGGAGAGCAATTTCCTGGTCGCCTACCTTCGTGGTCAACCATGTTTATGTTATGCAGACGACGTCTGGTTCCAGTTGGCACATAATAATCTTAAGCTCATCTAATTTGGAGAGCAGGCTTTGTGCATTGGTGTACATGCACTTTAGTTTCATGGTACTGTCAAGTCTGGGTCAAGTCTGGAATCATGGATTTTCCCGGCATGCAGGATCCAGGAGAAAAGGGGTGAACACAGGAGTCGGTTAGCCTGAAAGGGAATATTGAAACAACTGCTACAGATACACCGGCCCCCAGTCCGATAGATTTTAAACTGACCGGTGTAGCCGCAATGAGGATCTGTCGGAACAGGATCCATGCCTGGCGGCCGTGGCTGATGGTGTAGGAGTGTCTTCACTAGTAGTAGGCATGGGTTTTTTAAATGAAGAATATTTGATCGTGTTAAAATTGCGTAAGGTTCGGAAAAGTTCGAAGAGGCCGATCCCGCCGGGAATGTCAGTTGACAATTTGGATGCAATGACGGCGTTTGGATGCTTATGTTGATGGCCTGCATCATTCGAGTCTGAGTTTTTTTGCCTTAGTTGCCGCTATTTGTTTGGTTTCGATGATGGCAGCCCCAGTGTGCCAGGTATCTTGACTGATTTGTAGCCACTTAAGGCAGTTCATCTGGGTGTCCTAGCGACATTTATGCCTGCCTGGCCCGCGAATGCCTGTAACGACGTTGCTGCAGAATAACCAAATAGACAGGCGTTCGTCATCTAACTGCATGACTTGGTCACTCCATCTGCGTCGGCATTACGTGAATACTGAGGACGCCGGTTCTTACCGGGATCTTGTTGTCTGAGACTTTGTCAACCGGCTTCATATTCTATACCTTTCGGATAGCGGTCCGCGTGAGCACCGATTCCGGGATCTAAATTGTGTTTCTAAAAGCAGTTGCTGTTCAAGGGGTGTGTTCCGGCGGTTGTATGGGGTACGGCTTTTGCCAACGGTGCCTCTGTGCTTTTCATACAGTTGTTGCTTCTCTTTGTATTTCTAAATGTGCACGATGGTGGCATCCTTAAAGCCCTGAGAATGTATGCTTGTCGACAAATCTCTTGAACAGTTAAGTAAGCTTTTCATGATTTGTGGGCCGCTGTTCTGCTAATCATCGACGGGAATTGTGTATGCGTCCAATGCTTTTCCACTGGACAGCTGTTGCACTGGTCTGATTGTCTCCAGAAGAAGCCAAAAGATCGAAGCTGTCGTTATTGTCGGTTGACCACTTCTTCGCTGATTGTTGATAGGTGTCTGTGTATGCCCTAGAAATGTGTAGCTTGACATACCAGAATATGTTACCTTTTAGCGGTCACTTCTATCTGATGCCCTCTTAACTCTTGACATCACAGACAAAGCCACTCAGAGCAGGACCTTGCGCGAATACACTTTTCGGCGTGCCTCCGACCAGACACAGACTGGCGCGCGAACCACGGACCACCCACGTCGGTATCTGGCCTCGCGCCGTCAAACAATCACCAAAGAGACAGAGAAATCTTTTGGTGGCCGCTCGGGATGACTGACGCTATACTCACTTGTCACTCTGCCCCCGCGTGGTGCGGACGTGACGCCGCTGCTCTCTCACACGGCTCCCATGGTCGAAGGCACACCAGACCGAGTCAGCCTTCCTATGAACTATTCTCCAAGTCATTCTGTAAACAATATATTGTTCCTAGTACTCAGTCTTTCCAAGACTTCTCTCATCTCCTAAGGAATCGGACCTGGAAGATCGCAGCCATTAGGGTTAAACCTTATTAGCCTCAAAAAATTGTTATAATCTCACTATAAGGCTAGGTTGGTCCATTATTGTTGAGCAGTACAACAGTCACTCAAGAGTTTGGAATCGCAGAATGCTTTGATGGTCGCTAACAAACTATCAATTTAACTGCTTTCAGCGTATTCTTGATTTTTTTTCATGCCCTGCTGTAGTAAACTTCATGAACTGAAATTTGCCGGCTTATTGGCACCGGTCCTGCAGTTGGCATAGTTTGTACGAAGAATGTTTACCTCAGAGCACAGGGTGCGGAGTGCTTCGTAATGGTCTTCGAAATTATGCTAGAGCTATCGGTGTTCGTGGCCAGTGGTTTCCAGAATGGTTGATGGATGGCATCCGGTAGTATCCTCCATCGGTTCTCAACGGTAGCAACTTCAGCTGGGATTTTGATTTGTTTCAATCTGAGAATCAAGGCGTACTACCGTTCCACCACTGCGTGGGTTCTGGTCCGTAAAAACCGTTCAGGCTCATTTGCTATTCCATCTTGCGTTCGAAAAGGCTGTCTCATGTCGCTCATTCTATCGCAGGGGGTTAAGTGAGTTAAGCCCAGGTAATTTCGATCTTCAGACCATGGTCACTTACTAGAGGGGAAGTCAGTGGAGGCCCGGATAGAAGAAACAGTATATTGTGTACACAAAGGAATGGAGAATAAGGAGGACGACGATTGACTACGGAGAGCACATCCTTCCACTGGAGTGGCGTGATCCGAAGTGCGGGAATAGTAAGAGGGGCCCAGAGCGAGTATTCAGTGAGCCAGCTTTAGGGTTCCGATTGGCCTGATCATTTTCGGTTGCGTGCATGTGCCCCGGCCGCCCGAAGCTAAAGGTCACGCCTTGCATGCAGACATCGGCCATCGCGCTGGGTTGAGCGACTGGACGGCCAAAATTGTCCTCGCGAGAATACGCTAGTGACAAGGAGGTAGGTTGCAGCACCGCTACAAGTGCTCCCTTCCGAGACCGCAATTAGATTGATGAAAGAAATCGAATGGAGGAAGAATAGTTAAATGTAGGGGAGGAGGTACGTACCAAGGTTGCGTGTTCAGATCACGTCGGGGTAACCAGTTATAGGTTTCAAGTCTAAGGAGGTTAACCCTAATTGCTACAATATTTCAAGCCCGGTTCTTTAGGAGGTGGGAAAGTCTTGGGAAGGCCAGAGTAGAAGGAATTGTTTATTGTGTACACAAGGGAACGGGGAATAGATGAAAAGAAGTTAGACTTCGGAGCACACGTCATTCCACTGGAGCGCCGTGGCACTCAGGATCCGGTCAATCTCCTGTGTGGTTGGGTTCTCTCAAGTCAGACTTCTTCTATCTATTCTCTGTTCCTTTGTGTGCACACTATACTCTTCCCACTACTCTGGCCTTTACCGAATTCGCCTCTACTAATCAACCATGGTCTGAATGTCGAAGTTGCTGGGTTTAACTCGCTTAATCCCCTGCGATAAGATCGTTGCGTCGGTTGGCTTGTTCATGAATACCGGGAAGAAAAAGTTATTCTGGAGCTGCATCGCTTGCCAGGAGAAGGCACCCCTGGGAATTAATGGCTGTGAACTTGAAGAAGTAGACAGCTTTAAATACCTCGATGCGAGGCTGCTACCAAACGACATAGTCTCCTGAATCGATAATGCTCATCGGATTTTCTCAATCATCCGAAAGCGCCTATGGATCCGACGTGACATCTTCATTGCCACGTGCATCCATCTGGTCAGTCCTTCCCTTTGGGTTTCAATGCTGAAGTTTGTACGTAGAAGATGAGCGAAGACTTGAGGTATTTGACCACCACTGCCTGAGAAGCATGCTTTGCGTGAAGTATACCGCCTTCACCTCAAATGATACAGTCTGCACTCGCTGCGACATTACCGTGAGGATATCTCAGATCATCTAAGAAATATGACTATGGTGGTTTGGGTACATTCTCCATCGTCCGCCCCACGAGCTTTGCTACGCTGCCCTCGATCCGGCACCGCAGCCCACCTGGAGGCGCCTAGCATGTGGGCAGCTCAAGGTTTGGCTCGAGACCGTTCGTCAAGACATGGAAGCGGCTCTTGCACCTTCGATTTTCGGTCTCTGTCTCTGGAGAAGAGGATGGGTGGAGCTTTACAGATCCGCTGCCGCCAATCGTCACGCGTGGAGAGATACCGTCTGTTCAAATCCCAGAAGATTGTCACGCGAGTATGCAAAGCTTGACAGGCAAAGAAAACCTGAATCAGCGTAGTGGTGCTGATCACGGGTGTATAGGGGGAGTTTATTAAGTAGTCCAGCTAAGATCGAGGTAATTCGTCAAATGAATGCTTTTAGGTTGCAATCCAAATTTATACAGCAGCAAAAAGGCGTGAGAAGATTTCAGTCGCCGAGGTGGCCAGTGGACTCCTCGGAGCTTCCGAAACTGTAAAATGGTTCAATATATCCGGCAGTAAAGGAACGCTAGTAAGTGGGCCGTTTTCATTGGCTCAGTGTGCTGTTCACGTATGAAGGTACCGGTAAACTTAGTGGTATTGTGGTGATCGCTGCTGCCCGACTCCCTCCTAATTCTTGATGCCACAGACAAGGTCATTCAGAACATAGGACCTCGCGCAAAAGCAGTTTTCCTGCGTGCCTCGAGGCATGCGCAAGCTGATGGGCGACCGCCACTGCTGTCAGACGCAACTGACGCGCACCCAAACACATGCACCAAGTTTCCCCCATTCTGGCCTCAAACAACAGTGGCTTGACCTCAATCCGTCCAGTGAGATTCCCGCTTTAGTAGACTGACCTCATTTAGTAGGTTGGCCTCAATCCGTAGAACAAAGACAACAACGCGGTGTCTGCCTTCAAGCCTCACTCCGGATCCGACCCGACTTGGGAACGGTTGCACTAATCCGCGAGTCAAAACTCTTTCCATCTATTCTCCTATCCTTCTGCGGAATATACTATTCCTAACAATCTGGCTTCCCAATGTCTTCTCTCTCATCCCCTAAGGAACCGGGCCTGGAAGATTGTAAGTGTTAGGGTTAACCTTCTTAGCCTCAACCCCTATCGTATCACAGTTCCATCGGTGTGGAAATATGCACTAAGGGAATCCTTTTATTTGGCATAATCAAATGAAAACAACAAATCTGCGACCTGACCATCGGTTCAGTAGTGGTGGGCTCTAGTATGAGCTTCACTCGGGCGTACTACTTACTCTCTGATGCTCGGACTCGACAAGGGCGTCTGACTGTTAACTACAGTGGATGACCTAACTCCTGCACTGTCGTGATCAAAATAGGAGTGAGTAGTTTAGCGTACATTTGGTTAAGTTATTTTTATTTGTTGAGTGGATTTGGGGTTCAGAGGACCTTTTACAAGCCGTAATTGGTAGACTGTCGTTGTTAAAGTTTCGGCCTATTCCTGCTGTAGTTAAAGTACAATGTAAAATTGCTCCTGAAAATATCACATACGAAACTGGCAGTGCACAGCACTAATGGAAGTTTTTTACGGCTGCGTAGTGTTAATGCTAATAAGGTTAACCCTAACGGTTACGATCTTTCAGGCCCGGTTACCTAGAAGAAGAAGAAGAAGAAGAAGAAGAAGAAGAAAGAAGTCATAGGAAGGCCAGAATGGTAATAGTTGAAGAGTAGGTAGTAGGAGATATGATGGTCGGAGCGCCCAGTCTTCCGCTAGGGCGGCGCGGCCCGAATTAATGCCTGGGGGCAGACACCACATTGTGGTCTGTGTCCACACGGATTGAGGCCAACCTACTAAATGAGGATTGAGGTCAATATACGGTGGATTGAGGCCAGGACGAAGGAGGCAAGGTACGCACGTTTGCGCCTGGTCCGAGGCACGCCGAAAACTGCCTTCGCGCGAGGCTCTATGCTCTGAGTGACCTCGTCTGTGGCGTCACGAGTTAGGAGAGTGTCGGGCTGCAGACACTACAGTTTTTCAGCTCCCACTATTTTATCTTCCTCCTATGCTTCGATGCTACCTATCACCTGATCTTTGCTGGTATTTTCTGGCTGAACCACCTCTACTTAAGGGTAGAAATATAGTCTATTCCATTTATAGTTCAATTCCACGGTCTGATCTGATGTCTTGCTGATTCGTGCATGCAGCCTTCTACCCCCTATTTCTGTCCAATCACAGTCTGCTTTGTTAAGAAGAGAAGTAATTGTATACTTGAACGCACTGGTGACTACGGCTTCACCCTATCGGCCCCTCCCACGCATTGATGGAAAGCCCGGTCATTTCCGCAGTTCGGTAACGTGGTGGGCGCTAAGCCCTGGCAGAGTGGGTGGCTTTACCTACACGTGTAGGCACGCACATACGCCGACGGTTCCGGTATCACGAAGGATGAAGTCCACCGTGCAGCCTACGACTCTGGTGCGCGCAGCCCCAGTGACTTGCACGTGAATTTGTTCATAGAGGAGGGGGGGTATACCGTACTGCGATAGTAGTGAAGATTCGATTCCCAGGTGATAAGGCCAGGGTATGAAAATGGCTAGCCTTATTCGAATTATGCACAGACTCTCTCATCTTACAATTAAAAAGCTGGGGGTAGGGTAGCGCATCTCAAGCTTAAGCTGTCCCTGTACCTATAAAGGCCAAAATGAACGCATGCTCGGATCGCGCATGCATGAACATAAGCGGGCGGTATGAATTTTGGAACATACGTGTTGCCGATAGGGTTACAACACACAGCTCTTTGAATTTCCTGCAAATGCATAGTAGGCTCGTGGTTCTTCGTAATACGAGACCGTCACAGTAGACCTTAGCAAATTATGCCACAAGATGTGACCGGCAATTGCCGACTTCATTTCCATATAGGCATTCATGGCATGGCCACATTTAAAAGTGATTAGACGGTAACGGTATCCCAAACGTTTCCTTCTTTGCGCGGATTCAAACCTCTGACCATGCAACTGCGTTGGAGGCGAGAAAATATAAGGTGTCCCAGAATTATTTGCACATTTAAAAATTAGATACTTTCTTCAAAATTAAATATCCAGCAATAAGTTTTATGTATTCTTCAACCTCATTGTTTGTGGGCAAACGTTCTGCGCGATGTTTACGGTACAATAAAGTAGTACAGATATAACAGAAAAATCTCTATCTGCAAATGGCAGTGTTTGCGATCCTGATGCTGCGAAGTTCTCAGGTTGCAGCCACACCGGTGACTGTGGCTTTACCCTATCTGTCCCTCCCACGTCCTGATGGACAGCCTGGTCATTTCCGCAGTCGAGTTACAAGGTGGGCGACAAGCCCTGGCAGTGTTGAGGGTTTGACCTACATGTGCGCACGCGCACATATACACCGACAGTTCAAGCACCATGACCAGCGATGTCCACCCTCTGCCTCACAGCGTAATAAGCGCAGCACCGGTGATTTGCGCGTGAATTTATTTATAGTGGGAAAAGAAACATCGTTCTGAAAATAAGTATCGCAGGGGGTTAAGTGACTTAAACCCAGCAACTGCGATCTTCAGACCATGGTTACTTAATGGAGAAGAAGTCGATAAAGGCCAGAGTAGAGGGAAGAGTACATTGTGTACACAAGGGAAAGGAGAATAGATGGACAGAGATTTGCCTTGGATAGCATACAACCAGACAAGAGAGCCATTCGAGTCCAAGTGCGGTTTTAGCAGCACGCATGCAAGTGGCAGCGAGAACGGGCACTGTCTGGTTGCCTTGAAGGTTATTGGCCAAACAAACTGCATCGACCTAGGAGGGTCTGCGACCTATTCGCCAGCAGGAGCCCCCAGCCTTTGCGGATCTGTGATTGGCTGTTGCAGAGGTCACCTTCAGTGCGAACGTACGCGTTAGCAGCAGTGGGCCTTTGGACATGCTCGCCTATGTGGAGTGAGTCACCACAGGCCTTTGGGAAAGTCCACTTCGACGCGAGCTAGTCACAGCAGACGCACACAGGGCCTCACTGTGACGACTGCCACGCTCACACACTTCGTACGCCAGCCGCCTCGCGGATGGTTGTTTACTCGTTCGATTGTCAACTTCCCCCAACCTTATCTCTACTACCTCTGTAGCAGGTCGTGCCTGGCTGACTAGCTCGCATCGAAGTGCACTTTCCCAAACACTCACCGATGTGCTTTCTCGACGTCTAGATCAGCCAATCATAGTTCTCGCATCTATGAGGCGATGAATGAGGAGCTTGCACGCGTGCCCAACGCAAGTTGCCTCTCTGCTCAAAATCTCCAGGCCGACCTAGCCAATGAAAGATCTCCCTCTCTCTGTCTTCTGGCCTGACTACTCTAAGACCTCACTTGGGTCCGGTCAACCTACTGATCGGACGTATCTCTCCCAAGTCAATCTATTCTCCTCTTCCGTTGTGTACAAAATAAACTCTTCCGTTTACTCTGGCCTTTCCAAGACTTCTCTTATCTCCTAAGGAACCGGGCCTCGAAGATTGTAGGTGATAGGGTTAACCGTCTTAGCCGTAACTCCTATAACTGGTGACCCCGATCGTGAGATGAACTCTCAACTCAATTTCTGATGTGGCTGACTTCAACGAAGCGATACGGAGATCCTCAGCCGTTCACAGCCCATTGACTCCTGGCTCTGGTTCTTTCCCCATCCCACAAAGCTATTCCTTCTATGAGTGCCAACACTCAGGCCTCTTTCCCCAACTCGGATTCTACTTCTACTGCCAACAATATCCCCCCTCTCTGCGCACACTAACATGGCATATTGATTTGTCGTCAAAGTTCAAAGCAGCCAACCAACCTCCCTGCGTAGTTGCCGACTTCCCGACCTGTCCCAACGCAGTTCCCTGCGTATTTGGCGATTTATGGACATGTCCCTACGTATTTGGTGATTGGCATTCGCGACTTACTGCCGATAGCCTATTCAGCCCAGGTCATGGTTACTTCCCAATCCAACATAGATGTCCCCTTATGAGTGTCAGCACCCAGATCTCCTTCTCAATCTCCACCCTTCCTTCTACTGCCAACGATTCTTCTAGTTTAGCTCGTACTGATACGATATACTGATTTGCTGTTGGAGTTCAACCCGGCCAACCAGGCTCCCTCCCACGTAGTTGAGATGCCCAATCTCCTACGACATGCCGATGGACGCATAGTCGAGAAATTTCCTCCTACCGCAGACCCAGTTGCCCACGCGGACGCGAGATGACCTTTCCTCCTCCTAAGCGGCACTGGCGGCACTAACCCGCCTCTTGCAACCTCATCTTGGTACGTATCTCTCAAACCGAACTTAACTATTCGTCCTCCACTCGGATTCTTTCAGTTTCCTCTTTACGGTCTCCGGGGGGAGTACTGTAGCAGGTCGTGCCTGGCTGACTAGCTCGCGTCGAAGTGCACTTTCCCAAACACTCAATTATGTGCTTTCTCGACGTCTCAATCAGCCAATCATAGTTCTCGCATCTATGCGGCGACGAATGAGGAGCTTGCACGCGTGCCCAACGCAAGTTGCCTCTCTGCTCAAAATCTCCAGACCGACCTAGCCAATGAAAGATCTCCCTCTCTCTGTCTTCTGGCCTGACTACTCTAAGACCTCACTTGGGCCCAGTCAACCTACTGATCGGACGTATCTCTCCCAAGTCAATCTATTCTCCTCTTCCGTTGTGTACAAAATAAACTCTTCCGTTTACTCTGGCCTTTCCAAGACTTCTCTTATCTCCTGAGGAACCGGGCCTCGAAGATTGTAGGTGATAGGGTTAACCGTCTTAGCCGTAACTCCTATACCTCTGTGCAGAATACCCTATTCTTCCAACTTGGCGTCTCACTTCTTCTCTTCCCACAGGGAACCGAGCCCGAAGATCGCAGTGACAAGGGTTTTACCTATTTAAAAGTCGTATTGGCAAATAATTGTCTTTGATCATTCAGTTTTTTGACCGATATTATTATATGGAGAATAAAACAGTCAGCTATGTGCAGTGTTTATATGCTTCTCGGGGTATGGGGGTATGATTAGACATCTCGGCGTTCCCTCGTCTCATGCATGCAGGACTCAGCGTGTTGAAGACGTTGGGTGCGGCGCGCACGGAAGATGGGAGAGGTGTTCTCACGGTCGGTGGTTTGGAGTCTGTATGTCAGACGCGCGGTGTGCGCTTGAATATTCTCAATGGTTGTTTACTTAATCCGCTGCGATACAATCACCGGGAGATGTTTACTGTGTGCCTGACGTTATGGGTAGATGGTTCGTCTACCCATCTTCTTATCGGGAGACAGTCGTGGCGGGGGAAAATGGGGGGCGCTAACTATCTCCGCAGCCAGCGAGTGTAGGGTAGCGGGGGGGGGGGAGTGAACCAAGTCATAATGAGACACGGACTGACGCGACACCACAGGCGGCCACCGGGGGTTTGGGTCGGTTGTGGTGACACAAGAGGAAGGAGGATACGGGCCAGACGGAACGGAACAGTCCGTATTGGCAGGTTGCGCACAAGAGAAAGAGCGGCCTATAAAGAGAGTTGTGATCCGAATGCCCAGTCTCTGAAGATGGGTAGACCGAAGCAACAACTCCGATGCGTCAGACACACAGTAAACATCTCCCGGCGGACGCTATTCCTCGGACATACCATACTGTCCCCACCGTCACTTACATGGCTCCGATGACAGGGCAGTATCAGGGCGACCACTGGCGACGCGGCGCAGTGCCAGACAAGACTAAACAGTCCGTGGTCACGCGTCACATACGGCCTGGTCCAGACAGAAAGTATCAGACATTCACGGGCGGTGGGTCTGATAAGGATTTCTTATATACCCCCTAAACAGGACACGGGAATATGAATAGCCACAATACAGTTGACTGTTTAACAAATTCGGGGAAGTGTAGGTTAGATTTAGGGTATGGACTAAATTTATGGTTAGGTTTAGTTTAGGACTTGGTTCAGGGTTATCTTCAGCGTAAGGTTTATACTTAGTGCAAATTGTAGGCGGAGGACAGGGTGAGTGTTAAGATTATTATCAGCATCCAGGCTCATGCTAAGGTGGGTGTGTTAGATAAATTCTCCAGCATTCTTGACTCTGTCTTGACACTTGGCAGAGAGAGCGTGGTAGATAAAGCGCAAACCTATCGCAGGGGGTTAAGTGAGTTAAACCTAGCAACTGCTATCTTCATACCATGGTTTCTTGGTGCAGGAGAGAAGTCCATAAAGGCCAGAGAAGATGGAAGAGTTTATTTTGTACACAAAGGAGAGGAGAATAGATGGAGGAAGTCTGACTTGGGAGAACGCGTCCGCTCGGAAGATCGACCGCGTCCCAAGTGAGGTCTTAGCAGCAATCACGCCAGAAGACAGGAAGAGCGCGTCCATTGGCTAGTCGGCCTGGGATTGGTTGGACGGCGTGTTGGGTGGTCCATGTCACGTGCGCTAGTAAGTCTGGCGACCGCAACGACCTTGAGCTCCAGAGAGATTGAGGTCACTACAGGAAAGTCAGACATCGGATGGCGAGGGCCCACTACAAACCTACTATCACTTAAAAATAACTCATGTGTAAGTCACCGCGCTTGTTTTCAGCCCACTTAAGCGTGCGGTGGACATAATCGAAATGGACGTTCGAAACGTCATTAGGGTTAGGATATGATGATTTTACCCTTTTTTGAATTATGCGCAGACTTGTGTCACATGACGCGGCACGTTTCTATTCCCGTGTACTGTTTAGGCGGCCTTATAAGAAATGATTAATATGGACCCGCGTTGCCTACCCGAAAGTACCATAACGGCTGCACCAAGAGGGAGCCATCGAACCGGACTCTTAGTTCAAAGATGGACAGAGTTACCCTGTCAGCTATCATTCTTCCAAGCCACGTTGTTCGAATCATCGCACTGGAGTCCTGCATGTCAGATTGATTATAATGAGGAATGCATTTATGTGTCATGAGGTTACGTACCACGGAATGAACAGAGTTGTTTCGATGAAGGGAAGACAGTTTGCAGGAATTCAGGGTTGGATTGCTTTGGCTCCTCAGCTATTCTGTGCGCTGTTGTTCGTCTCCCTTTTGGTAGGCCAAACGACTGTTACTGCTGGACGAGGCGTAAACAAGTGGTCGAATGCATGGGTTGGAAGGTAAAAGCAATCGCCTTACCGATCCATGTCGGCATGATGCGCTTCGCAAGCGGACCAAGAGTAAAAGCTCAGATCATAATTAGACATCTGCCAAAAGGACTAAGACGCACATAAGCTTATAGCAACCTCGCATTCTGAGCTATGGTTTGCTCGTACGCCTTTGGGGCATGTCCCACATGTCTGGCTCTCGTGTCCACCAGCGCGAGCGCACCAGAGGGTGTCACCCGCCGTCTGTCTTAACTTACCAATTACGTTCCAAGGCCGGTCCACAAAAGGACCTTATTGCGGGGATCGCTCACGGTCAGAGACTCCTAGAGCCGGCGACCTCCCGACTGGTTGCAGACATCCGAACCCGGCGACTACACACGCCGGAAGGTGACTCTGGGCTCCGGCCCGCTCATGGCTGGATTGCACTTGTCCGAGAGTCACTTGTCTATTATTCACATTCTACTCATTGTGCATTTAATCAAATTGTCCATAACACTCTGGCCGTCCACGCCTTACCTTATCTCATCTACTAGTTCATAACCGTTGGGATACGTTCTACCTTCTATTATCCGGCCGGACTTCTTCGTATCCCGAAAACTAATGAGCATAAAGGACATTCTGTCACTGACGCCCACACCGCGCAAGAGGTCACGTGATTAAAACCATCGAGCTGCCTCTGGGACAGCCAATTACAGGTGTTCATCAACTGCTATCGGACGATCAACGTATCAAGCGACAATTGACATACTCACATGACGTTTATTCATTCCCGCCTGCATCGCACTAGCGGGAATACGTGAAGTGATTCTGCAGCTCACCTTCTAACGCGAGACGCCACAGACGAGGTCATGTGATGGCAATATTGGTCACCCAGTCGTGCTCCATCCAGCACAATGGCCCATGCCCTCGTGTGACTCGCAAACTTCGCTCTCACGCGACTGGGGCGCACACACGCACTTCAGACGGATCAGGCCAATCATCGTCCTGAGGCTGACTCACACACAGCCCACTCTAGGCCCTTGTGACAATTTCCGCGCTGACGGTCAGACCGGAATTCGCCCCAACCGGGAGCGGACGCGAACAGCGTCGTTGTCCACAGTGACGACCTCGCGCTCTCACACAGCCCTCACATTCGAAGGCCATGCCAGGCGAGTGGCAACTTCCTCCTTATTATTCTCCAATCCCTCTGTACAGAATACACAGTTCCCTCTACTCTGGCCTTCCCATGATCTGTATTCTCTCCTAAGGAACCGGGCCTGGAAGGTCGCAGCCGCTAGAATTAACCTTATCAGCCTTAAAACTATGGAATAGACGCGCGCGCACAGGCCCAGAAACTGCCGTACATCGCGGGCCTCTGATTGCCACGAGTTTCTGTACGGAATTCATTATTGAGAAGAAGAAGACTTGATCGTTGGGAGAATACCTTTATTCGCCTGACGGACCCGGAATTCACTATTTATACTGATGCCTTTTCCCTTCGTCTCCAAAAGAGAATCGGGCCTGATGATTGTACTGCTCTGAGGGCAAACACTGGTTAGACACCCTACAAGTAAACCGACCTCTTAGGCCGGATGACTTCGACATATATACATGGTAGTCTGAGGTGAAAAAATCGGAAGGCAATTGCTGTCTGCGTCTGGCACGATTAGGATTTTTAGCTTCCCTTCCACCCTAATGATTTCAAACTGATCAGTGTTTCGATTTTATCTAAGCCCTAATTGCAACTCTGGCCTTAAGGCAGTGTTTGAAAAATTCGACCTGAAAACGGCTGGGCCACTCGAGTGGGAAGTGAGATGATAATAACTACTACATGGACAGTAATAATTCGCGCACGAATTCGACAGTCGACAAGAATGCTCTCCGCCCTTGCTTCCGTCTCCCCAGCCTTCTTTGCATCTCTTTCGCTCTCTTCCCAGTCCTGCGATTTCCCATTGGCACGACTGAGTCAGGGGCGGTGCATGGCGGCCTAATTTTGTTGCGAATGCCTCTGCCAACCCATGCCGCCTGTGGTCCACTCCACTCCAGACGTCTGCGTCATGCATGACTCAGCCCCGGCATGGCAACAGCGCGACGCAGATCGTTAGGTTGGCAGTTGCTGATTGGCTGCAATCAAGATGAGACTCGGGAGCTCCGCCACACCTCCCACCGTGTCAATTGCAAGTCCTACAGCTGGATATTACTGTGACTGGGAAATTTCTGTCGCTAACTTCTGTGTTAATTCCGACTATCCTGGCAATTACTTATCCCTGATTCCTAATATGGGGAATCAGCTGCCGCTAGCTATCGTTCTCTGAATATCTTATTTCTAATTTATACTAGCCCTCTGCCTTTTTTACCTTCGAGATGGTCGGGTTATGGCCATGAAAATTCTTCACAAGAAGTGCCCTAAATTTTAGCATCCACTTTTCCTCTCTCTTTCACCCTCTCTCTCTCTCTCACTATCTCTCTCTCTTGGCTACGTAACTCATGCGGATGACTCGCGTTCAGACGCAGAAATAACATTTTTTCGGAGCTTTTATATGCCCCGCCACAGTCGATCACCGTCATCTCTACCACCACCAGCACTTCTCCCAGTGAGATTACTTTCAACTCCTCGCCAATCCGTATATTCACCACTAACAATGGAAACTCGATCTCAGCCTGTCCTAATTTCGATGGCACAATTATCGCAGTGGATTAGGTTAGTAGATAACACCCTTGCCACTATGATTTTCAGGTCCAATACTGTGTGGGAAGGTAAAGGAGTGAGAAGTCAGAGTGCTAGGAATAGTGTATTCTGCGCAGAAAGAGTGGAGAATAGGTAGTGACTAGCTCGCGTCGAAGTGAACTTTCCCAAAGGCCCACCGATATTGGTCTCGACGTCTGGGAACAGCCAATCACAGTTGCCGCAAAACTGCGTTCCTGCCCGGCGACGAATATCAAACCTGCACGCGTGAACGCGTGAACGCTCACTCTCTGGCCGTGCGGATTTCTGCAACTGAGCCGCACTTCGGATCACGCCGTTCCAGCGGAAGGTCGTGCTCTCCGAAGTCAAATTTCTTCCTGATTATCCTTTGTTTGTCTGTGTACGCAATAAACCATTCCTTACACTCTGGCCTCCACCGGCTTCTCTTCTACTAAGGAACCATTGTCTGAAGATCGCCGTTGCTAGGGTTTAACTTACTTAACCCCCTGCGATAAATATATAGGAGAAATTTAGCGATTGGACCGCACTTCAAGCCGCGAGAGAGGCTCCGTCCGAAGTGTATGAGCCTGGCGGCAGTCATCGCAGCAAGGTCCTTTGTGAACCAGCCTTGAAAGGTGGTTGGCCAGACCTGGGGGAGGCAAACTAGTGCGCGTGTCTTGGTGGGCCACTCGAGACAAGCGTTCACGCAGAGCATGCAGCTGTCCGAAAGGTAGGTCGAGACTTGCAATCACGTGCCGTCATACGTTGTGTGTCATGGGAGGTCACTATACAGTCGCCTCACGCACCGGTCTGGTCCGCCAGTTGCGACGCCATCGAACAGTGCCAGGATTCCCCACATGCCCTAACCACATCCATCTCTACTGTCCGCATTTCTCAAGCACACTCACTCACCACGTGGGCCTGTTCGGTCATACACGCATCTATGAAAGGGGAATTCACCGCAGTAACGACATATGGTGAAGATCGGCCAGTCAGAACTAAGAAGAGGGAGAACCTGCGTCCGTGACCTTAACTGGTCCTGTGTTGCGCGCTCGTGACATGAGGTCTCGACACTACGGGCGGCCATACATGAGACGACTCACTCCACATAGACAAGCATGTTCGAAGGCCCACTGCTGCTAACGCATGCGTCTGCACTGAAGGCAGCCTCTCAAGCAGACAATCACAGATAACGCAACGGCCTCTCTCTCCCGGCGGCGACTAAGACGCATTCGCGCCTTGGTCGATGCAGTGTGTCTGGCCAATAACCCTCAAGGCAACCAGACAATGCCCGTACTCGCTGCCCCTGGTATGCCTGCTGCTAAAATCCCACTTGGACCCGGTTGGCTCTCCTGGTTGGTCGTGTGCTCCCAAGTCAAAACTCTTTCCAACTATTCTCCGTTCCTCTGTGTACACAATATACTGCTCCTACTATTCTGGCCTTTCTAGGACTTCTCTACTAAGTAACTATGGTCTGAAGATCGCAGTTGCTTGGGTTTAATTCACTTAACCCCCTACGATATACACAGAAATAATGATTCCCTACCCACCGACGCCACCACCTCTAGCTGCAGCACCACCGAAATGGACTCTACAGTTCCCAACCTATCCTGCCCTAATTGCCACAGCGCATGTATATCGCGCATCCGTCTGGTCGGTCACTCACGAATCCGTCGCACAACGCCTGGCGAACCAATATGCGGAGCACCAACCTACACCCACACCGCCCACGCACACCCAATTTACCGCATTGACAAATTCGCACACGCACGCCTCCATAAAAACACGCGGTAGAACGCCGCTGGCCATACCACATCACCGCTTCCTTCTACAACGTATGAACGCGCCCAACCTAACGCACTGAAGCCACGTAATCGATATGTCCCATGTACAGTAGGTGTTCTTATAGCGATGGTTAATTAAGTGAAACCCTAGCAATTGCGATCTTCAGACAATGGTTCTTTAGTGGAGAAAAAGTCGGTGGAGGCCAGAGTAGAAGGAATAATTTATTGTGTACACAGGTGAACGGAGAATAAAGAGGAAGAAGATTGACTACGGAGAGTACGTCCTTCCACTGGAGTGACGTGATCCAAAGTGTGGGGATAGGCAAAGGGGCCCAGAGCGAGCATTGGGTGAGTTCACTTCAGGCTGCTGATTGGCCTGACCATTTTTGGGTGCGTGCGTTTGCCCCAGCCGCGCGAGGCTAAAGGTAACGCCTTGCATGCAGACATCGGCCATCGCGTGGAGTCGAGCGACTGGGCGGCCAAGATTGTCCCGCGAGACCACGTCTGTAACATCTCGCGTTTGGAGGAGGTGGGCTGCAGCACCGCTACCTTCTAACTCATGAAATCCAAGGATTTTTACAAGAAATAGTCTGTTGCACAAACGCTGTCCAAGCTGCGGCTCCCAAAGTCGTAAGGCAATAAAATAATGGCCGTTCTTCAAAGTAGGGCATGTTACGCTTTAAAAAGTACTACTATGTTGTTTGGAATTACCCGCTTTTCAGTAAAACGGAAAGCTCAGAACTAATACTTTGCCTTATGGTGACTCACTCCACGTAGACAAGCATGCCCCAAGGACCGCCGCTGCTAACGCTTGCGCCTGTGCTGAAGGCGGTCTCTTGAACAGCCAATCACAGATGCCGCAAACATGGTCTCGCTCGGCAGCGAATAAGACGCATGCACGCCTAGGTCGATGCAGTCTGTCCGGCCACTCACCTCCAAGGCCCACACAATGAACGCTCTATCCGGCCGCTGGGATGCCTGCTGCTAAGACATGACTTCGGACCACGACGCTCCAGTGGAAGGACGTGCGCTCTGAAAGTAAAACTTCCTCCTGCTACTTCTCCATTCCTCTGTATACAGAATAAACTATTCCTACCATTCTGGCCTCCACCGACTTCTTCTTTCCTAAGAAACCATGGTCTGGAGATTGCATTTGCTACAGTTTAACTCACTCAACCCCCTGCGATAATCTCATAGTTGCACTTAGCTCAACTTCATGAACGCAAAAATTTCTGTTCTCTGAGCAAATATAATTTAAAAAGTTTCTGGTTTTTATTAATGTTGTTTTATACTAAAACACGCACAAACAGGGCTTTTTTCCACAGCGTTTAATCGTGAATTAATTTCCTTGGATATCAACAAACGTTGGATTTGGTCCCATTTCCGCCCCTATTTGCCTCCGGTCTACTGATCTGAATTGAACTCCTTTCTACTAAGCAGCATTTTGTGCCTAAAGTCAACTCAATGAAAAGAATAAACAACCTCAACTGTGTGTTAAATCCCTCACTCAAATTTTGATCTTAACATTTAATCAGACATACAATCTACTGTAGGGTGGTATTGTGCCATTGGCTGCTATCTCATGTGGCTTCTCTGCTGCATATGTAATCTGAGCCTGAAACTATCATAGTGCGCTAAAAGTTGTGGATAGGAAGGTTTTCGATCGGCACTTAAAAAAACCGCGAAGTCAGTCCAGTGTGTGCTTGTGTGAAGTGTTTAACAAGTAGTCTGAGAGTCGTGCTGCCATGGCTCCTCCTTAACGTAAAACCTTTGGCGCACTCATGTCTGTGGGATCCGAGCCGCCTTTGAGCGAAATCCGAGTGCCTATATTGGGGGGTTAAGGGAGCGGATCGTGTAGGTGGCATGCATAGGCGAGGTTGTTGTGACTAGCTCGCATCGACGTGAACTTTCCGGAAGGCTCACAGACGCTATTCTCGACGCCTGGATCAGCCAATCACAGTTGCCGCAAAAACTACTTTCTAGCCAGAACGAATAGCAGCACTGCACGCGAGAACACTCTCCCTGACTGCGGGCCAGCACTTGGACCCGACTAGCTCTCCTGGTTGGTCGTGTGCTCCCAAGTCAAAACTCTTTCCATCTTTTCTTCGTTTCTCTGTGTACACAATATACTATTCCTACTACTCATGCCTTTACCGACTTCTTCGTACTACTAAGTAACCATGGTCTGAAGATCGCAGTTGCTAGGGTTTAACTTACTTTACCCTATGCGATAAGGTTATCATCTAGGTTAGCCAATATGCCCATTCCCCACACCAGATAACTGACCAACTGGGACGTGGGGCTGTGAATGGGAACAGATAATAAGGTCGACGTCTCGGTGCACTTGCTGCATGCCCACAACCTGACGCGCTGGAAGCTATCGCAGTGCATCTGTTGTGGCCCTAGCAGCCACTTGGAACCCAACACCAGCCGCAGACGCATGACTCATCTAGCCTGCCTGTGTGCCCACCGCCTCTTGGGGCTAGACGCTTACTGTCATTGGCCCAGGTTGACGTTGGCCCATGCTAGTCTAGACATCAGCAGCCCCATTGGCCCCGGGATAAAGCATTCTCCAGCGATTCCTGATGCTCTATTCACTCCGGAGCCCACCCGAATAGGGAACGGACGCACTACTTCGCGAGTCAACAATATTTCTCATCTATTCTCCGTTCCATTGTGTACACAATAGACTCTTCCTTCTACTCTGGCCTTCCCAAGACTTCTCCTATCTCCTAAGGAAGTAGGGCCTGAATGATCGTAAGTGTTAGAGTTAACCCTCTTAGTCTTAACTGTTATGCATCTTTCATGACTATCTCGCGTCGAGTGAACTTTTCCAAAGCTCAATGCCACTGTTTGAGAGTTCTGGGAACAGCCAATCACAGTTGCCGCATAGCTGGCCCCTGTCCCGGCAACGAATAACATGCCTACACGCGTAAGCCGACGCAGGCCAAAAACCCTCAAGACCGACTCAGACAGTGACCGCTCTCGCTGGCCGCTGGGATGCCTGCCGCTAAGCCTGCACTTAGACCCAGATAGCCTTCTAGTTGGTCGTGCGCTCTGAAGTCAAACTTCCTCCTGCTTATTTTCTGGTCCTATGCATATAGAATAGTACTCTGGCGTCCACTAACTTCTTCTCTTCTAAGGAACCATGGTCTGAAGATCGCAGATGCCAGGGTTTAACCCACTTAACCTCCAGTGATAGGCCTAGAAAAAAAACAGCGCCAGCTTCAACACGGCGGTGTTCTTTCGACGCCGATGCCAATTAAAACGGGTGTTGAGAAGGTCGCAGTTGCCAGGGTTTAACTGACTTAACCCCTTGTGATACACTTAACGCCCAGGCTTTTAAGGCTACCAACTGGCGATTTAACTCAGACCTCATGGTGAGTCCACCGTGCGTGCTTGTAGAGTGGCCGACCGGCGGACTGAAAGTTAAGCTGCAGTGGCTCTTTCTTAAGGTGGCCTCTATGGCACTCCTACTTAGTAGGATCCGACGCGGGCGTTCAGGCGAGCTTAGGGGACGGCTCTAGGCAAATTAATGCCCTCCCCAACCTCTGAGCCTCTTGAATTCTTTATTACATCGGGCCCAGGTGGTAGAAGAGCGAGTGAGGTAGATACTGTACAAGTCTACTTTCACAGGGATATTATTTACACGCAGGCCACCTTCCACGTGCCTCTGGAGTGGTCGCTGCTGTCCGACGCCCTCCTTACTCTTGACGCCACAGACGAGGTCTCTCACAACTTAAGACCTCACGCGAAGGCAGTTTTCGGCGTGCCTCGGGCCAGACGCACTGATGCGCCACCTACTAACACGCTCACGCCGGTGCGTAACCTTGCGCAGTCAAATCAATGATCTTCAAGGCTGCATAAGACAGACAGCTAACGGTGGCTGCTCGAACTTCCGTCCCCAGACATCACTCCGGGTTTCCGTCCCGGGTAGCGGAGGCAGGCAGCAGCGTTGGTCGCTGTGACGACGCCACGCTCTCACACGGCCCTCACGAGCAAATGCCATACTAGGCCGGTGGAAACTTCCTTCAATTCATTCTGTGAAGAATATATTCTTCCCACTACATTGGCCTTCCCAAGACTTCTCCCTCTCCTCTCCTAAGAAAACCGGGCCTGGAAGCTCGCAACCGTTAGGATTAAACTTTCTTAACCTTAACACTCTTGGATACCTCCTTGCTGTAGGGCACATAGTGGACCTCGCGGAGACCGACGGCCGACGTGTCACGGTTTCCAGAAGCTTCATAATTTGCTAGCGATGGTCCTAGTCACAAGTTTGGATATCCCTATTGGCTAGTCAGCCACGAAATTTAGTTGATGTTCAATAAAGTAAAGACGAAGCTACGGAGAATAGTCAAACGCAAGCTGCGCGGCTGACAAACAGAACTCAATCCGCAGACCGCGAGAACATTCCCCCTGTCTCATCTGGGCATGGCAACCAGCGTCCTACCCGCGCAGGCGCCTGCATTCAGGAGACGAGGGAAAACTCAGTTGCTTAATTACCCTCACCCTTTTTCTCCCCCTCCCCCTTTCCCTAACCTGACGATTATATAATCGCTGTAATTAATTGACCAATTTTATTCCCCATGTCATGTACTGGCCTGACGATGAATGACCGAAAACGATCGTTTGCCAACACGACTTTTGAAAGTAAAATTGTTTACCGTTTAGAACGAAGCCTCTGCGATCAAACCATAAGCCTCTATCGCAGGGGGTTAAGCGAGTTAAACCCAGCAACTGCGATCTTCAGACCATGGTTACTTAGTGCAGAAGAGAAGTCGGTGAAGGCCAGATTAGGAGGAAGAGTATATTGTGTACACAAAGGAACGGAGAATAGATGAGAGAAGATTGGCTTGGGAGAGCCCGACCACCAAGGAGATCGACCGGGTCCCAAGTGAAGTCTTAGCAGCAATCAGGCCAGAAGACAGAGAGAGAGCGCGTCTATTGGCTAGGTCGGCCTGGAGATTTTGGGCAAAGAAGCAGCTTGCGTCGGGAACACGTGCAAGCTTGCTATTCGTCGCTTGGCCCAAACCGCGTAGATGCGGGAACTGTGATTGGCTGATCGAGACATCGAAAAACCGCATCAGTGAGCCTTTGGGAAAGTGCACTTTGACGCGAGCTAGTCGGCCAGGCACGACCCACTACACCTCCGTCCTCGTTGGAGTTAGGGTTATCCGTCGAGTGTGAAAGAGGTTTTGAGTTTTTGGTTTGCTCAAGCTTGAAAGATAAGTTCTTGTCACCAGAAACTTTAGTCAATGAGTATTTCCCTCCTTCCATCATACTTACTTTTAGAAATCCAAATAACAAAGGCCAAACAATCCTGGCGCAGGCATCTTTGCTGTAGTTGCGCACATGAATTGCATTTTGAAATCAGATAATAAGCTGTGCGAAGAGCACCTTCTCCCTCGAGAATAAATCTTCTCTATCATTGGAAAACTTTCAGCCTGGCTCAGTTCTAAAACTGCCGACAGAATCTGGAAGCCAGTTCCTAGACATCTTATTGGCCAATGGGAATGTTCACCAAGCAGCAATAAAACTCCATTAAAGTGTTACGTGTGACTGTTAAAATGAATTTGCATTCATTTAGTGTCATACTTTCCGCAAGCGTCTACTGCTACCTAGTTTCCTTGAAAATTTTGAAACAAAACAGGCTTAGTCCGGCCCGGTTGCAATCAACACCTTCGTTAACACCCTCAGCACCCGCCGATGAGTCAGCATGATGAATATTTGCTTGCGACTAAGCAAATGGTGTTAAATGACCTAAGTGGGTAACAGTGTATCATCAGCTTATTCTGTGGGTTAGTTTTACTGTATATCACACTACACAGCGTGTACTATGAGCGGAAGCAGCCGGATATTTTGGATTTGTATTTGGCCATATAATTAGGGGCAGAAACAGAAATTTTTTAAGGAGAAGAAGAAGACGAAGAATGATGCTATATTAAGGAATTTACAAACCTGAATTTTCAGCAAAAATGGCTCCATTCATGGAGAGCAGATGGTAAGGTAAATAAAGGATCATTTTTAAAAGGACAAAGGTAAAAGGTCATGTAATACTCACAAGTCAAATATTTCACGACATTCACCTCAACTATGGAGACAGATCGGCTTTCAACTTCTCCATTTCCACTTCTTCACACACTTTTTTCTTCGTGTTGTCATCCTACGGAGAATTTTCGATGTTGGTGTTGTTGGTGAATTGCATTTGCAACAGACTGGCCGCATTTGACAACTATTGGGATGGTGATAAGTTGTAGATAAAATAACTTGTTTTCGTGCATTTAAAAAGGTAGCAGTGTACTGTAGATATGACCTCATGATCACAAATGCAGACAAACAAAGCAAAGTATTAGAGAGGATGGTATAGGATACTAAATTCCCACGTGAATGGAGAGAAGAAAAAATGGGTGGCTCAACTTCGAAAGCCGCTTGGGCAGTCAGTTTGCTGTTCCGTATTGGTGGATTTCATATGGCGGTAAAGTTGGGCGGGTAATATCGACCCAAGTGTATTAAATTCATGGCGCGAGGCGGGGCGTTTTTAGCTTAGCGATTAGGGCGTTGGCCGCCGGTAAAGGCCTGCTCTGAGACGCGGGTTCAAATTCCGCCAAACACCTCGAGTGTTTCACAATTGGCTCAACTCAAACTGATTTATTGTTCTGAGTCTTCGAAGTCTTACAGGAGTCCATCTTCATCGTCCATGAATTGGGTCAATTGAATTACTGAAATCTAGCAAACCTCTAAAGAACAATGTAAGCCCAGTAGAACATCCGGTGAATCCTAGATCATAACTTAGGATATGCTGCCTATCAGTCAGCTTACTGCGTCCCTATTGGTGGATTCCATACGTGCAGTCAGTTGGACGGATAAAATCGATCCAAGTATGATTACATACACGGCGCACAGTAGGCGTCGTAATTCAGTGATAGATCGTTGGCTGCGCAAAAGCCTTCCCTGTTGTATGGGTTTGACCCCCACTGACCCTAATGGCAATGTTCCGGAACCAAAGGAGAGAGTGGTTCCAGTGGAACAATGGTCCCACTTTGGTTCCACTTTCGTCCCACTGCGCTGTGATTGCGTATATGGGCGGTATTCCGCGCACAGGCCGGGGTAGTCTACAAGCCGTCATCGAAATCGATGGTCGACCACCCACACACAAGCTCCCACGTCCATCTGAGAAAAACCCTACGCGTACGCACGCTTTCATCGACCTTCATAGGCGGTAATATAAAAAGCCAGCAGTAGTTACACGAGGCATTTGCTACACAATCACAAACCTCGTAAAATAAGCTAATTCAACACTTATCGTTCACGTATGTATTTGATAGAATGGAGTCATTTACCGAGTCTGTTGGGGTTCCTAGCAGGGCAGTAAAACCAGAGGAAATATTATATTCAGAGAACAGCATTCCTGTAGATAGTGTCAAGGACTGTGAGCACGATAGCCAGATTGTCGGCGTTTGAAATCATGGTCTGTATGTGCACTGTACGCGTTTGTATTTGTTTACGCTGTCATTGTTACTGTATCAGTCCTGTTTAACACGCGGAAACACATACAAAGTCTTCGAATAGTTAAGCAACCGTTTTTAAAAATAGAACCGGTGTGCTCATTGCCTTCCTGTCTGACTTCTTTGTGCCCCACGAATAACTTTTATGCATTCTGTGTCTACTTTTACCTAGTACGGCAAGCACACTACTAGAGTAAACGACTTAGACGTAGGCAAATAGACGACTATCTGCCCTTCTGCATCTGCCTTGTTGGCCCCCGCCATCTGGTTTCCACTAAGTAAAAAACCAAAGATTCCAGACCACCAGTTCCTCTGTTCGTTATTATTCACCATTGCTTCACAAGTCGGCAGTTGTGAGGGCTAAGGAAGCCACATTAAGAGATCTCGGTGATCTAAGGACGAGGGTCCATGTGAAGAGGTGAATGTGTAGCAGGTCATCCCTGGCTGACTAGCTCGCATCGAAGTGCACTTTCTCAAAGGCTTACCGATGCGGTTTCTTGAGGGTTCGATCAGCCAATCACAGGCCCCGCATTTGACAGGCGACGAATGGGCTGCTTGCACGCGTTCCCGATGCAAGCTGCCTCTCTGCCCAAAATCTCCAGGTCGACCTAGCCAATGAAAGATCTCCCTCTCTCTGTCTTCTGGCCCGACTTCTCTAAGACCTCACTTGGGATCCGGTCGATCTCCTGAGCGTACGGGCTCTCCTGAGTCAATCTACTCTCATCTATTCTCCTCTCCTTGTGTACACAATACATTCTTACTACTACTCTGGCGTTTACGGACTTCTCTTATGCACTTAGTAGCCATGGTCTGAAGATCGTAGTTGCACGGTTTAACTGACTTAACCCCCTACGATAAATGAGGACCCGAGTGGTTACAGCGGATACGAGGCAAGTCTGCTGCTAATTCACATGCAAGTAATCATTTCTGCATCCGCTTTGTTGTGAGGGACTTGGTCATGGCATCTAAAGTCATATGACGGCCTTGATCACTAAAAATTTCAGACCTGGTCCTTAACAGAAAAAAGAGAAGCCGGATGCAAGCTGGGATAGTATTTTCCAGGGTAAATTATTAGTAGCGAACATGTTGGGGCAATAGGAGAGTTAGACAAGGGCAAATTTGTAGTGCCCCTCTAGGTGTCAAGGCTACGATGGTTAACCCTAACAGCTACAATCTTCCAGGCCCGTTTCCTTAGGAGATGGGAGAAGTCTTGAGAAGGCCAGAGTAGGAGGAACAATATATTGTGTACGGAAGTGTTGGGAGGAAGTTACTACTCGGTCCGGCTGTGACAGCGCATGAGTGCGGCACCGTCGCGTCCGTCCCTCAGGGGACGGAATCCCGAGTGTCCGTCGGTGCGAGAATTATCACAAGGGCCACCGAGCGGGCTTCGCATGTTAGTCAGCTTCAGGTCACTGACAGGACAGACCAGTCTGGGGTGCGTGTGTGCGCCCTGATCGCGTGAGGGCAAAGGTCGCATGCCGCATTCGCCATCGGCAATCACGCTAGGTCGAGCGCGAATGGGCCAACAAGATTGTCACTGCAAGTCCACGGCTGGGACATCAAGCGTTTGAAAGAGGTGGGCTGTAGAACCACTACAACCCTATAGCGCTTTCCACCTTCGGCGCCACGCCATGCATGAAGTCACGTGACTGCAGGTGTTGGCTCGCCTCTGGGACAGCCAATTCGAGTGCCGAAAACAGTACCTATGCCAACCGCTTTCGGCTGCTCACAAGTGCGTGTGCACTAGCCTGCCAACACCGATCCGGTCTGGCCACTCATCTCCCTGTGGCTGACTCACACAAGGACCTCAGTGCAACGACTGCCCTGCTCACACACTTCGGACGCTACCCTCTCGCGAGTGACTGTGCACTTCCCTGACAGTCGACCTCCTCCAACTTATCCTCCACTACCTCTGTACCTCTGCACTATTCCTTTCATCTGGCGTCTCATTTATTTTTTTTCTACACGGAACCGGTCCCGTTAGCGACAACAGTTCTACCTATTAATTTAAGCCACTGCGATACAAATTCGGCAGCGTAGGAGCGGTGGCCCCGGAGAACTGTGGGGCGTGAGCCATAGCTCTTTGGGCGCGAACATGACTGAGTCAGCCTCGAAATTGGTTGGCTGGCTTGTATCGCCGGCTTTGGCTGAGAACCAGACCGCCTTTGGCAAGGGCAACAGACACAGCGTCGCCATTGGCGCTCGGATTAGGGCCACTATGAACCGCGTCGATAACGAAGGCGGAACTGGCAAAGTTCATTTCTAGGTCGACTGAGTTGCTCACCTTGTCCCTCGGAATAATATTTAGGTGCGTTTCACCGATTAACATGATCAGCAGTGATGACCATAAAGAGTGGTTAGGCGTAAAGGAAATAGAAGTGGATCCTAGGCACTTTACTTTACTGAGGGATCTATTTTTCAGGCCTCTGAGTTAGATCTATGACTTCTAGGTTCCACAACGCTGTTCAAGCCCGCTGGGTCCATGGGAATTTTGTACAAATTTAAATTGTTTGTGCATCAACTAAGGTTATGAGCGCTGCTTTTTCAGCTCTCGCGCGTTCATTTGGCTCAATTTTCTTCCCCCAACCAGCCACTGAATATGTTGTGAAAATAGCCTGCGATGGCGTGCTTCAAGTACGTATCAAAACACTCGGAAGCCTCGCTGCTGCAACCCTGCCAATCCTGCGTACACGTTCCATCAACTGCCTGTGTCTATCACTCGAGTTAACACAGCCCGTTGATTGGTCTCCTAATGACAGCTCTCACGTAGTAAGAAAGGAAGTCAAAGGCTGTCTAAAAAGTAGGTCAATTGTACGCCGCTTCGCCTTGGCCTCCTTTATCCCGTTATGGCAGGGATTAACTTTTGAGAGAGAAAAACACTTTATTTTGCAGGTGACATCCAACATTTTCAGCCAAAAAATTGCTCCATTCACTGGAACTAAGTGGTAGGCTGGTATGGCCGTTTAAATGAGAGCGTCGCGCCCACTTTAACTAGTTGGCCCTGCGATAAATTCTAGGAAGAGTAGACATTCCTGTATATTAACCCTAAAACTAACCTTCACATAAAACCAAACTGTAGCATTATTTGTAACCCTAGTACAGCAGTCGCCAGTTATTAAGTCCACCTCGGGCCCAGACCGAATTGGGCTTAATAAGCGGTGGGCTTATTAACCGTGGGCTTAATAGCCGTCGACTACTGTGCTACTATCGCAATGTGTTAAGGCTACTACGGTTTAACCCTAACGGCTGCGATCTTTCAGGCCCGGTTGCTTAGGAGATTAGAGAAGTATTGGGAAACCAGAGCTGTAGGAAGATTGTATTCTGTACAGAATAAATAGGAGAATAGTTAGCAGAAGGGTTGACGCGGTCTGGTGTTCAGTCGACCGTGAGAGCCGTGTGGGACGGGAGCGGCGGTGCGTCCACCCCGCGCGGGGGCAGAGTGCCAAGTGAGTCTAGCGTCAGTCATCCCGAGCGGCCACCGAATCCTCTCTCTGCCTCGCGGCCTTGATGGTGAGGCTTTGTATGGCTGCCTATGCAGGACTCGGAAACAGGAACGCTCCACCCACAGGTGATCATGCGATAAATTTTAGGAGGAACAAATATGCTTATTGCAGGGGGTTGAATTATTTAAATCCTAGCAGCTGCGAGCTTTAGACTATGGTTCCATAGGAGTGAAAAAGTTGGTGGAGGCCAGAATATTAGGAATAGTTTACCCTATATTCAGAGGAACGGATACTAAGCGGGAGGAAGTTTGAATTTGGAGCGCACGACCAGCAAGGAAGCTAGCCGGGTCCTTAGTGCCAGCTGGGCCGCAGGCATCCTAGCGGCCAGCGTAAGCGTTCCTTGTCTGGGTCGAGCTTAAAGGCTTTTGGCCACACAGACTGCGTCGGCTTACGCGTGCAGGCGTGCTATTCGTTGCCCGGCCAGGGGCCAGTATTGCGGCATCTATGATTGGCTGTTCCCGGAAATCGAGAACAGCGGCAGTGAGGTTTGCTGAAGTTCGCTTCGAGACGAGCTATTAACGAAATGCTCGTGCCTTAATCCTGACATAAAACTTAACTCTAACCCTTAGCTTAACCCTGGCCCTAGTCCAAACCTAAAACTTAAAGTTAACAAGAATCGAAATCCTAACATTTGACTTAATCCTGACCCTAGCTATCACCTTAATCCTAGACATAAGTTTCCGGGAATTTGACTTAAAGCCCCATTTATTTTGGGCGGTTTTGTTCTACTGTCCTGGTTAGGCAACCATACGAGTCATCCTTACTAGGGTTAGCTTAGCAGATGGCTTCTGGGGAGTTGATGATTGCTTTTTATGTCTGCCAATCCTGTGTGGCTGCTTTACAGGAATTACCCGATTCTGAGACCTTTTAGGGAAGTTAATATGCATCCATCACACAGCCAAGTTGATAGCTCTAAGAATAGAAAAAAAAACGAGGTCGAAAACGATCCAAGAAGTGGGTGAAGCTCAGTCTTTTCTGCCCATCGCTTCGCCCTGGCCTTGTGTATCTGGTTATAGCATCGACAGGTGTAAAGGCTAAGAAGTTTATCCCTAACAGCTACGACCTTCCTAGCCTATGGTTACTTTAGGTGAGGAGAGAAGACGGTGGGAAAGCCAGATTGCTAGGAATAGTTTATTCTGCAGAACTATAGGAGAATAGATGGAAAGAATTATGACTCGCGGACTAGTGCATCCGTTCCCTCATCGGATCGGGTCCGGAGTGAGGCCTGGAGGCAGACCCCGCATTGTTGTCTGTGTCCCACGGATTGAGGCCAACCTACTAAATGAATTCAGTCTACTAAAGCGAGGATCTCATTGGACGGATTGAGGTCAAGCCACTGTTCGTTCAGGCCAGAATGGGGGAGACTTGGTGTGTGTGTCTGGGTGCACATCAGTTGCCTCTGGTAGCAGTGGTGGTCGCCCGTCCGTTTGCACATGCCTCGGGGCACGCGGGAAAATTGCTTGCGTGCGAGGTCCTAAGCTCTGAGTGACCTTGTCTGTGGCGTCGTGAGTTAGGAGGGCGTTGGACAGACATGACCACTACACCTTAACCCTGACACGAAACTTACCTCTTACCTTAAGCTACACCCTGGCCCTATTCTAAGCTTAAATCCTAAAGCTAATACGAAGGTAAGCCTTAACCTTTCACATACTCCTTACCCTAACCTTAACCTCAAACCTTATCTCAAACTTAACCCTAACCCTCACCTTAATCCTAGAAATAATTTCCCCGGAATTGGACTTAAAGCCACATTTATTGTGGGCGGTTCCTGTCCTGGTTAGGCGGCCATACGAGTCATCCTTACCAGGGTTAGTTTAGCAGATGGCTTCTGGAGATTTGATGACTGCTCTTTATGTCTGCCAGTCCTGTGCGGCTGCTTTACAGGAATTGCCCGATTCGGAGACATTTTAGGGAAGTTTTCAAGAGAGACCCTATGTTGAGAAACGTGGTGGATAATTTTAAGCAACGAACGTGTGGCAGGACTGGCCAATATATTGGCGGGTGTTTTAATGTTTGTATTTGTCGTGAAAATTTCCAAAAACTCGGAGAAAACATATTTAAGGCTTCGTATAAGTTATTTCGCTTGTAAATTCAAGGTGTCCGTTGCGCTTCGCGAAGCGCCGCGGACTATACTAAAATAAATCCAGAACGGTAAGTTGGACCACAGGTAATTGGAAGTAGATGAACTCATAGCCACCATTTCCTTTTTTCAAACAATTTAAAAAAAACTATCTCGAATAATTTAATAATAAATACAATATACAAAAACGGTGAAACACCTGCTAGACTGTTGGTCGTTCTTCCTGCATTTTTATTGGCCACATGTTTATCCGCCAAACGTTCCAAATACTCACTCACAGTTTCCAACGTGCCCCCTGCAACGCCCATTCTGTCCAACTTTTGTGCGATTGCGCCCTATCATATGTACAAGAGCTGTTTCAGTGCATCCAGTGCAGTCTCAGTGCTTTCGCTCATGACACAGCTCGTTGACAGCTCCAACAATAGCAAAAAACGAGGTCGAAAACTGTCCAAAAAGTGGGTGAATCTCAGTCCTTCCTGCCCATCGCTTTTCTCTGATGTCTGGTTATAATAAGGGTTATTTTTGTTGCCACCTAAACAGCAATACCCTCCCAATTAAACTAGGTGGTCTTGTGATAATTTTGGGGAGAGTAAATATCCCCGAGTCTCAACACTAACGCCAACTTTTATCGCGGTGGTTTAACTTAACGGGGAAGACCTATAGGAGTTAAGGCTTAGACGGTTAACCCTAACGCCTACAATCCTTCAGGCCCTGGTTCCTTAGGAGATAGGAGAAGTCTTGGGAAGGCCAGAGTAGAAGGAAGAGTCTATTGTGTACATAATGGAACGGAGAATAGATGGGAAATATTGTTGACTCGCGAAGTAGTGCGTCCGTTCCCTATTCGGGTGGGCTCCGGAGTGAATTGAGCATCAGGAATCGCTGGAGAATGCTTTATCCCGGGGCCAATGGGGCTGCTGATGTCTAGACTAGCATGGGCCAACGTCAACCTGGGCCAATGACAGTAAGCGTCTAGCCCCAAGAGGCGGTGGGCACACAGACAGGCTAGATGAGTCATGCGTCTGCGGCTGGTGTTGGGTTCCAAGTGGCTGCTAGGGCCACTACAGACTCTCGCCACTACGATCTTCAGGCCCGGTTCCGTATGGGAAGAGATGAAACGAAACGCCAGGTGGAAGTCATAATTTATTCTGCACAGAAGCAGTAGAGAAGAGGTAAGAGGAAGAATTAAATGTGATCAGTGGCACAACAATTTTATTCGCCTGACGTTTCAAAATCCCTCGCGGGTCTATCATCAGAGATAATAACAGAAACAAGTAATTCGTTTACAGAGAGCTGCAGTATTTTTAGGATATGGTCACTATACTACTGCACAGTTATGGCAATTAACAACTCCCCTATCAAGGATAATTGCCCATTTGCGCACTATTTCGTTGATGGTAGGAGGAAGTTGACTGTCAAACGAGTAACTAACCGCTCGCGAGCTGGCCGCGTCCGAAGCATCTCAGCGTGGCTGTAGTCAAATGAGGTCCTGTGTGAGTAAGCCTTGAAGTTGATTGGCCAAAATGGAGTAGGAACACAGTGGTGCCTGCACACACTTGCTAGCAGCGTCGAGTACGCATACATTCGGAGTTGGGTCGCTACACCTTCACAAAATAGTGAACTGTTGTAGTGGTTCTACAGCCCACTTCTTTCAAATTCGAGACGCCACTGGTGTGTTCTCTCAGGGTAAAGCTTGGTCACCCAGTCGCGCCTTTCCCAGCGCGATGGTTGATGTCCGCACTGACACCTGACCTTTACTCTCGCACGACCTATCAGCGTCCCGAAATGCTCGTGGCCAATCAGCTCTGGCCAAGCGCTCTCAAGTCCTCTAGTCAATTCATACACCGGCGGACACTTGGGAATCCGCCTTTACGTGGCACGGTCGCGCCGACGCCACCCTGTCCCACGGGCCTCACAGTCGGACGCCACGCAAGGCCTATTTGCCACTTTTTCCTAACTGATGTGTACACAACACATACTCCCTTCTACTCTGGCCTTCCCAAGACTTCTCCCATCTCCTAAGGAACCGGGTCTGGAAGATTGTAGCTGTTAGGGTTAACCGACTTAGCCTTAACTCCTAGACCGTAACCCCTAGCTTAACCCTAGCTCTACCCTAAACTCCATAGTTAACACGAATCCAAACCTTAGCCCTTAACATAATCCTCACCTAAGCTTACCTCTAGTCCTCACCTTTATCCTTAAACTAATTTCCTTGGAATTTGATGCAAAGCCATATGTTTTGTGAGCGGTTCTTGTGAAGCGGTCTCCGCCGTCCCGCCTCCTCTATTGCTTTGTCCGGCGTCATTGTTCAACGCCAGCTGCCTCAAGGTCATCCAATACCTCAGTCAGCGCTTCCAGTCGCGCTGACCTGCAGAAACTCGACCTACTTCCATTCGGACACACACACACGTGTGTCTAGGTTCTCGCGGCCGCCAAGCACCACTAGAACAAGTTCCTTTTTCCCTACTCTCGGCCACTAGACGTAACTTAGGACCACGGCGCTCCAGCGGAATGACGTGTACTCCGAAGTCCAACTTCTCTCCAACTATTCGTCGTTCCTTTGTGTACACAATAAACTATCTCTTCTACTCTGGCCTTCTCAAGACTTCTCCCATTACCCAAAGGAACCATTGGCCTGGAAAATCTTAGCGGCAGGGATTAACCTTCTTAACCTTAACCCCTATAACTGGTGACACCAATTGGGAGATGAAATCTCAACTCATTTTCTGCTGTCCCTGCATTGTTGTCCCTGCGTATTTTTCTGACTTTCCGACGTGTCCCGGCGTATTTGGTGACTTTCCGACGTGTCTCTGCGTATTTGGTGATCTGCAGTTGGGATTTATGATGTGGTTGATTTCAGTCATCTTTAAACCTCCCTCGCCTTCAATTGAGTTTTCCTGTGTCATCCTTTGTTTTGCTTACGTGACATTCTGCCTACAGGCAGCCTTCTGTTTACATACATTACATTTTTCCTGTCTACAAACTGCCTTCCGCTCTCAATATATAACATTGTCGACGCAGTGAAGCAAATATTGTTTCTTTATGACCTACACCATCACCTTTCTGGCCGAAAGGTGCTCCGAAACCTTCAAATAATTTCTGGTTACAATGGAAGATTACATTTGAGGATTACATTGAACTTCTTCCGATTTTGTTGCCTGCTGTTACGCTCGACGGTACATCTAATTTGAAACTCCTTCGGACTCATCTCGGAGAGGTGGGACAGCGTTGCTTTGACGCCCTTAAATTACAAGAGTCTGCTGATCTTCCAATAGCATTCTCTAAGCTCGAAACAATGTGGGGCGGAAAAGACAACATCTTCCTCAGCCGATATCGGTTTTGTCAGATGCATCAGGAATCCAGCCAAGGCATCGGCGATTTTATTACAAATCTTACACCTGCCGTACAGGATTGCCGATACACCGAGATTGCGGCAACCAAGTTTGAGCAGACGATGCTGGTGCAGCAGTTGCTTGTGGGCTTGAGAGACGAAAAGGCTCGGGAAAAGGTTTTATCCGTGAAGGACGATTTATCATGGGAGAAAGCCTGTGATATCGTCCGTCATCAAGAGAGCGTACAGCAGAACCTTCAGCAGGTGGATCATTCAAACACTGGAATTACATCATCCTTACAATCTGATTTGGCCATCTCCCTAGTCAACACCGCCGAATTTTCACCTAAACGGAACCCTGTAGCTCCTTCAAAACAACTACCATCCTGCTATCGTTGCGGTCAGTATCATATCCGTCGGCCAGACTTAAAACACAAAAATACAGTTTGCCGATTTTGTAAGAAAATTGGCCAAAAAGCGGACGAACACTAACATGCACGCCGTCTACCCGAATCCAGCTGGGGATGGCGAGATGATACTTCAAATGTCTGCAGCAGACCAGCCGTTCCAATCACCTACAACAGTTGATCTCCATCCCGTGAAATTTGAAATCTACACTGGTTCAGTTGTTACTCTCATCAATGAGGTCTCTCTTCTGAAATTCCCCCATCTGCTTCCGGCTCACTCTACCTTTCGTAGTTACACTGGACAGAACTTAGACGTTCGAGGAGTCTTTACGGCCGAAGTTGAGCACGATGGCGAACTTCATTACCTGCCGGTTCATGTGTTCAGAGGAAGTCAACAAGTAAATCTCCTCGGACGGGACTGGATAGAATGTGTTCCGTCGGTGCTATCCTACATACCTGGAATTGGAGTTAACTCCGCTCAGGATTCTTTGGTGATGAATCATGAAGAAATATCTGAGGATTATTCTACTACAGATCATTGCGATCCATCCGTTAAATTCTACCCTGATTCAGAATCTCAGCTCAAATTGTTCAAAGCTCATCCAGTCCCCTACGCACTTCAAGCGGGGGTCGAAGGAGGGTTAGATCGTCTAGACAAAGCGGACATTATTGAGCCTGCGCAGTATTCAGGATGGGCAGCTCCAACAAGCCCTATTCTTCAAGCCGGTCGTTCCGTGGGTATTTCTGGTGACTACAAGCTCACTATTAACACAGCAACCCCACTCAACTATTATTCGCTCCCGCGGATCGATGGCATGTATGAATCCTTTTCAAGTGGTCGACGATTTACAACTTTGGACTTTAATCATGCCTACAAGCAAGTTATCCTAAATGCAGAATCCCGAGACGCCACCAGCATCAATACACACCGAGGTTTGTTTCGAAAGAAAAGAATATTCTTTGGAAATTATCGTTGGAACTGATTGGACGTCGAACAACGTGTCTTTGGTCGCTACCTCATCCTCTCCCCGAATTCATCACGATCTGGAAAAACTGATACTACAGAATGGCCAGGCATCCCCTTACGGTCTGAGTTCAGTTCTGAGGAACCGAATGTCTTTTGGTCATTGGCAGAAAACAAACTATTCGCAGCCAGTCGATGAGTACGTTCCCCATCCTTCTATTACCCATGCCAGCACTAGCGTATGGACTGAGGAGCAATCACATTCTCCCCTTTCCAGATGCTGTTCACTTAAGGGTGGAGGGATGCTATACATGCCCGTCCGTAGTGTCGGGACATCATGACGCTATGCGCGCGTCAAGCGTTGCTCAAGGTCACGGACACTTGGTCACCCCCTTCTTTGCTCTGACTGACCAGCCTTCGATCCTGGCCAGTGGCTCACCCCTGCCCTTAATCTGATTGGCCAGCGTTCAGCTTATTACATTTACCCCACACCATATACACGGCGGTGTCCGCATGACTTGCCACTTGAACTGTGCCTTCGTCCTCAGTCTGCCTCAGACAGTCCTCTGTTTTGCCTACATGACATTCTGCCTACAGACAGCCTTCTTTTTACATACATTACATTTTTCCTGTCTACAAACTGCCTTCCGTTCTCAATCTATAACATAAACAACCACTTGCAAGATGGCCGCGTCCGAAGCATCTCAGCGCGGCAGCCGTCAAATGAGGTCCTGTGTGAGTCAGCCTTGAATGTGATTGACCAGAACGGAGAAGGAACACAGTGGTGCCTGCACACACTTGCTAGCAGCCGTGGATGCGCATGCACTCAGAGTTGGTTCACTAAACCTTCATATAAAACTAACTCTAAACTTAATCCTAGCCCTATCTCAATATCTAAACTGTATAGGTCACACGAATCCAAACCTTAGTCATTGACATAATCCTCAACCTAAGCTTAATCCTAGTCCTCACCTTTACGCTAAACCTAATTTCCTTGGAAGTTGACGCACAGCCGCATTTATAGTAGGCAGTTCCGGTGCTTCTGTCCTAGATAGGCAGGGCCATACGAGTCGTTCTTACCACGTTTAGATCAGCAGATGGCTGCTGGAGATTTTATGACTGTTCGCCGTGTAGAATACGAAGTAGTCCGGCCGGTTAATAGAAGATAGACGTAAACCAATGGTCATAAACTAGTAGATAAGAGGATAAGACAAAGAAGGCCAGAGTGTTATGAATACTTGAAGTAAATACAGAAGGAGCGGAATATGAGTCATGGGTAATTGGCTCCCGAATAAGTGCAGTCCAGCCGTGAGTGAGCC
The DNA here is from genome assembly GCA_036362985.1 of Ligula intestinalis. Classification (NCBI taxonomy): domain Eukaryota; kingdom Metazoa; phylum Platyhelminthes; class Cestoda; order Diphyllobothriidea; family Diphyllobothriidae; genus Ligula; species Ligula intestinalis. The sequence continues at coordinate 10,939,265 of JAYGXS010000002.1, read as the reverse complement.
GAGTCCAGAGTCGCGGCGGAGAGATCGATGGATCCGGGAGTGTCTGAGTGTAGGTAGTCACCGCAATAAGGTCCTTTGTGAACCGGCCTTGAAAGGTGATTGGCCAGTTAGGACAGACAAAGCGTGAACACACGTCCATGACCTTACCCTGCTTTTGACACGCTCCAGTGCGCATGTACGACGTGGACACGAGAGACAGACGTGCGGCCTGTCCCAGAAGTCTGCATGGAAAGCATGGTTTAGAATACGAGATCACTACAGCCGTGTCTGCCGTTCCTGTGCGGCTGCTTCGCCGGACTTGGCTGATTCGGAGGTGAATTTTCAATGTGCTCCTGCAGCGCCCATTGTGTCCAACTTGTGTGCGATCGTCCGCTGTCGCAAGTGCAAAAGCTGTTTCAGTGCGTCTGGTACAGTTTCAGTGCATGTGTCCACCACTCTTGTGAACACACTCCGTCAATTGCTCTCCCAACGATAGCTCTAATGATGGCGAGAAACTAGATCGAAAACTGTCCAAGAAGTAGTTCAATTCTAGTCTTACCTGCCCATTGCTTCCCATCGGTCCCCTGTATCCCGTTATGACAGGGATTAATTTTTGAGAGGGAGAAATACGCTTTATTTTATCCAGGTGACATCCAACATTTTCAGCAAAAAAATAGCTCCATTCACGGAAACTAAGTGGTAGGCTCGTGTGGCTGCGTAAACAGGAGCGTCGCGCCAACTTAAACTAGGTGGCCTTACGATAACGAGTAGGTATTCCTCTATATTAACCCTAAAGCTAACCTTCACATAAAACCAAACTGTAACATTAGTACTAGTACTACCCCAAACCCAACATCTAACACGAACCTGCACCTTAAACATAATCCTGACCCTTGCTCTAGCCCTCACCTTAAACCTGAACCTTATTTCTTTGGAAGTTGGCACAAGGCACCGACGGACACTTGGGAATCCGCTTTGAGCGGGGACGCCCGTTCACGCGCCCTCACGACCGGACCGAGTAGCAACTCCCTCCTAACACTTCTGTACACAGTATCTTGTTCCTCCTACTCTGGCCTTCCCAAGACTTTTCCCATATCCTAAGGAACCGGGCCTGGAAGATTGTACGTGTTAGGGTCAACCGTCTTAGCATTAACTCCTATAGTTGCGTACCAAGGTAGAGCTGCAAACAGCGTGGGCGGCTATGGTTGTTATAAGTGGGCCAGGTTGCAGGAGCGGCTGGAAAAAGCCGGTGGTTTGGTAAAATGTCAACAGCAAATTCTTATGCCGTGTCAGCTTGAGTTGAACCGAGAAGAATTGTTGGTAGTAGAATGGTCAGAAATTGAGAAGGAGATATGGGTGCTGTCGCTCATAAAGGGACATCTCTGTTGGATTGGGAAGTAACCATGGCCTGGGCTGAATGGGCGGTGAGCGCTTGAAGATTTTGACCTTGCTTCACAACAAGATGTCGATGCAGTAAGTCTTCATATCGCCGTCACATCAGATGACACAGGAAAAACTCAACTCAGAAATCACGACTGTAGGTCACCAAAAACGCAGGGACGCTTCGGAAAGTCAGAAAAATACGCAGGGATTATCGCAGGGGGTTAAGTTAATTAAACCGTGCAATTGCGATCTTCAGATCATGGTTACTGAGTGCAGAAGAGAAGTCCATAAAGGCCAGAGTAGTAGGAAGAACGTAAGGGAGAGGAGAAAAGATGCGAGTAGATTGACTCGGGAGAGCCCGTACGCTCAGGAGATCGACCGGATCCCAAGTGAGGTCTAAAAGTAGTCGAGCCAGAAGACAGAGAGAAGGAGAGCTTTCATTGGCTAGGTCGGTGTGGAGATTTTGGGCAAAGAGGCAGCTTGCATCTAGAACGCGTGCAATCATGCCATTCGTCGCTTGCCCAATTCGTGTAGATGCGGGGACTGTGATTGACTGATCGAGACCTCGAGAAACCGCATCGGTAAGCCTTTGAGAAAGTGCACTTCGGCGCGATTTAGTCAGCCAGGGACGACCCGCTACAGGACAACAATGCAGGGACAGCAGGCCCCATCAGAAGTTTAGTTGAGAGTTCATCTCACGATTGGGGTCACCAGTTATAGCAGTTAAGGCTAAGAGGGTTAACCCTAACAGCTACAAACTCCCAGGCCCAGTTGCTTGGGACATGGGAGAAGTCTTGGGAAGGCCAGAGTAATAGGAAGAATACATTCTTTACAGAACTAGCGCGGAAGCCCGGCTGCGCATTGGGATTCCTTACATGTTGTTGTCCGCATTGAAGTCTCTGGAAAAATTGATTTTTTTAACTGCAGTTGACGTCGGTAGTCTTTGGACATATCATTTCTGTACTTCAACCGTAGATCATAGGGGCAGTTCAACTCACAACTTCTAATGAAGAATGCCTGTAGCGGCTCGTGTCTGGCTGACTAGCTCGCATCGAAGTGCACTTTCCCAACGGCTCGCCGACGCGGTTTTTGACGTCTCGATCAGCCAATCACGGTCCCCGCATCTACGCTCAAAAACCAGGCGACGAATGGGGAGCTTGCACGCGTGCCCGACGCAAGTTGCCTCGCTGCCCAAAATCTCCAGGCCGACCTAGCCAATGAAAGCTATCCCTCTTTCTGTCTTCTGGCCCGAATACTCAAAGACATCACTTGGAAATCGGCTCTGAGCGAGACGGGTTGGAAGCCGCGCGCTCATGCGCCCTCCGGCCGTACAACTATGCCGGATAGACTGGCAACTTTCCCATAACTTTTCTGTAAGCAATACACTGTTCCGTCTACTCTCGCCTTTCCACCATCATCTCTCCAATCTCCTGAGGAACCAGGGTCTGGAAGATTGTAGGTGTTAAGGCCATAACCGTCGTAGCCTTAGCTCCTATACGCCATTAGCCGTCGTAATTGAAATGGAGCATGAATGGCGAACATGATTTTACCGCAGTTCAGTTCTTGAAGGCTGTCATTTACATAGAGAATGAAGAGTAAAGGACCGAGAACGGAGCCTTGAGGAGCCCCACTAACTACGTTAACCCAGTCCAATTTATCCTCCCCGATGCAAACGCGTTGTTTTTTAGACCGAATAAAAATGACCTGATCCAGTCCAAAATGTTCCCCTTGATGCCAAGAACGCTCAGTTTATGCAAAATGCGTTGATGGGGCACGCTGTCAAAGGCTTTACGGAAATCGATGTACACTATGTCCACTTCGAAGCCCTCTTCTAAAGCACTTGTCCAGGCCTCAATTGAAGTCAGTAAATTTGAAAGGCAGGAGCGCCCTCGCCGAAAGCCATATTAAAAACTTTGTATGATGTCATTTTCATCGCAAAATCTTAGTATGTCCTGCTTGACAAGGACCTCCATCATTTTGCAGGAAAGGCAAGTCAAGCTTATGGGCTGAAAGCTGTTTGGAAACATCTTGCTACCCCCCTTATATAACGGTACGATGTTGGCCGTCTTCCACTGCAAAGGCAAGTCTCCTGTTCTCATGGAAAGCTCGAACAGAGATGAAAGAGGCACCGATAGCCCGGTCGACAGTTCTTTAAGTATCAGTCCAGGACACTTTTCTGGTTTGATGTGACTGAGGAAATGTCTTACGTCTGCGACATAAAAGGTAACAGTTTCAATAACGGCTGTACCTTCGCCTACTTCTACTTCTGGATGGTCATCAGGAAATTCCATCGTAAACGCCGATCTGAAAAACTCTGACAGTAACTCTACTTTCCGCGGTCCTTCCGTTACTATGTTTCCGAGGTTATCCCTTAGGGCTGCAATGTCGTCCCGGTGCTTCCTTTGACTGCAGATGTACCCATAAAAGTTCTTTGGACATATTGTGGCTTGTGTTGTAAGTTGACGCTCAAAGGCAGTTCTAGAATTTCGTATTTTCTTACGGTATATATTTCGTTGCGCTTTATATTCGGCAAGTGATGTTGAATCTTCCACAGTCTTTGTTTCTTCTTTGTAGCCCCTTTTATCGGCTGGTTGGCATATGGAGGTCTGGCACATGGTGTTATTACTTTCATTGGGCAATTGACTTCAATTAAGCGCTCTACAGTCCCTTGGATATGCTGCCATAATTCATTCGTAACGTTCGTAGTGGGTAACCAGTTTTCTGCGGAAGCGGTACGTCTCATTTCTTCAAAATCGGCTTTCGAAATGTTTCTGTGCCTCTTTATTTGCGATTTTGGAGACAGTAAGTAACACACGCAGGTAAAAGTAACGTGGTCACTTCACCCAAGTGGCGATTGTGAGTTCAATTCCCTTATGATCCCCTCTATTTTACTAAAAACGAGATCTAGACAGTTTGATCGCCGGCCTTCTCGCAGTCGGGTTGTGAAGTCTATGTCTTGAATGAGATATTCGTCCAAAGAAAACTGAAGAAGTTGATAATTGAAAGGTGCTGCTGCGGCCTTTATTACAGGCCTCATCCAATCGATGCCAGGAGCATTGAAATCACCCAGGAGTACTAGGTTTTCCTGTTTACAGCTAACTGTCAGTGAACTTAGCAGTTGTACGTCGTCACTTTCGCTGGAGCCGGGAGGCCGATAAACAACGCATATATTGAGTGCCGGATGTTGCCTCACCTTAATTTTGCATGAAATTATTTCATATCGTCGAAGGGCTATGTCCGCGATTTCCTTCTGACAACAGGAAATTTCATTTGCTACATAAAGTGCCACTCCTCCACCCCTACGTCGAGATCTGTCGCAGCGGAACAATTGATAGCCTTCATTGCTGACTTCGCTGATCCCCATTGCTTCGGTCAGCCAGTCTCTGTTAATGCAATTAGATGCGGTTTCTGCTCAGATGCTATTGTTTTGAGTTCGTCAAGTTTATCGAAGAGACTCTCACAATTGGTGTAAAAGATCTCGAGGCAGCGGCCAATATTGCTTGTGGTATCTTCTTGAACCGGCCGGTTGACCTTGGTTAAGTTTTCCACCTGAGTACTTCCGGCCAAAGAAAATTTCGTTCGATGTGGGCTATTTCTCCTCTTCTTATTTATAGGCCAGTTTCGCCTTTGTTCTTTCGGTCGTTTAGATCGTTTTTCAAAAGTCACATTTTCCTGCGTTCCTTTGGTTCATAATCCGGCTGAAAGAAAACTCTAGCATGCATGGTCCGCAGAGACGACTTTCTTTCCAGCAGAAGTTGTGCCTGCGCTTCGGTGTCCATAATGACTTTTACTGGTCGTGGCCAAGAGCTTGAACCATTCGGCGGCTGATCCTTGCCTATTCTAAATGTTTTGAGAATTTTTACAGACTCAGTGCCCTTAGCAGTGATTTAGCGTACTGCCGAAAGAGACCTCGATCGTGCTCCATCTTATCCCTACCAACTGTAGCCGCTGATTCTGGTGCACCCTGCATCACTTTATGTTGCTTACGGTTGGCTCGAGCTTGGGCCGTGGTCACATCGCACTGAAGCAGAGTAGCAGCAGGGGTTTCGAAGTCCAGATCTTTGAAAGATTCTATGGACATTTTGCTTGTAGCATTTTATTCGAAGTTACCGTTTGCCCTATGGTCCAATTCAACTTCCTTTTCTTCAGAAGTCTCCTCTTGGAGTGGTTGTCTTGCTTTTTTTTCACATGGCGTGCTCCAAGTTCTGTCTTGCGATAAAACTGAGTGCTTTGGTTGGCCTTTGGCAGGCCGCTCTTCATCCGCCTTCTGCTGGCGTATGCACCTGCGTTTGGCCCTGCTGGACTCGTGGTTTCCTGGTTTAGCAACCACTGATGCCCGGATGTCCGTCAACTGGAATTCCTACCTCTAGTCGGGCCCACTTGTTTCGATTCCATGTGTAGTATGAGGGGACCTGAATATACAATAGAGTCTGGGCAAACAAATCTTGCT
>JAYGXS010000002.1:10907263-10918453 GCA_036362985.1 Ligula intestinalis | reverse complement strand
AAGCCCACGTAAGAACTCGAGGCAACCAGAGTGCACCATTTCCTGATGGGCCGTAGGACCAAAACATGTGCTAGGCTTTCAGCAATCACCTACGCTCTCGTAACATCAGATGCGGCTCGCTAGCCGGTGGTTGCTCGCTCGTCTGACAGTCAAATTCATAAATTCTCCGTTCTTTCTGTACATAATTAATTGTTCCTACTATCCTGGCCTCTCATGTCTCCACCTCTCCTAAGGAAGCGGGCTCGAAGATCGCAGTTGCTAAGGTTTAAGTCACTTAACCCCCTGTGATAGCCTTACCTTACCCCAAATCCTAAGAGCACAATTAACAATAACCCTAACGTTTTTGTTACCCGTATCCTAAGCGTAACCCAAACCTTAAGCGCGACCCTTAACCTAATTCTTACCTTATTCTTGTTTTCCGTGAGTTTGCGCAGTCACTTGAATTGCGGATGGATCCAGATATCTTGTCGCAAGTTGTAATGTCGACGAAAAGAAGGTTCACCCAAATTATCAGTCAAGAGAGACGGTGTAGGAGGACAGATGTTTTACTGCCAGAAAATAAAGAGTACACAGGCGGAGTTATACACGCCGAGTCAGTACGCCAACTTGTGTGTTCGGTGCTGTGGAGACGAGACGGCGGGGCATGCGCCCAGTCAGGTGGACATGCGTGCATTTATTGGCTGGAGCTAACGTGCGTATTGAGCCGCGACACACGCGGGAGCATAGGACAATTAGGACATCATGAGGCTTCTCGTATCAGTTCGCGCACACAGTGCTTGGGAGTTTAGCCAGCGCGTGTAGACACTGAACCTGCGCGGTTTTGGCAACAGAGTCAGTAAGACAGGCTCCCACAATCTAGTCCTATTTAGGGAGCCATTTACGCCATCTTTACCGCAGACCGTTCAATCTGTGACTGACAGCCAACATTGCCTTTCAGCGTCCTTGCCCAGTGCCCACTGCCTCAAGGTTATGCAACTTAGCAGCGAGCGTTTTCCGACTCGCTAACCTGCAAACACCTGACTGACTTCCACTTGCACACGCATATAGTCGCGGCTGCCTAATGGCCACTTGAGCACACATCTCCCCCCTATCCACCCCCCCCCCGACGGACACAGCATGAGTCACTAACCCTCTCGGGTTCTTCAACAAAACCATCTGAACTTGCTCCACAATCGTATAAAAGCAGCTCCCACTACTGCCTCACTCGCTCTCCCAGGCATGACTAGGCGCAGTCGACGTCGGCCATGGCCACACTGGCGGCCACTGCCGCCTGGGATAACAACTGAGAGTCCTTTGCACAATAACTTCCTCCCCCCCATAAGTCCCTCCTGTCTTTTACTGCAACTTCAGATGATTGGTCTGAGGATTGTTGTTATTCCGACTGAACAAGTTTGAAATTCTCCACGTTCTCTCTACAGCGAATTCCTGTTCGACCTACATATGATTGTTTCCCTCTTACGAAGGCTGCCCCCCCCCCCTTCTCTTCCCCGCGTGCCCGTGCCGCCCCCCCCCCCCGAATGCTTTCCCCCCCCCCCTGTTGGCCGTCTTCACTCGATTGCACAAGACTGCGCCTCTCAGCGCCTCTCCCGGTTTGGCTTCCTGGCCTTTTATCACCTCTTTCCACAATGCTCTCAGCCACCCCCTGCTTCAGGAGAGAACTATTTCGATGAAGAACCATGACTGGCTTTGTGCTGGATAGTCAGCGATACTGTACACCCCTCCGTTTTCGCACTGGTGTTTCAGAACAATAGGATGCCGCATGAACTGCTTCCTGGAGCCACATAAAACCGGCGGGTGCCCCCTCTCCCGCTAACACACACATGCTCTCTCAATACTGTTTTTACCATGTATGGCGTCGTTTTTTAATATGTGTTGTTGCCTTGTCTAGAGTCAGGCGATTTGGCCGGCCTCCTTTGCTCTTGACTGTGTGCGTATCCATTGTTGAGGTTCATACTTCGTTTATACTTTGCTATCTGTATCTGTATACTTTATACTTAATAAAAGAGATCTTGTAGGTTTGTACGGTTCCTATTCCATTTTTGATTGGCTGGTGTCAAGAGTCGCAGGTTTGTTCGCCGATTGCATATTTCGTAAAAGCGCTACGGACGCGTGCCTGTCCCCCGCTGTCGGGAATCCCTTTTTGCTTACTTCCCCGCTGAACCACTATCCCCCCCCCTCCCTCCCCCCCGCTGCCGACGCAGCCATTGAACACTTAAGTGTCCACGACTTGAATTCACAGTGACAGTTTGTTTTGCGGCTTGCGTCAAGCGACGTGACACCAAATAACTAATGCAAGAGTCAAACAAGAAAACAAATGCAACCTTTTCTGAGAATGTGTACTGGCCTCTTTGCAGCCACTTGGAACCCAAGACCAGCCACTGATGCATGACTCATCTAGCCTGCCTGTGTGCCCACCGTCTCCTGGGGCTAAGCGCTAACTGCCCTTGGCCGACGCGCACGAACGCCACAGCGTGACCGCGCGTACACGCTAGCCAATCGCAGTCCATCTCAAGGCCGAGCGTCCACGCGAGGTTAGACATCACCCGCCTTATTGGCCGCCGGAACAAAGCATGCGCCGGCGACGCTCGATGTTCTCAACACTCCAGAGCCCACCCGAATAGGGAACGGACGCACAACTCCGCGAGTCAACCCTATTTCCATCCTATTCTCCTTCCTGTGTACACAATAAACTCCTCCTTCTACTCTCGCCTTCCCAAGACTTCTCCAATATCCTAAGGAACCGGGCCTCGAAGATTGTAGGTGTTAGGGTTAACCGCCTTAACCTTAACTCCTATAACTGGTGACCCCAATCGTTAGATGAACACGCAACTAAACTTCTGATGTGGCCGAGCTCAATCACGTCGGGACCACCAGTTATAGGAGCTAAGGCTACGACGGTTATGGCCTTAACACCTACAATCTTTCAGACCCTGATTCCTTAGGAGATTGGAGAGAAGACTTGGAAATCGGCTCTGCGCGAGACGGGTTGGAGGCCGCACGCTCATGCGCCCTCCGGCCGTACAGCCATGCCGGATGGACTGGCAACTTTCCCATAACTTTTCTGTAAACAATACACTGTTCCGTCTACTCTCGCCTTTCCATCGTCTTCTCTCTAATCTCCTAAGGAACCAGGGTCTGGATTATTGTAGGTGTTAAGGCCATAACCGTCGTAGCCTTAGCTCCTATAAATATTCCTATGTAGTTTACTGAACTCAACCATACTTATCAAGTCTGTTTTTGCTTTTGGCTAAATTACCGCTAAAAACCGAAAAAAAAAACTTTCGCAGGACGAGCTACCTAAGAGACAATGTCCCTAATGACGGGGGTAGTATTGGACGTGGTCAACTTCTCATCTTACCCTCAATCCACACTGGGTCACCTCGCTATATTCAAGAGAAAACTCAAGATGCTTTGGTTTACGTTAGACGTTTCGGACACCCAGATCTATTTATTACATTCACCCCATGCAACCCATCTTGGCCTGAAATTGCTGCTGAACTGTTCCCCGATCAAATGGCCAAGGATCGCCATGATTTGTCGGCGCGGGTATTTCAGCCGAATTTAAAAAGCCTGATGAAACTCATCACTAAATTTTAAATTTTCGGTATGTTTCGGTGCCACATGCACACTGTCGAGTGGCAACAGAGAGGATTGCCTTACGCACACATTTTGGTTTGGTTGCAGGAAAAATTGCATTCTGCTGATGTTGACAAATTCGTATGTGCAGAGTTGGCCAACCTGGCGGCTGACCCTGTCCTGTTTGAAACAGTCCAAACGCAGATGATACATGGTCCATGTGGTGAGCTGAACCCCAGTATCCCTTGCATGAAGGATGGGAAGTGCACCAAAAGGTATACGAAGCGGTTCATTGCCACAAATCAGACTGACGCAGACGGCTACTCTCTGTACAGACGAAGACGGACAGAGATTGGTGGGTTCACAGCTGTTGTCGATGCAAGGCGACACGGACGTGTGAGAATCGATAGCCGTTGGATTGCGCCGTACGCCCACATCGACGTCGATTTTTGAAACTCTGAAAAGTCCATCAAATACGTCTGCAAATACATTAACAAAGGCTCCGATGCAGCTATGTTTTCTCGCAACCACCGTTCACGCAACGACGAGATTACTCAATACGAAATGGGCCGATACATCAGCAGCAATGAGGCTTTCTGGAGAATCTTTGCTTTTGATATCCACAACCGAGTTCCGGCCCTTGAACATTTAAGCGTCCACCTTGAAAACGTCCAACGGATTTACTTTACGGAGGAATCCTTAGCGTATTAACTTCAAAATCCCAGAGACATGACTTTGACTGCTTTCTTCAACTTGTGCTAGCAAGATATTTTTGCCCGGACGTTTTTTTATGTTGATGTCTCCTCCTGCTTCACTTAGAAACAGCACACGTGAGCCCGGCGAAAGAAAGGAATGGCGATTGAAGGACATTCAGAAATCAAATGCGATTTTAAACTTGGTCGGATTTTCATTACTCATCCATCTAAACAAGAGTGTTGCTTCCTACAAATTATTCTTCACGAGGTTCGGGGTCCAACATCTTTTGAAGATCTCAGAACGGTAAAGGTTTCTTTGTGTTAAACTTACAGAAAAGCCTGCATGATGGGTGATTTACCTGAAAATGACAATCATTGGGAGAATATCATTGCTGAGGCTGTTATTACAAACACCCCAAACCAACTACGGCGCCTCCTTGCTTTGTTGATTAGGCGTTGTGAGTTGGCCTGCCCTTGCCGCCTGCAGTTCAAGTTCAGAAATGATGTATCTGAAGACTACCGGTTTCAGCTGCAGTTGCAAAATGGCGATGCTGACATCTAATTTAATTCCGCCATCTTAAACATGGCCCTAACTTCTATTGAGGACATCTTGGCTGGCATGAGTGGTGAGCAACTTCATACATACGCACACCCTCTGCTTGACAGGAGCGTTGGAAATCAGCTCCCCACTGAACTACAGCGTGAGCTTTGCTACAATCTTACCTTGCTGGTAGCATACGTTTCTCTGAACAAACCAAGGCTACTGGTCTACCAACTGCACACATTCAACACTATTCTTGACAATGTCCATGGTCGCAGTAATGGTGATCCCGTTTTATTTTGGATGCTCCTGGTGGAACAGGCAAAACTTTCGTCCTCGAGTTGCTCCTTGCTGAACTGCGCAAATACGGCAAAATAGTTTTAGCTGTTGCATCGGCTGGTATTGCAGCGATATTGCTTCCTGGTGGCAGAACTGCTCACAGTACCTTCAAGCTTCCCTTTAGGTAAGCCGACGATGGTACTGCAACATGCCGAATAAGCAGAGGCAGTAGTTTAGCTGAACTGCTGAAGCGATGCTCAGCAATAATTTGGGACGAGTGCACAATGGCAAACAGGATTGCACTAGAAACGCTCCATAGAACTCTGCGTGATATCACAGAAAAGACCACTCCGTTTGGTGGCATCATAATGGTTTTACTTGGCGATTTTCGTCAGACTCTACCTGTGATTCAAAGGGGTACCAGAGATGATCAGGTAAAGTCCTGCCTGAAATATTCACCGTTATGGTCTACGGTAAAGTCATTGGAACTCACAATCCCATATGAGAGTGCACCTAAATGCTGACCATGAGTGCGGTGAGTTCTCCACTAATATCTTGAAGATTGGTGAAGGTAAAATTGAAACCGATGCAACTGGACACCTCCCCAGTGCTTTTGTTACTAATTTGGTGAGCAGTGGCGAAGATCTAAGAGAAAAAGTGTTCCCTAACCTCCAGACCAATTTCTCAGACGTTGAGTGACTCTGCGAACGCGAAATTCTGGCCCCCGCAAACAAATTTGTCAATGCCATTAACGAAAGACTAACCTACCTTCTGCCAGGTGTGGAAAAAGTGTACAAATCTTACGATACAACAGTTAATCCTACAGATTGCTTTAATTATCCAATCGAATTCTTGAACAGTTTGGAAATACCTGACGTCCCCTCCCATAAACTGATTCTGAAAGTTGGCACGCCGATTATGCTAATGAGAAATCTGGACGCACCACGGCTATGCAATGGCACTAGGCTGACTGTCCAGCGTCTGATGAGCTATCTGATAGAGGCCACCATTATTACTGGCTGTGCGAAAGGAGATATTGTTTCCATTTCTCGCATTCCCATCACCCCGTCCGATACAACCTTCAGCTTGCGGCGTCTAAAGTTTCCCGTGAAGGCTTGTTTTGCAATGTCAATCAACAAGTCCCAAGGTCAAACCTTCGAGGTGGCTGGACTTCACCTTGAAGAATCGTGCTTTTCCCACGGCCAACTCTACGTTGCCATATCTCGAGTTGGTTCAAAAAGGAATTTATGCGTCTGGGCACCCAACTGGATTTCGGAGAAATGTTGTTTACCATGAAGCATTGGTCTGATGGTTATATCTTCCACTTACTTACAGTTCATATTAATATCCCACTTATGACCGTCCCTACTATAATTCCTCAGTCACTGAAAATTCGGCTCTTTTTGTTCCTCCCTCGCCGTTTTACCCTACATCCGTCCCTCTCATTATTACTTTTACGTGTGTCTTACTTACTGTTGCCCCTTGAAGTCTACCACGTTTTCCCTTAATGGTTACGTACGTCAGTCTCTCCGTCTTTTTCTATACCGTTCTTCATCACTGTTTGCTTATCGTTCGTACGTATTAATTGTTTCAAAAGATTTACTGTAGAGGACACTTACCTTTTTCCTTCATAAAAGGACAACAATGGGTAAGGAAGCCAAGGCGAAGCCGGGCTTCCGCACTAGTTTGTTGAATATTACCGTAGTGTCTTGATAGTCCTTGGCTGAATACAGAGTCAGAGAAGTCAAGAAAAGGTGTAGTGACTAGCTCAAAACGAAGTGCACTTGTGAGCGCTTGTCGTGACTAGCTCAAGTTGAAGTGCAATTTCGGAACGCTCGCTGCTTCAGGCCTCTGTAACGGCCAATCACAGGCCGACTCACAGAGGACCTCCTGTGACAACTGGCGAACAGACCTCATTTCAGATGCTGTCCGCTGGCTTGCAGTTGTGCGGTCGTCTGGTAGTCAATTTCCTACTGCCTATTCTCCCATTTATTCTGTACATAATCTACTCTTCCTAACAATCTGGCTTTCCGAAGACTTGCATCCTCTCCTAAGGAATCGTGCGTGGAATATCGCAGCCATAAGGGTTAAACTTTAAAGCGTTAACACTACTCGATAGACGAAACAATTTCACGGCACCCATTACAAAAGTAATGGAACCCCACAAGTCTGTACACCTAATCTTACCTCTAGCCAAACTTATGTTGTCTACCTGCTGGAATCTGATAGGAGCTGAAAAGTGTGAGACCGATGCTATCCAATTAACCATCATTTCAATCTGATTCATGTGAAGACCTACAGCGCACCGACAGTGATGAACCTACTTAAGCCTGGCGAACGAAGCATTAGGTGAGCCTCAGCGGACGCATCGAGGCCATAAGATTCATAGGCCTGAAGTGGATCTGATAAAGCAAAGGGAAACCAGAATGGCAATTTCTGGCTTATTTGCCGTCATCAGCCAGTCATACCCAATCTCGAGGGTTGGAACCTTTATTAATTGTTCCTCTTCTAGGTCGGCATAACACATACATTCATCATATTCCCGATCTCAACCGACAAAGCAAGGAACCCGCGGACAGAGGTAGAGTATTGAATTCAATGACCGAGGGTCCCGGGTTCAAATTTCGGGCGTCTCAACCCTCTAGATTGGGTATGACTGGCTGATGACGGCTAATAAGCCAGAAATGGCCGCTCCAATCTCCCTTTGCTTTGTCGGATCCACTTCATCATATCATTTTAGTCACTATGTGACGGTGTGGCGGGTTTGAGTTCCGAGCTCCTGAGCAAAGCGGAACTTAATTATTCCTCTATTAGATCGGCGAAACACATACATTCGTTCATAGGCCTAGTTGTTTCCACGTTGTCGTGACAGCAGAAGCGGACGCCGACGTTTCTTTACAGTATATTATGGTAGTTTGGTCAAAGGGCGCGTAGATGTTTGCCGCCCCCGTGACTAACCATTTTAGTGCGCGCAGGGCCGGCAGCGGTGGCTTCTTTGATTGGCTATCGTTTCGCGCGAGCAAAAAATACCTTGGTGCGCGCGCATAAACCGCACCCAACGTCTCTCTCTCTCTCTGTGCCGTCAGATGAGGTGGGCGGGGAGGTTTTTAGGGCTTTCCGGTCGGCGGTGGCGGCTGCGGCGCTGAAACAACGATGCACACACGCACGCAAGCACAGAGCCAAGAGCATCGAAATTCACAAGACGTCACAACTGCGTGTAAGTGCTAACTACGTCACAGCGACAGAACCGGCTGGTTGGCAGAGTCATGCCGGCGGCGGCGGCCTACATGCGCAAGAAGGCCTGACTGCGCAGTCTGCGACGTGGTGCAGACACCAAGGGATGACGCATCCACGTCAGCGGGCGGGAGCCGGGGGGGGGGGATGTCGGTGCCAACGCCCGTAGAGGTGCGCACCCAGAACAAGAGCATACCTGTCCAAACACCAATTTCGACAGACTTCAAATCGTAAATACAGGCAAGAATGCAGGCCTAGCCCTTCTCTCTCTCTCATCGCTACGTGGCACCGGGTGAGACCATTGAAATTAGTCAGACAGGCATAGTGCTTCAAATAATAACTAGAAGCAGCTCCTGAGCCCCTTCGTATTTGGGTCTTATACTGCGTGTGTAAAGTAAAAGGCTTTCCTATTGCTATGTTCGCTGGTTACATGTAGGCGGAATCCTCAACTCACGGTGGGTTTCCTATCGCGTGAAAAGTCCACCGAAATTCTGAAATGTTTTTTTCGATTCGAACAAAATTCTTGAGTAGCACTGATTATCTTACAGTCTAATCTCGAGATATTTCGTGCACGGCAGGATCCTGGCTTTCGAATGAGCTTCTTTCTTATCCTCTGCAAGGAGTATACTCTGCAAAAAAAATAGCTCCCTATGCAGTATGCATTTTATCACTGGTACTCCTATAAATCCAAATATATGCTATGGAAAACCTGCACAAAAGTATTGTCTATTGTGCTCGCTAAGTGGAAAATTATGTCTTCATTAAATTTTCTACTTGAACAAAAGGTATCTTTCGGTTTAAAAAAGTCTAAATTGCCAAACAATGTTGAAAGCTATAGACCGTTCTACTGGAATTCGAGATGCTCAAACTGTATGTTGTGCACATTCTGTCTGGGGAAAATCACATACAGTAGATTCCCTATCTCATGAAGTGTCACCCGGAATTCTGAAATGCGTTTGCGATTCAAAATATTAATTGCGTATGGTTTTGAAAATGACGATCGTACAGCCTCATCTCAATGTATTTAGGCCACGAAAGGATTCCGGCTTTTTAATGAGTTCCTTTCTGACCGCCAATTTAAAGTATGTACGATAAAAAGTGGCTACTTAAGTAGCATGCCCTATTGTCATTGATTTTGACTGCCTTTATAAATTCAAATATATTTTATGGAAAACATGCACGAAAAAAATATTTCTTGTACTCGTTTGGTAGCGAATTACGCCATCTTTAAATGTTATACCTAAAGAAAGGGTATCTTTCGGTTTTAAAAATTCTAATTATGAGCTTTTATACAATTTTCAGGTATTCATTCATCGAACATCGTATCCAAAATTTGTTAATGCTGCTTTTACGCTATAAAGCATGTTCCATATCTATTGTCATCTTTTATGAGAACTATGTGAGGTCTTTCCCAAGCTGTAGGTGAAGACGTTCTTTTCCTTAAACAGGATGTACAAAGTGCGCAGTTTGTAAACCCTGAATTCCAGTTTAGCAGTCACCGGGTTTCAAAATTATTCGGTAATTTAGAAACTTTTTAAAAACGGAAAATACCCTTTCTTCACGTATAAAATTTAAAGAACGCGTAATTTGTTACCAAATGATTACAAGAAACAATTTTTCGTGCATGTTTTCCAAAACCACATTTGAATCTACAAAGGCAGTCAAAATCAATGACAAAAAGGCAAACTACTAATGTAGTTACTTTTCGCAATGCGTACTTTTTCTTAGCGGTCAAAAAGAAGCTCGTTAATAAGCCGGCATCCTGAAATGTCCACGATGTGTTCAGATGAGACTGTAAGATCGTCTCTATTCCAACCATCCGCAATTAATATGTTCCAATCAAAAACTCATTTCAGAATTCCGGGTGATATTTCATGAGATAGTGAATCTACTGTATTTCATTGCGCTATGAGAAAGAGGTCAGCTATTTCTCAAAAATTTCTTCAATGAATGCGGACTGTGTTGAATACGTTATAGGCACCGTCAATAAACAGCCGAATAAAATGTTAAATGAGTGAAAATTTAAGTCTCAAACAATCTCATAAGTAGACACTATTCAAGTCAAAAGATACTCTTTCTTCAAGCATAGCAGTTAAGGAAGACTTAATTTGCTACCACACGAGTATAAGAAAAAATATTTTTTCCAATATTTCCTATAGGATATATTTGAATTTATAATGGTGTCAGACCCAATGAGAAAGCTGCGTACTACATAAGTTATTTTTTCAGAGTATGCTTCCTTTCAGGCGGTCAGAGAGTGTTTCAACGAAGAACAGGTTGATACTAGATTTGCCCCCGTCATTCGCAACGTCAGCGTCAAGAAGTTACCTTTCATCATAGATGAGAGTTGATGAAACCAATTTCAGTTTGCAGCAACCAAATTCTCCCTCACCGTCAACATTTTAAGTCCGAAGATGAAAAACCAGGAAAATGTGAAGGAAAAACTCTAAGACGATCTGTGTAAAGCTGATTTCTTTGGCAGTTTCAGTACAATAGTTGACCCCGGGGAAAACTTTTTTATCTTCACAACACATCTGTAGCAGCAATTACCATGGTTGGTTTTGTTGGAATCAGAGTCGATGGTAGCATAAACTGGTTCTGCCAAAATATCCAAAATTTGCAGCCAATAAACCTGGTAATAGTTGATGAACGTTCACCCGACCGCTAACGGAACTCATTTGTATCGCTCTGCCTTGGGCCTCGACAGAAGCCATGAAAGCGGTAGCAGCTGGTAATATAGGCAAATGATATTGCCATCAAAGACAAAGACAACTGGAATGGCCGTTTCTGGCTTATTAGCCATCGTCAGCCAGCTATACCCAGACTCAAGTGGTGTCCCACCCGAGCTTCGAACTCGCGAACTGT
>JAYGXS010000002.1:10868895-10907253 GCA_036362985.1 Ligula intestinalis | reverse complement strand
CACTCCGCCTTGGACCTCGACAGAGGCCCTGACAGCCGTACCAGCTGGATATAGGTGGATAATATTGCCGACAAAGACAAATGAAACTGGAATGGCCGTTTCTGGCTTATTAGCCATCGTCAGCCAGCTATGCCCAGACTCAAGTGGTGTCCCACCCGAGCTTCGAACTCGCGAACTTTTTGATCAGAGCCAAGCACCCTTGTCTTTGCCGGCAATAGTATTTGCCTAAACGTAGTAATGTTAATGTCCCGAAAATATTTTCCTTATTTGAGGTTTTGTTGCGCGGTAAATGTCCGGTCGATACCACCTCTGATATGACAACCCTGCCTTCTCTGAAGTAAGATCAGTTAGACAAACCAATAGGTCGAAAAGATTTATATTTAAAAAAAAGTTGAACAACAGTTATGTCGGTGGCAAGCGGTGCCGTGGTTAGCACGCAGTCTTGTCTTCGTTAGATTAAAAAAAACGGTTCCAACAACAAAACTTGACGAGGCTGTTAAAGGTGATGTAGTCTGTTAGGTTGTCACGAGTGTTAAAATTACGATTAAGATGAATGTTTGCGTAAGGGGTTAATGCTAGGATTAACACACCAGAATATGTACCCTTCCTGGAATTTATCCCAAGCCCACGTTTATCACTGGGGGTTTTTCTATTTCAGTCTTAGTCAGGCTTCCTACCGTATTCTGGGGCTGACTCGGCGTGCAACATGCATAGGACCCTCCTAAGTCGCGTATAAATAACAGAGCATACACCTTGTATACTTTAGTTGGTAATCTATCCTCATCGAATACTTTGCTTTTTCATTAACACTGCGACTTCACCAAAAAATGGCGGCAAACAGTAATAGTTATCGGGAGGCCTTGCAGTGAAGTCGCCCAGATGATGGAGTTGCCAAATTGTGATGACCGACAACTCGAGGTTTCTCAAATCAAAAGTCGTGAAAGACTAGTTTAACTGGTGCTAGAGAACGTCCACGCGGACCAGCGCACAGTGAGTCTTCTCACTAGTCGAGTGTCCGTAGTTCAGGCTGTTAGTCTCAGTGTTAGGTGCTTGCTTGTGCCAGGATTTTTTCAGCCGGCAGCCAATCAACGAGCAGTGCAACACCGGTAGTCTTCAGGCCTTCGCCATGTCGAGGCCGAGTCACGCACCGAAGAAGCATCTGATTGGTCGGGTGTACCAGGCAGACTCTACGTGGTACAGGTAAGCAGCCACGCTGGCGACCTCGGGCGGAGACTGCCACAGACTGAGCAACTCAGTAGAACTCTTGCGAGTGCGGCAATTTTTAACTAGGCAATTATATAGGAAGGTTGACATTGCTTTCATCATCCCCGGAAGAGGAAGAAAGGGCAATTCCTGAGATCACGTTGTATTTAGGCTGACGTTTCAAAAGCATGCATTTTTAGGTCTGATTGACCAACTTAGTTGCCTCTGACGAAAGTTGAGGAAACCCTTTTTTAAAATTTTATCACCTACAATGAAGGTTAAATATTATTCCGAGACTGAGTTCTACCTTTATCATTTGTTGGTGGCTCAAACTGACTGTGGCTTATCTTCGGCAGTTTGAATGCATCATTCACTAATTGAATAGTGCCGACTGACATCAAGTCATTTTGTCTGCGTCTGTTGCGATAGTGCGAGTGTATCACAGGGGATTAAGTTAACAGGGAAAACAGTTGCCGCTGCGAGTTTCAGGTCCGGTTCCTTGTGGGAATAGAATAAGTGTGACGCCAAGGAGACGAAATAGTATATTTTGTACAGACTAGATAACAGGTAGGAGGAAGTTGAGGTAGGATTATGTCGTCTGGGGAAAGTGTGAAGCGCGCCCAGCGAGCTAACGAACACCTGATTTTCGGGGAGAGGACGGCCAGGGCATGTAAGGGGACAAATGAGATCCCAATATTTTTGCTAAATAAAAAAGTTAAAAGGACAAGTTTTGTCGCGTACTCAAACCTTGGGAGAAGACATTGAATGAGCTTTAATATCATTTCTAACCCCCCGCTCGACCAACAGCGAACGCGTCTATGGGGGGAGAGTGTGCTCAAGCCTCGGCCGAGGTAACTGAGAGACATTATCCAGTGGTATCACCGACACCAACTAGAAAAAAGTTAAAGAAGAACAAAATTGGCGAGATTATGTAAATCACCCTACTTAAAAATTGTAAGCAAGCGATAATTCCCATGGTTAGTTCAAAAGGCCGACTTTTCCTAGTTTGCCGATTATAATAGTTATGGAATGCGGTTGCCTTCGAAGAACCGCTCTGCAGATCAATGCCATCAGCAAATCCCAGCTGGATCGATGGGTGGCGTGTAGAAAACCGAAGATCATAAATAATTCAACCTACTAAACATTTGTAAGTAGATTGTTATTATAGCTATGAAAATATACGACTCCACTGATTTTAACTCTCGGATGAGGGCAGTCCAGCCGCGAGGAGGCCGGGTCCGAAGTGTCTCAGTGCGGCAATCGTAGCAGTGCTCAGAGTGGTCTTTATGTCAGTCGGCCTCAGGGAGATTACTGGCCCGAGCAGGGGAGACAGATATTGGTGTGTGCGCACGTTAGCCACCGTAAGGGATCGAACGTTAGCGCAGTTGGTGCACCTGTGATGCGTTGTCCAGAGGCACGTCTAAACTTGCAATCACGTGACCTCATGCGTGGAATGATGTGGGGATAAAAAGCGCAACAAGGTCACTACATGTAGTCGAAACCTTGGCAATGCTCGCCATGAGTAGAGCCCAACCCTTATGAACGCAATGGAAATTAGCCCCACAATCTTTCAATAAAGGTGAGTTGTCGTTGGTGTCCTGATGAAAGTGGTTGGCTATTTTGCCACGGACAATTTTCTGGATATAAACATTTGAATTGAAGCACCTTTTGAAAACAGTGTGGAGCGAGAAGAATGCGTTTGGCCTGTCCGCTTGACATTGAGCAACATTCGCGCACAATGCCTGCCTATGAAATTGAAGCGAGGTTATGTGGCCAGTCTCCTGTCATTTTAATATCAGGTCAGTGTGCGTGTGCTTCCGGGTAATGAAAGCTTGCCTACGGTTTTCAGCGAAATAAAGATGTCGGTAGGCACGGTCAGAGCAATCACCTGTGATAAACATGACAAGAACATGCTGGGCTGTTCGGTAAAATTTACCGGTATGCGTGTTATAAACACAAGCAGCCATGTAAACGCTGCTAGCAGAATACAAGACGCAAATACATGAAGGTGATTAAAGAAGTCCTCTTTATATGTGCCATCAATGATAAGTGGCAGGATCTAGATAGAAACTATGTAGGAGTCTACGGCACCTTTGATTGATTGTCCCAGAAGGGAATAGAGCAGCGCAGTCACGTGATGGCTTCCGGGCTTGGTGTCGGCGCTACAACTGCACCTGTGGCAGTCAGTGATCAGCATCACGGCGCTGACTCATCGTGCCTTCACCTACCAAGCTCTTTGCATTGTTACGCGTGACGATATTCCCCACCCCTGCGTCCGATTCCACTCCGACCCCTGGCCGACCCGCGGTGGGGCCGCACGAACTGTCCGGCGCATAGTCAGGTCTCTGTCGTATTAGTCTTGACCCTACTCTCTCGAGAGCTGGAAGCCTATCAGTGTGCACCCTTTCCTGATTTGCTGCGGACAACATAGGGCAGGTCACGGGGTTCCTGTAAAACCGCGGGCACAGATGCAACATAATAACTGGCGTGAGAAGACTGCGAGCCAACTCTTTTCTCTTGAGCCCTCAAAGTAAACACTGTCTAACCTTATCAGTCTTCTGACACTGCCACCTTTCGACACACATGTGGGATACGATTTACTCTATCCATGTATCTGAGATAGGACTATCCCAATGGTTACGAACTAGTATAGAAGAACAAAGTCGCTTGTGGATAAAAGCACGTGCTTGTTCAAAGTTACTTAAAATTTGTGTCAGTCTATGCAAGGCATCTTGAACTAAGTAAAACAAAAGGGAAGTTAAGTTTCACTACAATACTCCCCCTCCTAGGAGAACGGACTTCAGAAAAAGAAAATCTTAATATGTGAATAATATGGGAGTGTTAAGAATATGTTATAAGTTGGTAACGGTTGGGGAAACGGACATGACGTCCGCTGCGTGTCAGGAGAGGGGGATTTGGGGTGAGGTAAAGCGCGAGGCTGGCACGTGTAAGTGGAGTCGTGGATCAAGGAGTTGGCAATTTGCCGGGTGGAGGTTGTTCGGTTGGGGCTGTCGAAGGAGGATCGGTATAAGCCGCCTTCAGACGATCGACTGAGACCACGTCGGTGCGGCCGCCCCGAGCAATCGTAAAATGCTTGTCCGTGCGAGATAGTGCCTTATATTGTCCGTCGTAGGGTTGTTGTAGTGGTCGGCGAACACTATCTACACGAAAAAATACAAAGGCACATGTAAGAAAGTTAGGGTCGATGTATAACTTACTTGTTGAAGTACGTGGAGGAATTGCACGCAGATGACACATGGCTTGGCGCAGTCTTTTCACATAATCCGTGGAATCCAGATCGGCTGAGCTTTGAGAGTGCCCGAAAAAAACCGCAAACAAGCTCGGCAGAGGAGCACTCCAAGTCAGGCTTGAGGGCAGTACGAATTCCACGCATACCCAAAGGAAGGTGCTTGCTCCAATGGGAAGGATTGTCGTGAGCTTGGAGCGAGGCTTTGAGTTGACGATGGAAACGTTCAACTAAGCCATTTGATGAGGGGTTGTAGGCTGTCGTGCGTATGCGGGAACACCCGAGTAAGTCGGTAAGGCCGTTACAAAGTCTGGAGTCGAACTGTTGGCCTCGATCGGTGGTAATAGTTGAGGGGACGCCATAATGGGCGATCCAGTGTTCCAAGAAGGCGTGAGCTACCGAATCTGCAGTTATATCAGTTATGGGAGTTGCAATGGGCCAACGAGTGAATCGGTCAATGGCAGTAAGTAAATAGTTGCAACCACGCAATGTTGGCAAAGGACCTACCAAATCGATATGGACATGTGCAAAACGTGCATCGGGTGCAAGAAATGTGCCAATTGGGGCTTTGTTGTGTCGCCCGACCTTGGCCTTCTGACGAGCCAAACACGAACGGGTCCACTGGCGGATATCAGTGTTCATGCTTGGCCAAACGAAACGCTCACTCACCAGGCGCTGGGTACTGCGGATGCTAGGATGAGCAAGATTGTGCAATGCAGTAAAAACGTCTCGTCTCATCTCGCTTGGCACTACAGGTCGGGAGGCACCGCGCGATACGTCACATAAGATTGTACCGAGGTTTGTGGATAAAGGAATAGCTTCGAGTTGAAGACTAGTATGCTCAAGGCTTTCAGTGAAGGACGGCTGGTTTTGCAGTTCTACCATACGCTCCAATTCGATAGAAGTCTGAGTGATGGCATTAATTCCAGTTCGAGAAAGACAGTCAGCAACTTGATTATAAAGGCCCTTAAGGAATCTAATATTTGTGGTATACTGAGAAATAAAATCAAGATGGCAAGCCTCACCGGGTTAATACTTGTCAGAGGAAGTGAAAAGGACATAAGTAAGAGGTTTGTGATCTGTGTAGATACAAATATCTCTACCGTCAATTAAGTTGCAGAAATTTTTAATGGCTAAATAAATGGCAAGGAGTTCTCTTCCAAAAGTGCTATAGCGAGTTTGTGGTGGTGTCAGTTTGGAAGAGTAGAAAGCCAAGGGTTGGATGCCCGTGGGTGTCTGTTGTTGAAGCGTGGCACCTATGGAACAATTTGAGGCATCAGCAACAATGGAGAGCGGTGTATCAGGTAGAGGATGAACGAGGGCAGTTGTATCTGCCAAAATCTTTCTGAGACGATTAAAAGCGTCGACTGCTGTGTCAGGAAAAGAAAACTCGCGATTGCTTCCGCTCGAACGGTTAGTAAGTGGCAACATCAATTGGGCGCAATGCGGGATGAAACGTCGATAGAAATTGACAAGGCTTATAAAACGGCGTAGTTGTTGAAAAGAAGTGGGAGTAGGGAACTCGCGAATAGCTGAAACTTTGGCATCTATGGGGTGACAACCAAAAGCACCTACGCGATGTCCTAGGAAAAACAGTGACGATACACCGAAAACGCATGTAGATGCCTTAATGAAAACACAAAATGGGCTGAATCGCTCGAAAATTAGGCGGAGATGTTGAAGGTGTTCATTTTCATTGGAACTTGCTACCAGAACATCATCGACATACTCAAAAACGAAAGGTAAATCGCGGAGGACTTCGTTGATAAAACGCTTAAAAGTTTGAGCAGAGTTACATAGTCCAAAGGGCATCCGAACAAACTCGAACAGACCAAACGGTGTAGTAATCGCCGTTTTTGAAATGGCTTCTGGAGCAACGGGTATCTGATGGAAGGCTTTTACTAAGTCAATCCTGGAAAACCCTGTTGTTCCTGCTAGGCTAGATGAAAAGTCGTACAAATGGGGCAGGGGGTAGCGGTCAGGTACAGTGCAAGTGCTCAATCGTCGATAATCTCCGCAGGGGCGCCAAGAAACGAGAGACTTTTTGCACACCATATGTAAAGGTGCAGCCCATGGACTCGTGGAAGGCCTTACTATTCCAAGCTACATCATGTGACTGAATTCGGCTTTAGCGATAGCTAACTTGTCGGTGGCTAAGCGACGAGGATGACTAAAGACGGGTGGTCCGGAAGTTGAGATATAGTGGACAACAGAATGTTTAATGGGTTGGTTCAATTGTGAGGGTCGAAGAAAATTCAGAAAGTAACCTATGATAGGGATAAGACAAAAAGGATTGA
This sequence comes from Ligula intestinalis, assembly GCA_036362985.1. Classification (NCBI taxonomy): domain Eukaryota; kingdom Metazoa; phylum Platyhelminthes; class Cestoda; order Diphyllobothriidea; family Diphyllobothriidae; genus Ligula; species Ligula intestinalis. The sequence goes on along the minus strand of JAYGXS010000002.1, from coordinate 10,900,506 downwards.
TGAAATGCGTGGATTAGGGGATGAAAGGGTACGAATAGAACATTTATAAGATAAAGATGTCTTAAGATCAACTAGTTTATGGGACTTGACGTCAAGGAGAACACCGACAAATGAGAGAAAATCGGCGCCGAGAATAGCAGTATGAACGTCAGTGATATTAAAGATCCAACGAAATGAACGTCGCAGACCCAAATCTAGAGTAAGGGATCGTTGACCAAAAGTTTTAATGGGAGTACTGTTAGCTGCTTGAAGGAAAAAAGAAGAGTTTGGTGACTTACGGTCAGTCGAAGTGGGTGGGATAAGAGAAATTTCGGAGCCCGTGTCTACGAGGAAGTTACGGCAGCAACTCCCGTCGTAGATTTGGAGTAGGCGACTGGTGAAGAGTGGGCCGACCACGTTCGTCACCTTTTCTGGACGGTGGCAAAGTTTTCCGATGCCGATTTCTTGTGCCTGCACGGGGATCGACACTGACGGGCATTTGGACCATAATTGTGGTGATACCAACAACGACCATCAGTTGAAGGTTGGTTGGGAGCGGGAGATCTTGGGCGACGAAAAGTCGACGGACTACGAGGGTTGTAAACACGGGTGGCCCGGAGGTGGGAAACTTTGAGAGTGAGTGCATCCAGGCGTTGGACGACATCTGCGATAGAAGGTGTTGTTATGGCTCGAGTAGAAACATTCACCGAGACAGGTGGTTAATAGTACTCGAGAATCCGGTCGGCTGTCGCAGCCAGCGTTTGAACTGACGAGGAAGGAATATTGGATGCAAGAATAGCTTGCACGGATGAGGGCAGCCGCTGGAGGAAAAGTTGTTTGAACATGGTGCCATCCAGCTGCTGTCCCTCAGCTAGCTGCTCCAGGCGCCGAAGGAGCCGGGTTGGCTTCCTGTCATCAAGGTCCTCCTCGGAAATTAAACGCTGAAGGCGCTTTTGTGTAGATAACGATACTCGAGAGATGAGGGCCTCCTTGAGTGTGGTATAGGGAGTCACCGTGAGCGGGCTGTCTATGATATCATGGAGATCTGTTGCAATCTCCAGTGGCAATGTGGCCGCCAGATAATGAAATTTGGTCTCATCCTTCGTGATTTGCCGCAGAGCAAAACGAGATTCGACTGTTCGCAGCCAAAGGGCTATGTCGCCCAGCCAGCATGTCGGTAAGTCGAATGTGTGGACGCCACTAACACCCTGGCCGTCAGTCATGATGTCAAAGGTCACAAAATGTGCGGGCGAGACAGGATTAGTCACTGGAGCAATGGGTTTAGGGAAATAATCGCAGTCTATATATTGGTCAACAATCCGAGGTGTGAGGAATCGGCGGACACGCGTTGCGGCGAGAAAATGAGGGCGAAACAGTGTAGTAATTGTTAGCATTTGAAAGCGCAATTAAAAATCGGAGTGTTGAGAAAGTCGGAATCGAAAATGTAGACTTAACTGGAGTGAATTCAACGAAGGAGTCGTTTTTTTTAGGTTGGAGAAACGTCGCAGTCGAGTGTTGAATAAAGAAGCGTTGGGTTCAACAATGTGGGATACGATATACTCTATCCATGTATCTGAGATAGGACTATCCCAACGGTTACGAACTAGTAAATCAGAACGAAGTCACTTGTGGATGCAAGCACGTGCTTGTTCAAAGTTATCTAAAAGTTGTGTCAGTCTATGCAAGGCATCTTTAACTAAGTAAAACAAAAGGGCAGTTCAGCTTCACTACACACCTATGCTGGCAACTGTTTCTTTTAGCTGCATGCTGGGCATGCAAAGGGAGATCGTTTTGCCTATTACAGGCGGCCCCTTTCTTTCAAGGTAGTAGATGACGTTAGATTCCGACGGTTGCCGAATCAAGGGAACTAGATTTTAGACAACTATGAGGAGTCATCCCTGTACTGTGTTGGAAGAGTTAATGTAAGCGGTTCAAGCCATGAAATCCACTGCGTGCCCCTAGGAATGGGTGCACTGTGGTGAATTACCCTGCGTATACGAGCTCACGTGAAAGCTCACCGCTGCTAATGAGTCCACATGCACCGGCTCTCTATGCTCGTCTCAAGATCGAGCATCTACCGCGGATCTCGACATTAGCTCCCGTGAGAACTTGAGCCAACCAGAGCGCAACATTTCCTGATTGGCTGCAGGAACAAAGCATGTGCTGGGCTTTTGGCAATCCCCTACGCTCTCGCCACTTCAGACCCGGCGCTGTGGCCAGTGGTTGCTTGCTCGTCTGACAGTCAAATTCCTTCTGTCTATTCTCCACTTTCTTCTGCACAGAATAAACCGTTCCTACCGCTCTGCCCGCCCCCATTTGTTCTCTTCTCTTAAGGAAACGGGACCTGGAAATCGCAGTTTCTAGAGTTTAACTTACATAACCCCTTGTGATAGTGTAGTGGGTCGTGCTTCGCCGACTAGCTCGCGTCGAAGTGCAATTTCCCAAAGGCTCACCGATGCGGTTTTTCGACGTCTCGATCAGCCAATCACGGTTCCCGCATCTACGCGGTTTGGGTCAAGCGACGAATAGCAAGCTTGCACGCGTTCCCGACGCAAGCTGCTTCTTTGCCCAAAATCTCCCGGCCAACCTAGCCAATGGACGCGCTCTCTCTGTCTTCTGGTCTGATTGCTGCTAAGACCTCACTTGGGACCCGATCGATCTCAATCCTCTCTCATCTATTCTCCTTTCCTTTGTGTACACAATATACTCTTCCTCCTAATCTGGCCTATACAGACTTCACTTTTCTACCAAGTAACCATGGTCTGGAGATCGCAGTTGCCGGATTTAACTCACTTAACCCCCTGTTATAATAGCAGCACCGAAGAACTGCGCGTTTATGCGGCAAGCCAATGCCAAAAAGACCGGAGGCAAGCCCGCACTTCTTAGTTAAGATGCCCAAAAAGCCCGTTTATCCGTGCCACACGTCACCTTCGTGAGTATCAGAGAGGACACAAAAGAAGGAGGCATTAAATCCTAACTGTCGATCCGGAGGACAGCCAAGTTATCCCACCACTTGACAGTCTTGTCTGGAATTTACTCCACGCGCAGCGCTCGCCTCTCGCGGTTGCTAGCAGCTGCGCACGCACCACTGTCTGCTTCTCCTAATCCGTTCAGGCCAATCATCTCTCTGTGACTGACTCACACACGACAGCGCTGTGATGTCACCTGTGTTTTCACACTTTGGACGCCCGCCCGTCTAGCTGCCAGCTTCCTCCAACTTATTCTTTAGTAGCTCCATCGAAAATATTTGGTGGCCGCTTCTGCACGACGCCCACCTAACTCCTGACACTGCAGAAAAGGTCATTGAGAGCATAGGACCTTGCGCGAATGTACTTTTCGGCATGCCTCCAACCAGACACAGGCTGGCGCGCGAGACACGGACCACCCACGTCGGTGTCTGTCCTCGCGCTGTCCAACCAATAACCAAAGAGACAGAGAGAGCTTTCGGTGGCCGCTCGGGATGACTGACGCTAGACTCACTTGAAATTCTGCCGCCGCCCGGGGCAGACGCGCAGCCGGTGCCCTCGCACACGGCTCTCGTGGTCGAAGGCACGCCTGACCGAATCAACCTTTGTCCAAACTATCCTTCTGCAGAATAAACTATTCCTAACAATCTGCGTTTCCCAAGACTCCTCTCGTCTCCTAAGGAACCGGACCTGGAAGATCGCAGCTGTTAGGGTTAAACCTTAGTAGCCTTAACACCTTGCGATAAATATACTATTCCTTCCGCCTGGCGTCATACTTTTATTCTCCCCCTACTGAACAGGGCCTGAAAATTACAGTGGTAAGAGATTTCCCTATTAACTTAATTCACAGCAATAGCCCCCCAACTGTAGTGATTAGTTCCACACGAAGTGCATTTGTGAGCGCTTGTCGTGACTAGCTCAATTTAAAGTGCAAATGCTAGCGCTTTCTGCTTTCAGCCTCTGGAGCAGCCAATTACAGGCCGACTCACGCAGGACCTCATGCGACAGCTGCCGAGCAGACTTTGTAGTGGGCCCTTGCCTTCTGAAGTCTGGCTTTCCCTTCATGGCCTCAATCTGTCTGGAACTCAAGGTCGTTGCGGTCACCAGACTTACTAGCGCGTGACGTGGACCACCAAACACGCCGTCCAACAAAACACAGGCCGACCTAGCCAATTAACGCGGTCTCTCTGTCTACTGTCCTGATTGCTGCTAAGACCTCCCTTGGGACCCAGAATTCTTCAGACTTCTATTTATTCGCCTTTCTGTAAAGAAGACGAAGACGTGATCTCTGGAACGATAGTTTTATTCTGAGCTTTCGGCTCCACACGATAAGCCATCGTCAGAGTAAATGAGAACAGCAAACGTCAGCTTCGCATAAATGAGGTTGGTAGGGAGGGGATGGTGGTGGCAATTATTGATTGGTCTTTGTCCACGCCAAGTTAATTCTCACGCTATCTTATTGTGTCTCCGAAGCGCGTCCCTGGAGTAACAGTATGTGACCTTGAGGTGGTGACCTGCATGCTTGTAGAGGAACTCGGCCCTGGTTTCTAGTCACGGGCACGGATGACAAAATAACAGGGCGGTATATCCACATGCCTGTTTATGGAGTTGGGATCTGACATCCAGGCCTCCAGCAGTTCGTGTCCAGTCCTATTACTGGCCAGTACCATTATCCGTGTGTTCGAGAAGTCAAATTTGTGGCTTTCTTCCAGAGTGTGGGTACCGATCTGGGACTGTGGGTTGCCTTTCCGCACTGCTCGTTTATGCTTCGCTATTCATAAGCTAAGTCGTCGCCCGGTCTGCCCTGTATAATGACATGAACAGTCGCGACATGGCACCTGATAAATGACGCCAGACTGCTCACCTACATCCAGCGGGTCTTTGATTTGCATGACTCGTGCACGCATGCTAGCTGTCGGGCGATGAGCAATACCCACGCCGAGCTCTGCAGCGATACGCTCGGTTGCTTCTGACACGTTTTTAATGTACGGTAGAGGGTGCCAGAGCGTTGGTGGTCCCCTTTCGTTTGTTCCCCGTGGGCGCGTTCGGAGGAATTGGTGGATGAAGCTGTTGGGGTATCCATTCATGGCAAGTTGATCCCGAATATTTCGTAATTCTTGCGCTCGTCCTTCCGGTTCACTGCAGTGTGTCTTCACCCTCTGAAATAGTGCTCGAATACAGCCACTTTTATGCGTTAGTGGGTGGTTGCTATGGCAGCTGAGCACCTGGGTTGTGTTAGTCGCCTTTCTATAAACCGTGGTGCTGAGTTCCCCAGCGGGTCTGCGCGTGACGAGGACATCCAGGAACGGTAGTTGTCCGGCACTCGCTTCCTCCTTTGTGAATTGGATGTCGGGAAAGATACCGTTAAGCAGTTGACATAAATAGAACTAAGCGTGCTGAGCCATGAAACCAAATTTAATACGGCAGATGCTAAGCCAGCCGAATTTATCGCGGCACTGGAAGCCATGCTCGTACGGGCCAACGCAACCGACGAGGCGAAGCATACAGTCCACCGGAAAGTCACCTCCCTATTAATGACTAATAGACCCATCAATAATATGTCACCAGCGGAAGAAGAGGCGATGAAGAGATTAAAAATGAACAAAGACATAATAGTGCTCCCGGCTGACAAGGGAAGAGCAACGGTCGTGATGAATCGTAGCGATTAAAACGCGACAGCACAAGCTCTCCTCGACGACCAACAAGCCTACAAACCCACGCATTCCTCACAGGCCAAATCAATTATCAGCCAGCTTACGAGTCTCCTGAGCCGGCTCCGACGCAGCAACGTGATATCTCAACACGAATGGTGACAAACCAAACCAACTGACACGGCACTGGCGCAATTTTACGGATTGCCAAAAATCCACAAGCCCAACGTTCCACTCCGGCCAATCGTGGCATTGACAGGCAGCCCTACTTACAACCTATCTAAATGGATGTCACGAAAACTGAACTTTCTCCGAGGGGGCTCAACGACCTCAATCAATTCGGCCTCCCAATTTCTAGCCGCTATCCGCGGCAGAACGGTTCAACCGGATCATGGTATCTTTTGATGTCGTTTCACTATTTAAATCTATCCCTTCGAACCTGGCACGCGGCGTCCTACGCAAACGACTCGAATAGAAATACGATGAATCGAGGGGTCCCCTAAAAATTAACCATCTCATGCAACTCTTCATCTTCTGCCCAAGAATTTTTTTCACATTTAATGGTCAAACATATGAACAGACCAAAGGGATGCCGATGGGATACCCAATTTCCAGTCTCATCGCAGAACTGGTCTTATAGGAGCTGGAAAACGTCACCTTCGACCAATTTGAGCCTGCATTCTGGTGTCGATAAGTGGATGACACTTGCGTTATAATCGAACGGATCAGGTTAGCAGACTTCCAAGACCTGCTTAACGGAATCTTTCCCGACATCCAATTCACAAAGGAGGAAGCGAGTGCCGGACAACTACCGTTCCTGGATGTCCTCGTCACGCGCAAACCCGATGGGGAACTCAGCACCACGGTTTATAGAAAGGCGACTAACAAAACCCAGGTGCTCAGCTTCCATAGCAACCCCCCACTAACGCATAAAAGTGGCTGTATTCCAGCACTATTTCAGAGGGTGAAGACACACTGCAGTGAACCGGAAGGACGAGCGCAAGAATTACGACATATTCGGGATCAACTTGCCATAAATGGATACCCCAACAGCTTCATCCAACGATGCCTCAGAACGCGCCCACGGGGAACAAACGAAAGGGGAACACCAACGCTCTGGCACTCTCTACCGTACATTAAAAACGTGTCAGAAGCAACCGAGCGTATCGCTGCAGAGCTCGGCGTGGGTATTGCTCATCGCCCGACAGCTAGCATGCGTGCACGAGTCATGCAAATCAAAGACCCGCTGGATGTAGGTGAGCAGTCTGGCGTCATTTATCAGGTGCCATGTCGCGACTGTTCATGTCATTATACAGGGCAGAACGGGCGACGACTTAGCTCACGAATAGCGGAGCACAAATGGGCAATGTGGAAAGGCAACCCACACTCTGGAAGAAAGCCACAAATTTGACTTCTCGAACACATGGATAATGGCACGGGCCAGTAATAGGACTGGACGCGAACTGCTGGAGGCCTGGATGTCAGATCCTAACTCCATAAACAGGCATGTGGATAAACCGCTCTGTTATTTTGCCATCCGTGCCCCTGACCAGAAACCAGGGCTCAGTTCCTCTACAAGCATGCAGGTCACCACCTCAAGGTCACATGCTGTTACTCCAAGGATGTGCTTCGGAGAAACGATAAGATAGCGTGAGAATGGACTTGGTGTGGACAAAGACCAATCAATAATTGCTACCGCCACCACCATCCCCTCCCCTACCAACCCCATTTGTGCGAAGCTGACGTTTGCTATTCTCATTTACTCTGACGATGGCTTCTCGTGTGGAGCCGAAAGCTCAGAATAAAACTATCGTTCCAGAGATCGCGTCTTCGTCTTCTTTTCAACAAGGACCTGGGGCACGCATATACGCTTCCATTCCCATACTCCTTTCCTTTGTGTACACAATATACTCTCCCCACTACTCTGGCCTTCAGCGACTTCTCTTTTGCACTAAATAACCATGGTCTGAAGATCGCAGTTGCTGCGTTTGACTCACTTAACCCCTTCGATAACTTCACTTCAGACGCCGTCCGCCGGCTTGCGGTTGTCTGATAGTCAATTTTCGACTGCCTTTTCTCCAATTCGTTCTGTACATAATCAGCACTTTCTACTACTCTGGCCTCCCATTACTTTTCTTCTCCTAAGGAACCTAGATAGCAGATCGCAGTTTGCAGGGTTTAACTTACTTAACCTGTAGTGGTCGCTGCTGCCCGACTCCCTCCTAAATCGTGATGCCTCATACGAAGTCACTCAGAGCACACTCGAGCGAACGCACGCACCGTGTCTCCCCCATTCTGGTCTCAACCAACAGTGGTGTGACCTTAATCTTTCTGGACCGATCTCAAGGCCGTGGTTACCGCTAGCCAGCACTCCGGACCTCGCTCGCCTGTCGGATAGACATGCGCTCCGGTAGTCAATACTTCGGACCTAGCCCGCCTCGCTGTCGGACGTGTGTCCCGACGGTCAAATCTCTCACAATCTATTCGTCCATCGTTCTGCAGATTGAACTCTTCCTAATACTCTGACCTTCCCAAGACTTCCTTTTCTCCTCTCCTATGGAAACGTGACTTGAAGATCGCAGCCGTTCGGATAAAACCTTATTAGCCTCAACACGCCTCAATAAAAAACGTGCGATAAAACTACGTATCTTAGCCCGTCAGAGTGAGGTATTATGAGATCTGCCGTGAATAGGAATTACGCAGTGTTGGCCTCACTCGTCTCTTTCCCACCCACACTGTTTATCAGGCTGGTGTGCCACTGTGCAGTGGCTGACGCAGTGTGAAGATCGAAGTCCGACTGTAGCTGTCGCACTCATGATCAGCAGCGCCATCGCTTACTCCTGTGATATTCGCTCTAAATAGCACGCATGATAAGCTCTACATACGCACTTGGCTTGACATCCAGCTTGCAACGCCGAGCTTTGTTTACTTTTTCACCGATTGGCAGTAGCCCGGTTAAAGTTGGGGCGCATGCATTTCGGCCAACACTTGTCGGGCGATAACGCTTACTGCAACTGCTTACAGTGCCCCGTGTACACTCTCGCCCTCAATACAAGCTTGTCCATATAATTATCTTCTGATTTGGGAACTTTTAAAGTGTCGACCATCGTCCTTCGACAAGCGATGAACCCATTTGAACAGCAGACTTGCTCCTTCTCAGTTTGCGTAATAGTCAGGCGATGACATTTAACACCTTTTCAGTGTGAGATAGTTTTCTATTCGCTTCTGGCATTCCTACAGTCGTCCAATTCACTCATATGATCAACCGTCTGATGGAGATGCACGGCTTCGGCAAACCCTCCCCAAACATCCAACTCCATCAGCCTCTTCTGAGTTTGTTCTTTCGCAATTGGTGTCATAGATGTCGAATCTCTCTTCGACAGAAGGCATACTATCACACACTTGTAAAGCTGAGGCAGTCCGCAATCAGCATCACTGCACTAACTCATCGTGCCTTTGCTTGTTAAGCCTTACGCTCACGACTGACAATCTACCCGCGCGATCGTGGGCCATCCGCTGCAGGGTCGCATGCGTTGTTCTTACCCTCTTGAAAGCTGGAAGCCAATGAGTGTGAGCATTTCCTGATTGGCCACGGGGAACAAAGTACATGTCACGGGATTTCTGTAATCCTGCGCGCACAGGCACACAAACACACAACTGGCCTGAGAGCAGAAATTTTCTGTAGAGCCCTTTGTAGGCTCTCTCTCTCAGAGTAAACACCGTCTAACCGTATCAGTATTCCCCGGCTTATGACTTCGTGGAACCCTCTGATGTCGACTCCATCGCCTTTCGACAATCCCACCAACATCATCAACCTGGCAAGTTCAGCACGCCCAGCACGACTGCTACTTTCTGACATCTTACCACATTGCGTTATGGAACTCATCGCTGTGACGGTGCCTGCTACCTCACCTTGAAGCAGGCCCAACGAACGGAACAGGTCAGTCCGAAGTTCAGTGTAGTTAATCTCTCTGACTCTAGTCGCATTTTCTATGTCTGAATTGCACATGCTTCCGCGTGGACACCGGAGCCCGGTGTAGTCAACGGCCTCTGATTTATCTCAAACCTATAATCTCCTCCATCCTTCTTCATATGACCATTGGTCTTCGTCAGCCGTTCTCTTGGATGTGAATGCTTGTCTGTGTCCTCCACACAAGATTCGGCTCAAAATTTCTAGCATAATTTGATTTCCTTGTGAACTGCCGGCATGCTGAACTGCTCGACCCCACGACTGGTCTATCTGTTCGGGATCTGACCACCGTCACGACCTGCCCCAACTGATCTGTTCTGGATATGGATACTGCTCGCCACCTATCGGCAGTTTATCCTCCGATACCCGAACATCGTTAATCAGGAGTTTTGCAGTCAAACACAATGGTGTACATCATACCCGCATCTCAAGCTCTCCTGGCCTAGGCGACTAGAATCGACCGACCCGCAGGCCGTAAAGGCAGAGTTTATGAATATGCTGCAGCTGTGCTTCATTTTACTGCTCAAGAGCCCCGGTGCCCACGGCGACATGAGCCGACTGGGAACGCCGTGGCGCTTACCGTGCAATCAACAACGCCACGATTCCTGATCGGTACACAGTACCTTCTCTTCGGAATTTTACCGGAGCCCTTTTTGATGCGGAGCTTTTCACGAGGGTCAACCTAGTGCGCACGTTCCACCTCTTGTCCCGGAGGATGGCCTCCAAAACTGTTTTCCCTACTTACTCTGGCCTCTTCGGATTCATCTGTGTCGTTTGGTTTTTGCAATTCTGCTCAGACGCTCTAGAGGTTCACTAACCATGCTCAAGATGACCTGCCGTTTTTGTACGCCCACAGCGATGATAGAAGGGACACCTCGCGCTGGTATTCACCGCATTGGTAAATAAAGTGTCATCAAACACCACTCTAAATGCGTGGTTCCTCCCTTGAATGCCTTGCTCATCATCTTGACTCTGAAGGCTTGTTTCCTCTACCTTCTACGGTTGAAGTTATTCAGGATTTCCTCCGTCAACCTCTAAACGTCAATTGTAAAGTGTTTTGGCATGGCCAAATGTTACCACCGGTTTCTACCGATCTGAACTTACCGCATACTGCCGTTCACCAACCTGCTTTCGGGTACCAAGGCTTACCTCGAGGTTTCGGGTGAAGCAATGAATGTTTTGAGAGTCAAAACATTCCTGGCTGACGCTACCTTGCTCATGCATCACACTCCCCAAAACTCTCCTGTTGCTGATGATAGACGCTTTGATCGTAGCTCAAGTGCGGTCCGTCAAAATCTTGCTGCTTCAATCTGGCCATTGGCTTTCTTCTCCAAGAAACTCTCACTGGCTGAGACACGTTTCACCACCGTTGGTCGTGAATAACTCTCTATATACTTGGCCATGAAACATTTCTGATACTCCTTTGAAAGAAGGGACGTCCCCATTTCCACGGACTACCAACCCCTCCCCTCTCCGACAAGTGGGGACCAAGTCTCACAATTCACCCCCGGCATCGGTCACATTGATAGCACGAAGAACAAGGTAGCTGAGGTGTCGTGCAGGCCTTACTTCTGCCCGCTCCAAACTTCATATGGAGTCGACCGTACTGTCATGACGGCTGAGCAACGGTGGGAAGGTTGGCCTGCTGAGGAGACAGTTAAGGGTCACCAGCTCACAGACCTTCCTTTTTACCACGGACACTGGCAAAATCTTTTAGGACGTTTTTCCCCTCATCGTCCTTTTCCTTTTCGCCTGGATACGTCGCGCTCTAGAATCTGAGTTTCAGGAAAGGTTTGCATGACCTGGCTTGAGCACAGTCTTGTTTGAGTTGCCAGGGGAAAACGGTTCGGTGCCATGAAAAGTCGTCACCAGGCAACCTCCGTGCGCGACTCCACCTCCAAGTGGTGCGAGAAGGCGGGTGACAGCCTCCAAGACGTTTTCGATATACAAACGAGCTTGCCAAGGCGTGGGCTAGGTGGGATTTTACCGCTAGTCTTATTTGCGCATGCACCTGTTGACGAAGTTGCGCGGATAGCTATTTTTCATGCACATTCTTCGAAGATATTGCAATACGAAAACCGTGTCCTTTGGTTCACTACAGTGCGTCTCAACACGGCGATATAACACGCTTACGCAACGGTATTTGTGGCTGACTAGGTGTTTGAAATTTAAGGTCAGTACTTGTCTCGTATTTAACACTTGTCGGAACACTTTGATCTTTCGGCCATCACAATCTTTGCGGTAGACGAGGATATCTAGGAATGCCAACTAGTTGTTTGCCTCTTTCTTCCTGTAAATGCAGTTTACGATAGGGAGAGGAAGGAAACAACCAGTTGACCTACCTTGATGTCCTCGTCTGCCGCAAAGATTGTGGTGGTGCGCAGGTGAGCACTGTTTCCGGCCCCAGTAAGCCAGATGCTTGAGCAATTATCAGGCAAACGCCCACCACATGTGGTGAAAGTTGAGCGATTAGAGACCTGAATACCGGCCATCACCGCACCAGCGAGCAATCATCCTGGATGAAGGTAGGAAATGTTAACCGTCATACATATGCGATAGAATAACGACTGCAGCCTACACTGCAACTCACCGCGTATGCATTACCCGCATCTGATGCTGAGTTCAGCCCAGATCAACAGGAATCCGAAACATCAGACGAATAAAGTTCTTGCTCCAGCGATCGCGACTACTTCTCAACTACTTCCTGGAAATCGCATTTTTGGTTTTATCGGTAATTCAAGTGTTCCCTCGGAGTAACTGCGGGCATCAGCCTCCGGAATCACCATATGCTTGATCGTTCCGAGTATTTGCACGCAATATAAAGACCTGCTGAATCCCTCACGACGACGATTAGGATATGAACAACAACCGCTGAACCCACCCCAAGGACAGCAATGTGCCGAACCACTACCTCATGCTCCTCCACCTCCCTTAATCTTTGCTTCTTCCCTTCCCTTCCTGTCCGGCCATGTCCGTGACCCCCCAACTGTAACAACGTCATCATCCTCATTCTTCAAGTCTTCTCCTACAGTACACACTCAGCCCTCTGCCCATGTGCCGTCCATCAGTATCATACGCAGTGGACGCCGTGTTCACTTTCTGCTTCGTTTAGCTACTCATGTTTTTAAACACGAACAATTCCTTCGCCGTCGCTGAATGCCACCTCCAGTCCAGGTGGGGGAGGGGTGGCCATTGAAAACACCCTGTCAAGGTCGTTGGCCGAGCCGCTTACTCGTGTTGCTGACCGTCCAAATAGCACGCGCGACAAGCGCCACGTACGCGCGTGACTCAACCCTCCGGCTTGGACGCTGATCTATATATGTCGATTGGCCGAGTGCAGGTCTGGTGACTCAATCCGTGCGGACGATCATGTGCGCACACGCCTCACCGCTGCACTCGCATCAACAGCCTACGCCCGCCTCAAGGTCGAGCCACGACCTGACATTAACTGCGTGAGAACTCGAGCCAACCAGAGAGCACCATTTCCCGATTGGCTGCGGGAACAAACCTTGCGCTGGGATCCCGGCAATCCCCCTACAATTTCGTTACTACGGGCTTGACGCCCTAGCAGTCGGACTGTAGTCGTCCCAGGGTCAAATCGCCGCTTACCTATTCGTCAACTCCTTCTACACAGAATAAACTCTTCCTTCCATCCTGGCTTCTCCATGTCTTCTATTCTCCCAAGGAACCGGACCTGAAGATCACAGTTGCCAGGGTTTAACTTACTTAATCCCCAGCGATACATGCATTGTGACTGACACTTGTCTGGTGAGGTCGCTAGCTGCAACTGCTTGTATGTACTCTTAATACAAGATTTTCCATCTTAGTGACTTCCCTGCCTTCTGATTTTGGGAACCTTCAAAGTGCCAACTATCCTACACGCACGCACGTACGTTGTGGCTTCGTCCATACTCTCTGTTGCCCGATGAACGCACCTCCTGAACCAGCCTTACTCCCGTTTTGGTCCAGAGCCCTTTGGGGCGGGGGAGGGAGGCAACCGGTTGAAGCACTCATCATCGCGACAGCAGCAGAAAATGAGTGAAAACGCACACGTCCTTTATGCTGCTACTGGCTGGCTTTTACGGAAGACTGCAAGCATGTGAAAAGGCTGCGCGTGTCCACATTCAGGGTCACTTTAGATTAGCAGCAGTCCTATCATATACACACACACACTCACAAAAACATAGGCGCCGTGGTAGGCTAAGCTACTTAATTGCGCACCTGTGGGTCTCTAGTGACATTAAAGGTGTTTTGTTTGAGTGTGCAAAAAAAATACGCTCATAAACTGCGACAAAACCTTGAATAAAACGACAACACCAAAGGGCGTCCTCGTTCTTCTCAGGTGACTGACATTTACCTTTTACGTTCAAGGATAGATCGGTTGATATGCAATAGGTCCCTCGATTTAATCGATTGTCATATAACGAGACAGAATGGAGACGATGACGTCTATCTGCCGTTTGGCAAAATCAAAACAGAAGGCGTCACCAAGGCAACGGTTATGCTATAGAAAAATGCAGTAACCATAATAGCCTTTCACGCCATACCAATGCCGGCAAATACAGTAAAGTAATATAAAGCGCAACGAAATATATGCCGTAAGGAAATACGAAATTCTAGAACTGCCTTTGAGTGTCAACTTACAACACAAGCCACAATATGTCCAAAGTAGTTTTTTGGATACATCCGCAGTCAAAGGAAGCACCGGGAAGACATTACAACTCTAAGGGATAACCTCAGAAACGTAGTAACGGAAGGACCGCGGAAAGTAGAGTTACTGTCAGAGTTTTCAGATAGGCGTTTACGATGGAATCTCCTGATGACCATCCGGATGTAGAAGTAGGCGAAAGTACAGCCGTTATTGAAACTGTTACCTTTTCTGTCGCAGACGTAAGACATTTCCTCAGTAACATCAAACCAGACAAGTCTCCTGGACTGATACTTAAAGAACTGTCGACAAGGCTATTGGTGCCTCTTTCATCTCTGTTTGAGCTTTCCATGAGAACAGGAGACTTGCCTTTGCAGTGGAAGACGGCCAACATCGTACCGTTATATAAGGGGGGTAGCAAGATGTTTCCAAACAGCTTTCAGCCCATAAGCTTGACTTGCCTTTCCTGCAAAATGATAGAGGTCCTTGCCAAGCAGGCCATACTAAGATTTTGCGATGAAAATTACATCATCGGTGAGGGCGCTCCTGCCTTTCAAATTTACTGACTTCAATTGGGGCCTGGACAAGTGCTTTAGAAGAGGGCTTCGAAGTGGACGTAGTGTACATCGATTTCCGCAAAGCTTTTGACAGGGTGCCCCATCAACGCCTTTTACATAAACTGAGCGTTCTTGTTGTCAAGAGGAAAATTTTGGACTGGATCAGATCATTTTTAGTCGGTCGAAAACAACACGTTTGCATCGGGGAGGATAAATCGGACTGGGTTGACGTAGTTAGTGAGGTTCCTCAAGGCTCCGTTTTCGGTCCTCTACTCTTCATTTTCTATGTAAATGACAGCCTTTAAGAACTGGACTGCGAAAAAATCATGTTCGCCGATGACGTTAAGCTCTGGCAGGTCATTAAGCGTCCAAGCGACCGAGATGCTCTGCAAAATAATCTTTGCAAACTGCAGACGTGGTCCGAGAGATGGCTGCTGGATTTCAATGTGCAAAAGTGTACCGTCCTCCACCTGTGTTCAACAAACTACCCTATCTCCCAGAGCAGCAGAACATAGATATTTTACAAGATAATAAACGGTCTTCAGAAAGGATTACGCTTTGAAGACATGTTCCAGTGGCACCTCTCGCCTCATCTCCGTGGGCACACAATGAAGCTGCGCATGAAGATATCCAAACTAAACCTCCGCTCTGAATTCTTCACGCAACGTGTCATACAACAGCGGAACAACCTTCCACAGTCAGTCGTGGAGGCCACTTCCCTTCAGATGTACAAACAACGCTTGGATAATTATATGCGGCCCCTCCTCTCTCCAAGTCTAAACTCTAAAAACCAGACATATATTGTGAAAAACAATGCTTCTCTCCTCCCTTCAAGTCTGACATCTAAAAACCAGACATATATTGTAAAAAGCAATGCTACTCACTGTTTGACAATGCTATGTTAGTAGTGGTAAATAATTTTTGGTGCTTGTACATGTTCTAAATAGGGTTTTCAAAGGCATTGCCTATTATCCTCACCAAATAAACTGAAATAAAATAAACTGTAAGTAACTCAGGAAACGGTAAGAACGGCGTGCATGGCCGCTTAAACAGGGAAAGGGAATAGAAACGACCCACCTACTTAAAAATAGACGACCTTGCGATATATTTCAGAAAGGGTAAATGTGCCAGTGTCTTAACCCTAACATAAAAGCAAACGGTTATCTTAATTCTATCCCTACCCTTAAACAGACATGTAACACGAGCCCACACTTCAACCTTCAACATAATCTTGACCCTTAAACAGGACCTTTAACGGAGAGACGTGCGTTCAAGGACCGGTTTCCTGCCTTGACTTAGATTTATTTGGTTAATGTCTCTTGATTCTCCTACAAAGTGAAATAAATCACGCGCACTAAAAGGACTGCGTATACATTGCAATATTTTAAAAAAACGAGTGTGAATAAGAGTATACCTGCGTAGGTCTTGCCAACAAAGTGAAATAATTCAAGTACTCTAAAATGGCTGCTTGCATGTGCATAAATTGCAATATTCCAAAAATGAGTGTGAATAAATAATGTTCTCCCGTAGGTCTTCTGCAATACCATGCGCTCCCTATCTCATGAAAGGTCAACCAAAATTCTAAAAGGTATTTTCGATTCAAAATTTTCTTTATTAAGTAGGATTGTAATATTGATTATCGTACAGCCTAAACTCAAGATGGTTCAGTCACGTCAGGATGCCGGCTTTCAAGCGAGCTTCGTTTCGGCCGCCTACTAAATGCATACTATTAACGGTAGGACTGTCTTCGAAGTCTTCTTTGCCTTCGACTTATAGTAATAAACTACTTCTACATTTTCAGTAGCCCGACTTTTCTTTTTTCGATAAATTCCGCCAAGATAAGGTCGGATTTCCATTAATAGGTATCATTTGCCCGAGCAACAGTTTATGTTGATGGAGTTGATTTTAGTATTACCGGAAAAGAGAAGGGAGACCCTAGTGGCCATTTCTGGCTTATTAGCCGTCGTCAGCCAGTCATATCCAGACTCAAGTGCCGGTGATACTGTCTGCCTACATTAACAGCTGCTACGGCCCAAACAGAACGGAACAGATGAGTTCTGTTAGCGGTCGGGTGAATGTACATCGAGGGTTGATTATATTTATCTCATTAAAACACTTACATAAGTTGCTTTAATTTAATATTCTTTGATCATTTTCAACATACTTAAATATTCATTTACACTCGGCAACCAAGAATTAAATGTTAAACCACCAATTCCGTAAGGCAGATGGGTGAGGGGAATATACATTTACACAGTTTTGCCCTATTTATAAAATGGCTCCTTAAGTAGCATACATTTTCCTCATTGATTTTCGATGCCCCTATAAATTCAAAGAAATTTTATGGAAAACATGCAAAAACACCGATCGGTTGCAGGACACACTACTCCCGTTGTGCCTTCGGGCTCACTCTCGAGCTCGACTAGCAGCCACACAGAGGTCAATCATACAGGCAGAAGGCACAACTGAATATTGCCCCTGTTTTTGTCAGTAATGTCATCCTGCCCGTATTCTTTATTGCACTCGTTTAGTATAAAATTGCACCTTCTTTTAAACTTGTTACTTTAACAAAGAGTATGCTTCAGTTTAAAAAAAACTTTTAGTAACAGGTAAGTTGGTCGTCCACCTTAGATAGCCCCTAGCCCCAGAATTCCGTCTTATGAGACCGGTGGCATTAGTTTATTTTAGTATATAAAAGTCATGTATTGGTCGCTGCTGCCCGACGCCCTCCTAACACTTGACGTCACAGACGAGGTCACTCAGAGCATAGGACCACGCGCGAACGCACTTTTCGGCGTGCCTCGGGTCAGACGCACTGATACACGACCTACTGACACGCCCACGCCGGGGCTTAACTTCGCGAGGTTCAACCAATGACCTTCAAGACTGCAGCCAACGGTGGCCACTCGAATGTCTGTTCCCAGACATCACTCCAGATCTAGCCTGCCTCGTGACTACCGACGTGAGCTGCGGTAGTCAAGACTTCATTCTAACTATTCTCCTTTCCATCTGTACAGAATACACTCGTCCGACTAATCTGGCCTTAACCAAGACTTCTCTCTTCTCCTAAAGAACCAAGCCTGGAAAATCGCAGCCGCAAGGGGAAACCTTTTTAGCCTTAACACCACGCGATAGTTATTGAGGTGTATTCATCTAACGTTGGCAGTATCTAACTAAACTAAACTTAAAAACAAACTAAACTAAAAGTAACCACAGGTCGAACAACTTATTTCTACCCCACTTTATAAATTACCAAATAATTTCGCAATCTGCCGGCAGTTACACTTGAATTCAAGGTGTCCAAACTACACGCTGTATGGACCACCAGAAAGACGCGTATTTAGAAGCGGGCATTCTCAAGCGACTAAAATATCTTGAAATTATGCTGCATGACCTTCATCATTACACACCAGCTAAGTAATCCTTCATTGCCATCGACCTAAAGCTGGCCAGGAAAGTCGTCCTAGCAGCGTTTATCTACGATCTGGAAGAACCCAAATTGGAACCTAAGCCACCACCACCCCTGTTGCATTTTGAGGATATCACATGTGAAAAGATAGTGGTGAACTCCGGCTTCTAGAACTTACCGTTATATTCACTAACTTAGTGAAATTTGGCACGAATTTGTTCATACCAATCTCGATGATTTTTTGATAGTATTTCATTAAATGTGACGCTGAGCGAAAGCAGATGGCCGAAGATACACAAAACTCCCGTACCTTGAAGGACTTTTATTTTATACCCCCTCCACCGCCTCAAGCTAGACTGCGGCGTCTGCTTTAGGGTAACAATGTTGTAGCGATGGGGTATACGACGCATAACGCACCAAATATACTTTGGTCCTTATTGGGTGTCCTGAGGTGACCTTGCTATGTTATTACAGCGAGTACAACCTTCCTTGGGAGGTTGAATCTCAGACAATTGTAGGTCAGGTAAGCGACCTCAGTTGCTCAGGCTCGTCCTCTATACACGAACAGCGCATACCTTGTTCTAAGATATCTAAGGTCGACGATTCAAGAGAGCATCCGGAGCAAACTCAAAACGTGCGCATTCTTTCAGGGAGCACCTACAGGACACAGTAAACAAAGCGAACGACAGGATGAAACCGTAGAGAACTGCATAGCAGCAAACAGTTCTGGGGAATTATACTTAAGAACTCACAAGTTTTTAGAAGAAGATCGACCCTAGACATAGTATTTATATTCGCTAGATATTCTTGATGCAAAACTACTTTCTGCAACATACGAGACGCACTCGAGACCAAGGGTATTGTCAGAAGATATTTTTCGGTGTTCTATAGTAATAAACATAAAGGCTAGCACAGCAAGTTACAGTTAATAAGGCAAGGTTTTGGCACTCCTAGTTGGAACTAAATTCGGGGTGGTTAGAGCGGTACTCTAAGGAAGGAGATAAATAGGAGGTGGTCCGTTTGAAAACACGCAAATCAAGAACCATGCACGGAAATCAACAAGTGAAAAGACCGGTGTAAATAACATCCAATTCTCCTAGTATGGTTACTAACAAGTAGTTAGTAGCAAAACTAAAAGAATTTAATTATTGTGGGCGGTGTTTCAAAGCTGGTTTCCCTCCGGAAAAACTCCACCTAATAAACGGGCTCCGCAGAGATAGCAAACACAAAACTGCTCAGCCGTTAAGTGTGAGAACAGCCGCGAAGCGCTTGTCAGGGATAGACGTCACCAGTAACTTCGTGATTATTCAGATAGTGCAACATACCTGCCATTGCTTGAACAAGTAGGAATTTTTCAAGTGGCCTCGACGTTCGAAACCTAATTAATGTACGCTGTTATATCAAATTAATAGCTCACGCCTTACACAGTGAAAATCAGTCGCTCTATCACGCGAATGGCAGAAAGAATCACTATCCTAGACCAACAGCTCTGTTGGACTTGTTTGCCGTTCTAATCACTACCGTTGTCACGCCCCTGAGCCTAGCTGCAAAGTTCGGCCACCTATTCGAGCTCTCCACAAGGAAGCTGTCCACTTGACTCTCTCAAATCTACCCGTTGATGGCTTGCCACCAAGACAGGTTTCCAGCGTCTCCACCAGAGAGCTGTTGTCGAGGGGAAACGAGCTTACCGTCCCCGGTCCTTTTGGGTGGCTATCCGCCTCCGCTTGCGGTCTCGGAACATCTCCCGAGGATCACTCGCTGTACTCTGTCTAAACTGCGCAGTGGTTACTGAATGGTCATTCGCCAGTACCAAAACCGGCTCGACCCGTTCATACCTAACTGCTGTCCCGACAGCGGCATTTCTCCGCATGACTGTCAGCATCTGTTCACCTGCAGTTCCCGGCTAGGCACCCACCTCACTTCCGCGGACCTTTGGCTCGAGCCGGTCCAAGTCTCGGCTTTTCTCTGTCTCCCAACTACTCTCAGTTTGGAATCCGGCGGGGATCTCTGATCCAACAATGGGCTACGACACACACAAAAACCTGGTGATCTACCACAGAATGGAGATGGAAACCACAAAACAAATCAAATGAAAGAGTAAAGCACAGAAAAAGGCCAACAGCAGCTCACACGCTGTCAACAAATGTGGGGTCCACACTGAACCTTTAGGCAACTTAATAATCACCAACATGCTAACATGACTGTAAAAAATGTCGCTCGCACAAGGAACGTAAGATACGGGTCAGGAGTACGCTGATTGGACAGTTCTGTATTGAATTCTATGCAACTGAAAGTATTTGCCGAACATAACGGTTCGCAAGGATCAATGTGACCTTATCCCATAGAGCAAAAGGACACGTCGGTTTACCTCTTCCCATAACAAGCTCAAATAAATGGAAAATTAGAGGTAGTTGTTAATAAAATAGAACTTCTATTAACTGCTCCCAAACAACACTTACAGCGTTTAACCAAGTCCCACAACTCGACGCCTGAAACTGGTTGACATATCCAATGCTCGAGTGAAATAACAGCGCAGAAGAACATTCCAGGGTGTCCATGATGGCAACGTGTACGTACTCACTGACTTAAACGGAATAAACTGCAATACCAACCACATCATCTAACTGCAGTGGACAACACGGTGGTCGTTTTCAGTTTACTTGCGCTAGAAGACAAGCGAATTATGATCAAAATATTTCCCTAGAGGTCTCTGGCAGCTCTATACGCATGTTCAAAGCTAAGCACATAGGGCCAGCTTGAGATAATGCTTGACAAATCAATTATATTGTTTTCAAAAACCGAACGAGTTTACGCGTGTATGTGTACTTGTGCGTTATAATGCAGCGGAGATTACCGCCTGGACACCAAGTCAACAAGCTCGGTTGCAGAAAATACGCCATGCTGCTGGTTTCAAGAATGACTGAGAGTTGGTATATTTCTTAGTAACGTAAAGCGGTTGAACTGAAGTTAAGCTAATGGCTAACCCATAGTCGACAACATAGTCTATCAAGCTTCTATCATGAGCGCGAGCGGCTAATTTTTTTCCAAGGTACAGTTACGAAGAAGAAATAACCAACGGACTTCACATTGGAGACATACGAAGGGGGGGCAAGCGCTCATCATTTAGATTATGGTGAAGAAGAAATCCAGAAAATAAGGCACTAAACTCCACTGTCTTAAAGTATCTCTTCGTTTAGGTGTGCGCCCACCTAGCAAACTCATACTATTCATAAAATAAATGCAAGCGGATTAACAAAACGCCTCGATACAACATTGGCTGAACAGTCTTCACAGACCGTGCTTTCTTAGTGATTCCTTTACAGCGTAGGACAAAACGATTACTAAAGTGCTTACTAGGGCAAGGTACTAGTTCAGTTCACATATAACTATGTAATCGTGTGGAATAGACGCTCGCATCCGTTTTATCGGTGTGATGGCGTCTGCCGACTCGTGTCTGCATAGGGAGACAGGGAACGGAAATCAGATAAAGCTGGAATGACAGAACACAGCGAATATGCAGTTAAACTCCGAAGATTAGAACCATTTCCGACCAAAACGCGTTGAAAATGTTAAAAAAAGGCTGAACTGAAAGGCATCGCTTTCAACCATATGAGGCGACTGTGACGCACATTAAAACAGGTTGAGAGTCCCACATTTTCGCGAAATTTGTTTACCCACATTTCGTCAAACTTACGTCACAGAGACCTAAGGAGGGACATAATAGGACAGTTAAGTCGTGTTTGCTCGTGACACTAAAATAACAGGGCAAAAATTAACTTTTTTAACTGCAAACGCGGTTTCACAAAATCCATGTCTGAATCCAATGAGCTACTGCCAATAAAGCATTGCCTACATAATATTAAAATTCTAATGTAGATATCTGTCGTACAAATAACCTGACTGCAATGAACGCGTTTATCTTCTACGATAGACTCCCTCAAGAGCCCAACAGTTCAGGGCAGTAAAAATTGATCCGGCGATCGACAACACTTCTTCCTCATTCATGCAAATACTTGGAAAGAGAATGCCTTCATTCATCTGTGAGAGGCAGTTTAAAGACCACTAGATGTTTGCTTGGGACATAAAAAGGTTAGCCAGACACATCGCTGAGTCTGTTCGCAGTGATACAGAGAAACAAAAAGTATTATAAACATAAGTACCAAAGGGCACATTTTCTTGCAAATAATGAGTATAAGACGACAACCGCGTCGGCACAAATTATAACAGACATCATTCGCCATTCTGACCTTGCCGCACTGGTAATGCTCCACTGACATCACGGGGAGGAATAATTCATCCTTCTATCTTTAAGTATTTGACTGATTTCTTGTACTCTCACTTTCCTCTGTGTTATATTATACCGGTTACTACCATGCTTCGGTGTGCGGCAGCCGTCTGCTTCTACCAATAATTCCGTCACAGTGCATATAATGGTATCTCGACTGCTACGAGACATGCCTGCACGTAGAATTGCATCAACATAAAGACTTAAGGGAGGATAATACAGCGTTTACGAATATGCAGATTCCCGTGGTTCTTTGTCTCCCAGGGACATTATTATGGATGGTGGCATCCGTAGAACGGCAACTTGGTAGATCTGACTCCAGGATAATAAGATGTAACTATGACTAGCATATTCATACACGAGGGCAAAAAATTATAAAATTAATAAGAGGACGCCTCTTTTGAGGTATTTGATCAAAAAGTGTTTGGTAAAAAAAATAAGATCTACGTGTTTTCAACTTCTTTTTTGTGACACTGTGTACATGTATAAATAACGGTCTGGCCTTCATCAGCAGACCGGGTTTGCATAGTTACGTATGTCATCCGGTCGTTTCCACAATAAGGGCAATCCTTTTTAACGGACGGTCCATCGTTAGAGGTTGGGAGAATGCCATCAGCATCTGCAGACAATTTTAATGCCTCTTCAGAACGAAGTATTGTCTGTGCACGTTCCAACATCTTCGGGAAAAAAGGCCATGATTGAAGTCTCGACATATCGGACTCCGGACCGCTTTCATCATCAAAGGAAACTTTCATGCCGACAAACCAAGAAAGGTAAGTGGGAGTTAAACATTTCCGACATACGAATGAGTCATTGGCAACAAGGCGATGCGGAAGAAGCGTACCACAGACGTAGCAGAAATACCTGTGGCTTCGTTCAAGCCCGGCTGGAGGAACTCTGTCCGCCATCACCCTGCCCATGTGAAAAAAAGCTATGCCCGCCTAGCACACACCAAAATTAAGTTTGGTCATGACCTCCGAGTGCATCGCATCGATCATTAGCACTCAGTTTAGGGAAGGATTACCAGTTATTTAATCGCATGAATTACTTAGAAGCCGAGCTACATACCTTATCCTCAGATAAAAAAAGTCTAGCAAATCTTATTATTTTTTGCTATAGATAAAGAACATGAACCCAGCTCGGGTCATCAAACGGCAAGAAAAATTATGGAAAGAAAATGCTTAGCTCTAAGTAACTTTATTAATAGAATTTATTAGTTGGATTTTACTATTGAACATCCTATTCAGATTTTAAAATTTTTCGTTGAATCAATTTTTATGATATTAAATCTGGGGGGTATAAAGTCATCGGTTAGAGTGACTGAGACGCAAACTGCCGGAATCTTGATTATCTGTAGTGTAGTTTCCCAGCAAAAAAGCTTATAAGTGGCTTTGAAGTATTTCCTCAGTTTTGCGAAGAACCAGCGCGTCAGATAGATCATAACTTGTTCCAAAGACCCTCTGCGAGAGGGCTCGCTCCCGAACGTCCTGATAGACCTAATTACTCTGCAGTTTAAGGAGGCTTGCCGCAAGTTATGATTTGGACAAACAGAAGCTTCACCCAAATCAGTAGTCAACCAAGACGGTGTTGGTGGACAGAGATTTTCTGCCGGTAAGTAGACAGTAAAAAGACTGAGTTATGCACGCCGAGTCAGTTCGCGGAATTCTGTTGGCTGCTGTCTAGCCTTGCTCGCTGAACGTTCTTCGTGAACCGGGCAGCCAGCCAGGTGGACTGGCGCCTTGACCTCTGAGCAGACCTGAGAAAGCAAAGGGCCACTAGGAGATCGTGGCCTCACAGCGGTTGACAGCGGGGGAGTTTGCCACGTGCAAGTAGATAGCTAGCGTAACAAAGGAAGGCAGCGTGAATCAGCACAGCGGCAGGGTCCCACAGACCGACTGTGCAGTCAGTCAGTGTATTTTACTGAAAATAGGCTAATGGCTTTGGAATCCCTATTTTTCACATAAAAGTATTAAACACTATAAAGTAGTTACATTCAAGTGAATGTAGACATTGTCACATTGAATGCTGCTGTTTTACGATTCATCAGTCACTTATTCCACTTTGTGCTACAGCGTATGGATGTTAAGCAGATATTTGAATGCCTCAACAGATTATGATCAATTATAGTTGAAAGTTGGTAAATAAATCACACAAGAGGACACAGACCAATCAACGCACGATACGGAAGGTTTGTCGCAAGTCTTCACGCAAATATCCATAACCTAGTTAAAAGAGATGAAGGTTATTTAGGCGGATGTTATATGGACGTGCAGCTTGACCTTCTTCTCATATTGTGGTCCACCACAAGCCTCTTCAAGCGGGATTATTCTGCCTTCAATGGCGATTGCTTCACAAAAGTCTTCGGAACCTTCGTACGACCTCAACTAGGATTCGCTATCGAAGCTTGGAGACCCTGGGCCGCGAAGGACATCAACATCCTCGAAAAGGTTCAAGGGCGCGCAACTAAACTTGCTATGGGGCTGGGCTCACAGTCTCATGAAACATGACTTTGGACCTAATACTAACGATCCCCATATTGCGTTTTCGGAACTGTTGTCTTCTATGAGGAGCTTTCTTCGAATTAGCAAAAAAACGAATTTAACGGGTCATACTCTCAAATTACGTGACTGGGGCAAGGCTGGACGGTTATAAGCACTTCATCACCTAAAGGGTGGTCGAAACGTGAAATACGCTTCCCCGGGATCCCAGGAGGTAGTTGAGCGAAAGTTAAATCGATATACCAATGCACGCTTCAAGAATGAACTGACTGTCGCAGTGTTTCTTGAGAATGGCTTTTTCCCGGACTACTGGAAAATTCTATTATAATTCCTGCATTTTAATTTGGTTCCCGATCAGATATTCACAATTATCGCGGTGTTCAGAAAACGCCCTCTCTGGCTAAACTATTTGGAAAACTAATTGCCAAAAAAATTACAGATTTCTGCATAAACAATAACATTCTCAGCTCCTCAAAGCTTGGCTTTTTACCGGACCGATCTTGTGAAACATGCCACATGTGTTTTCTAAATCTACTTACTGCTCTTCGTAATGATCATCTGTCTGTGGTAGTTATCTATTTTGACCTTAGTAAAGCATTTGATAAAGTTCCTCACAGGAGGCTCCTAGCCAAACTAGAGGCTATCGGATTTCGTAGTCCTCTTACTGACTTCATCAGATCTTATCTTTCAAATCGACAACAAAAGTCTTAGTGGGATCCTCATACTCTACTCCTACCGCAATTTTGAGTGGTGTCCTTCAAGGTACCGTGCTAGGTCCTCTGCTCTTCTTGCTTTGCATAAATGATATCTCATTGAGTGTTAAACACTCCCAATCTTATATTTATGCAGATGATCTCAAGTGTGTTTACTCCTTCTCTAAGTCTACGGCCACGAGATGCCTAGAACAAATTCATTCTGATCTGCACGCTCTTTCGGCGTGGAGCTCAACATGGCACATGGAGTTCTCACCTTCTAAGTGCCGATACATGTGCTTTGGGCCTGAAAGGCTGCCACAACCTGTTGTTTTTCAAGGTTACCCAAAGACTGAATGTTCCAGTATCAAGGACCTAGGATCAAGCTACACCAATAAATTAGACCTTTCTCCTAACGCCGATAGAAATACAGCCAAAGCCGCACAGATTTGCGGCTTTATCTCTTATAATTTCTATCTTCCTGAAATGAAATTAAGACTTTATCGTATGTTCGTGCTTCCCATCTTAGAATACTGGTGCCCCTTTTTCGGTCTCATAAATGAAGGTAGCCGTTAAAAAATTGAACAAATTCAAAAAAGTTCACACGAAAACTGCTGTATCCGACAGCTTCTAATACTGGTTACTCAAATAGATATCATTTAACGAAACTAAGGTTCCCTTGGGTCAGGAGATTGGAAGCAGACTTTTGTCTCCTTTTTCGGCTTAAAAATAGCACAAATTTACCCAGGACTTCTGTCATTACCCCCGTCAGCCGTCCCTACAACCTAAGAAACTCGGCACTTGTTATACCCCCTCCTGCATCTTCATCGTGTAAACGCTCTTTGTTTTTTGCTTCCAGATATAGCTTTCTTTGGAATAACTTGTCAATCGAAATAAGGTCATTAACTAGACTGTCTGCTTTCAAACGGAGACTGCAAATTTATCTTAACACTGAGTCTATTAACCTTTTATTCTCCTCATCTTCTATGAGCAGCTTTCTCCATGACTCCGAGAAAGGACCATTGGGAATTTAGGAGATTTGCTTGAAACTATTCTCTCTGCCTCCTGTCCGGCGAGAACCTAGATGTTTCCATTAACCACCGCTGAATCACACGAAGCCACGTGGAAGTACTCAGTCTAAATATGCTGCAGTTTCGTTGAATACTCACCTTCATCAGACCACCCACACCTATTTCTGCTCTACTACTATGTTCCTGCTACTATCTTCCTAAGCAGTTTTTTTCTCTTGCACACTTTTTGAACATGGAGGCCCGTTGAACACTGTCTCAATTTTCACTGTAAGAGTTTTTTTTAACTGCCATAAGTTTTCGTTTTAAGTTCAAAATTACCTGCAAAGCATTGCTAAATTTTGCCCCAAAAGGAAAATTTCTGCTGACGTTATTATGAATTTCTACGTCTACTTGCACATATTGTCGAATTACTTTTTGAATTTTTATTTTTTCGAAATTAACTTTGTATAGATAGTGCCGTACCGGCACTGAAAAATATAAATTCCAAATTTACAATAGGAATACTACTTTCGACATTTTAGTTATATTAGTTTTATAGCATAGGGCTTAAGGAGGGTTCAACCCCAAGCACCGTGTATACTTACGGTGAATCTTTATCTGTATACTTAATAAAATTGAGTTGTCTGTCTGTCGTGTGTGCCTCCGTTATCATTGGTCGAAGGGGTTACCTCAAAAAGCCTTCTGCGCCTTCGACGCACATGTGGCACTAGCATGCGTGCGTGTGTGTTTTTCTACTGACCCAGCGTGCGCCCTGGCATGCGCGTGTGTGTGTGTTTCTCTACTGTCCGAGCGTCTGACTGCTTTCATTGTTTGGGCGTCTCATTCTTCCGTGCGCGTGAGGATTCAGTGATCATGTCGTTGTCCCCCCGAATGACACCCGACGTGACAGGCGGATGTGAATACGTTACGGGGGTCGGGCGGAGGTGGGGAAGGGGTCGTCGCGGCCGTTTGAAACGTCACCCCCTCCTCCCGCCGCTAATGCAGCAAGGGCTATAACGGTGTTTGCGCAGCTGTTTTATACTCACTGACGTAAACCCCTTGACCTACTATCACTTGAACCCACTTTTTGATTACGCGTAGGTTCTCGTGGGCAAGCTCTTAGATGAGATTGAATGGACAACAGTGATGCCGTCAGAAATGTTCTAAACACAAACAATCCGACAAAAGATGATGGGCCGTTAACTGAAGCTAACGTTGTAAACTTACTTCTTTTCCACCCAATGTTATTTTGTTCAGAATAATAACCTATTTTTAGGTTCTACCTACAAGATCACAGTCGATATTTCCCCTCGCTCCTCCTAGGACAATTCTACATCGATAGCCCCCATAAATTAAGATCTAGGATATTGTGGCTGCAACCGTTGGTTGAGAGGATTGATTGAAGTGCAAATGAGATAGGACTGTTGATGAGAACGAATGAGGGTTGGAAACGCTTCTTGTAATTGGATAAATCATATAACAGCGGAGGCTGTCATTCACCATTGTTACACCGCCCGACTGGCTTCATAGTGAGTCACGGGATTCGGCCCCCCCTCCTTGATTTCCTCAAATCCTATCTTCAAAACCGATTTCAAGTAGTACAACTTCTAAATATAGTATCAGAACCAGCTCATATAAGCAGTGGTGTTTTTCAAGGCACTATCCTAGGTTCCCTCTTATTTCTCATTTACATTCATGAGTTATCCACGATATCAACATCTGCTAAAACATTTTTATATGCAGCTGACTTAAAACTCGCATATGCCTATAACAAAAATTCGATAAGTAGTGTGCATAGAACAATTGAATTAGACCTTCAAAAACTAAACGACTGGAGTGTTCAGTGGCATATGCCGTTTTCACCAACAAAATGTCATCTCATGATTTTTGGACCACTAAAACTTCCCCCCATAATGTTTAGTGGTCAAGAAATAAAAGAGCTAACATCTTTAAAAGATTTAGGTCTTAGCTATTCTAATACTCTTGACTTATCCCCACATGTTAAACAAATCGCACCAAAAGCCAATCGACTATGTGGCTTCATAAGTAAAAATTTCACATTAATTAAACTTAAGACTAAACTTTACAAAATGTACGTTTTACCTATTCTAGATTACTGCTCAATATTTTTCGGTACCATGTCATCAGATGACAGACAGAAACTAGAAAAAATCCAGCGAAGGTTTACCAGAGTTCTGTGTAAACGCGATGATGCCCGAGACTCCTATTCAATACTGTACAATATATATGGTCTTAAACCCCTCTGGCAAAGGCGACTCCAAAATGGCTTAACTTTCCTATTTAAAGTGACACATAATCAGAACATCCTGTGCAATAATAAGTTAACAAATCAAAACGGTTCCCGTTCCACTAGAAACAACCAGCATGCAATTCATAACGCTAAAGCTAGGACGGCCCAGCGATCTAATTTCTACACCATGAGATATGCGCTCATATGGAATGCCCTACCCAACGATATTTGCAAAAGCCACAGTTTAGCCGAATTTAGAAGAAAGACCAAGCAGTTCTTCTCAAATGACATGACGCATATATTTCTGAACAAAATAGGACACTTTGCTAACCAGTTCTTTGACGTCCAATTCGGACCAAAAGGGATCTAACGGTCCAGGAGAGTTCCCGAAAATTTTGGAGAAAACTGGCAAATGCTTGAAGCTTTCCAGTCGACGGTTTCCAACGCTGATAAAATCAAAGCTTAAGCAAAATTGTGCCTTGCCTCCTTTTCCAATCCTTAAAAATCAAAATAAAAAACAAAAACTAAGAACAATTTATCTATTCCAATATTCCTCTACTAATATCTCAATGTTTATAAAAAATTATTATGAAAGAAAATAATTTTCTCTTCAATTATACTAAAATATATATTGTTTCCTCTTATAATGTATCAGAAATATAAATACTAATGGTGTAAATCTCAATCTCACTTAGATATTCGACAAACGAAAGGCCAATTGTCTTCTGCCGATGCACTTGAATGACGATGGTGCTTCGCAGCTGCCTCGACCCACCTCAGACATCTGCAACGTCCCATCTAATTAGCAAACTTGTGCCACTGGACAACGATTGTAATCTCCGTATCGAGCAGACCCATGCATCAGCTGATTTTTTCACCTTCAAACTGACCGCGGCTAAGTATACCTCAGTTAAAGGACATTACAGTTTTTCCAGACCCCAAGTATTCTTACTATAAAAACCGTAACACCAACAATGTATAGCTATTTTATTTCATGTTTTCCTCGATTTTTTCCCTAGAAGTCAGGTTTTTTTCACTTAAAACAAATTCCTTATTTCGCACACTATTGACCTAGCAAAAGACCAAAACAAATACAATGGTCACTGCGAAAGAAGGGGTTTGGGTAAGGTTTTTTCCTGCCTTCCGGGGTTTTTTGACGGCGCCAAAGATGTGCTTTACAAATAAACCTTATTTTTATTATTATTATTATTATTATTATCAACCATCAGGGAGATGAGACCGGAGGAGGCCATCGCGGACAACAGAGTCAGGAAGATGAGGGAACGGCAGAGGTCACCTGATCATCAACGCAATGCCGGAGATGTGACCTTGTAGACTGCGGAGTTTAGCGACGAGCTGGCGAAAATAGCAGAACCGCCACGAGCATGACTAAAGACCATGAAGCCTATCGTCAGGGTTGTAAAACAGAGAATGGAGAAAGCGGCAATGATGATTGGACAGAGAAGTGGACGAAACATCGTTGCAAATATCACTCAAAGGAGGAAGAAAAAGACATGTATGGAAAAAAATTTGATATAAAAATAACCACCTCAGATACCGGGGGACCCTTTTCAAAGTCCAAAAGTTGTGTGTTTGGGAAGGAGACGGATAACAAGGACTTTATATATTCCGAAGTTAAGTGTTTGCGTAATTTGAATTTAAAACTGCTAAGTTAGACGACAGCCTAATTTTGAGGGGAACATTATTCCAGAGGAAGGCATATTTGGAGGCAAAGAAGTGGGAATATAATATAATATAATATAATATGTTTATTATGCCAGTTTACAGGCAATTGTAAAGAGTTGGTAATGCACCTCTTGGGCGCCTTCCAACATCTCGAAGACCGGAAAAAACCTAAAACAAACTCCCTATGTTGCGGCCAGTATTGGTTTTGTTTCAGGTTTTTTGTTTTGTCAATACTGGGCGAGATAGGGAGTTTGTTTCAAGTGAAAAAAACCTGCCTTCAAAGGTATGATACAAACGGAATAAATGTACAGCTGTAAGCTGAGTTGACTCATCAGCAGGAGAACTGTTTCATATCGTTTAAAAACATAAGTTCCAGATGGAGAGGGTTGGCACAAGAACACAGTGTTCTCTGTCTTCCTTCAATGGTTGTCGGCAAAAGTTGCGCGCTATCGGCTGAAGGGTTAGCGGACTGCGGGCTGCTGCTTCAGCAGCATTATCTTCAGTATGAAGCCTGGCGGGGTTCAAAGTCCACGAACACCATCAGAGTGAAAAAGAGATTCCACCGAGTCAGCACCCAAAATTAGTGAAAGTTGCCCTGAATGTAGAAAACTAGTGATAGCTCTCTTAAATATAGGGTAGTTTTGCTGGGTTTTAATACTTTTGGGCAGCTTATTCCAGATTGATATGGCATTTACTGAAAATAATTGCCGTTACTTAACTGTACGTGCCATAGGAAGAAATAAAAATACGTCTCGATGACTGGCGCGTCGAGCGTGCTCAAGCTGCCTTATTGTACTAAGGGGATTAAACGTTTGACCATTCAAAAGTTTAAACAGTAAAAAAAGACCCTTCTGCAATCGACGAAGCCATAAGGGATCCAGCTTTATAAGTTTGCACCTTTGTTGGTAGGTTAAGTTACGGTGTTCTGTAGTGAAAACTCTTCTAGTGAAGAAGTGCTGCACCGATTCTATTTTCTTCCGTTCACTAGTGCGCAGAAGACTGAATAGGG
>JAYGXS010000002.1:10853293-10864183 GCA_036362985.1 Ligula intestinalis | reverse complement strand
ATGCTTACCGATAACAACTCAGTATCTAACAAAGACCCAACCACTCAAGCTAGCGCTTTTCCTAGCCCCAAACCTCACCAACATCCACAAATAATTCAGCCAGCTAATAAAATTAACCGTTTTTCAAAATCAGTCATGCAATTTTCGAAGGCAAACTTTCCGTCAAATTTTGATACAATGCCTCAAAATCCTATGTTTATGCCCCCACCTGGTTTTTCCATGCCAAACTTCAGCCGCCCTTTCTATTGAGCCCCCTCTTATATGCCTTTCTACAATATGCACCGTTCATTTTATAATAATTACTTGACAAACTGTAGACCAGGGCCAATTTGCTTTCCACCTTTTATTTCTCCTATGCCGTTTCCCTTTCCGCCACCAAGTTTTCCTTTTTTATAAATACTGACGAGCGTAACCTGCATCTGAAGGATACGCTCAGTATAGTCTCACCCAATGCGAGATCAGTTGTTAATAAGATGACAGAACTTAAAACAGTAGCATTTGAGCATTTGATCCAGATGTGCTCTGTGTCACTGAATCTTGGACACACTCTTTTATTTCTGACTCGACACTCGCCATAGATAATTATATTTTGTACAGACAGGACCGCATTGAAAAGCGTGGTGGTGGTTGCCTTCTTTATATTTAATCATCCTTTGTACATTTCCCGTATCACCTGAGCATTTCGTCATTTTCTGGAAATTTTTGTCTGATATCAGTCATCCTGCCATACAATAAAAAGCGATAATTGGGTGTGCCTAAAATCCTCCCTGTAACTCAAGTAATGTAATGCAGCTGTGTGAAATGTTTGAAAATGTTGCAGAGACTCAATTCGATGTCAGAATAATTGTAGGTGATTTTAATCTGCCAGGTATTGACTGGCATGCAAATACCTGTCCACCAAGATTTCAGAAATTTGTTGAAACCATTAACTTTTCAAACATGTCACAAATGGTCAGTTCAGTGACCAGAAATGACAACATATTAGATTTAATTTTTACAAATGATGTCCACCCTCTTTTTATGAATTTTCATCGTGATATTTTCACAAGTGACCATGCCTTAATTCACTGTTGTTTTCCAGTCTCTCTTTCTAAAAAGCCCGATGTAAAATGCAATAACCTCGACTTTGTTAACGTGAACCATGAATTAATAAATGATTTCGTAAGTACCCTAGATTGACATAGCATATTTTCAACTAACAATCCTTACTTCTTCCAGGAGCTATTGCAAAACCTTACAGAAAGTATTCAAGCTCTTACCCCACTTAAGATTTTGAAAGCAAATTCAGCTTCTTCTACTGTGCAACATTTTCTCAAAAATAGACTTCAGAAATTACAAAAACAACTTAAGGATACGTCTAATAGCACTTTTCAGTTCACTTAAGAATAGCGCAAATATTTGAATTAGCGCTTAAAATAAGGCTTGCACGAGATAGGCGTAGAGAGGCCACAGCATTAAATGATGCGAATTCTTCCAGATCAGTTGCTCAAGTCTTCCGTCTTCGGTCGTCAGCTAAGCTTCAGAAAGTCATTCCACCCTTACTCAATGGCAACAATCATTTTTTTACAGAGGATTTGGAGAAAGCAGCATTGCTAAATTCATTTTTCGCCAAGTTCTTTACCATTGAAACTAGCCCCACTCCTGTAATGCCCCTGATGTGTGATTCATATCTCAGTACGCTTAATTTCTTCCCCGCTTGCATTCAAAAAGAAATAAGTCATCTTAAAGTTCAGATTCGGTTGGAACTGACAACATTCCAAACTCACTCATCAAACAATTAAGAGGTTTCCCACCCTTACTGAGTAAGTTATTTTCAGAGTTCCTTGAGAATGGCTTTTTCCCGGACTACTGGAAAACTTCTATTATAATTCCTGTATTTTAATTTGGTTCGCGATCAGATATTCACAATTATCGCGGTGTTCATAAAACATCCTCTCTGGCTAAACTATTCGGAAAACTTATTGCCAAAAAATTACAGATTTCTGCACAAACGATAACATTCTCAGGTCCTCAAAGCTTGGCTTTTCACCGGACTGATCTTGTGAAACATGCCACATGTCTTTTCTAAATCTACTTACTGCTCTTCGTAATGATCATCTGTCTGTGGTAGTTATCTATTTTGACCTTAGTAAAGCATTTGATAAAGTTCCTCACAGGAGGCTCCTAGCCAAACTAGAGGCTATAGGATTTCGTAGTCCACTTACTGACTTCATCAGATCTTATCTTTCAAATCGACAACAAAAGGTTTTAGTGGGATCCTCATACTCTACTCCTACCGCAATTTTGAGTGGTGTCCTTCAAGGTACCGTGCTAGGTCCTCTGCTCTTCTTGCTTTGCATAAATGATATCTCATTGAGTGTTTAACACTCCCAATCTTATATTTATGCAGATGATCTCAAGTGTGTTTACTCCTTCTCTAAGTCTACGGCCACGAGATGCCTAGAACAAATTCATTCTGATCTGCACGCTCTTTCGGCGTGGAGCTCAACATGGCAGATGGAGTTCTCACCTTCTAAGTGCCGATACATGTGCTTTGGGCCTGAAAGGCTGCCACAACCTGTTGTTTTTCAAGGTTACCCAAAGACTGAATGTTCCAGTATCAAGGACCTAGGATTAAGCTACACCAATAAATTAGACATTTCTCCTCACGCCGATAGAAATACAGCCAAAGCCACACAGATTTGTGGCTTTATCTCTTATAATTTCTATCTTCCTGAAATGAAATTAAGACTTTATCGTATGTTCGTGCTTCCCATCTTAGAATACTGGTGCCCCTTTTTCGGTCTCATAAATGAAGGTAGCCGTTAAAAAATTGAACAAATTCAAAAAAAGTTCACACGAAAACTGCTGTATCCGACAGCTTCTAATACTGGTTACTCAAATAGATATCATTTAACGAAACTAAGGTTCCCTTGGGTCAGGAGATTGGAAGCAGACTTTTGTCTCCTTTTTCGGCTTAAAAATAGCACAAATTTACCCAGGACTTCTGTCATTACCCCCGTCAGCCGTCCCTACAACCTAAGAAACTCGGCACTTGTTATACCCCCTCCTGCATCTTCCTCATGTAAACGCTCTTTGTTTTTTTGCTTCCAGATATAGCTTTCTTTGGAATAACTTGTCAATCGAAATAAGGTCGTTAACTAGACTGTCTGCTTTCAAACGGAGACTGCAAATTTATCTTTACACGGATTCTATTACCCTTTTATTCAGATCATCTTTACCGACCAGCTTTCTCCATGACTCCGAGAAAGGACCATTGGGAATTTAGGAGATCTGCTTGAAACTATTCTCTCTGCCTCCTGTCCCCCGAGAACCTAGATGTTTCCATTAACCACCACTGAATCAATCGAAGCCACGCGGAAGTACTCAGTCTAAAATGCTGCAGTTTCGTTGAATACTCACCTTCATCAGACCACCCACACCTATTTCTGTTCTTCTACTAAGTTCCTACTACTATCTTCCTAAGCAGTTTTTTTCTCTTGCATACTTTTTGAACACTGAGGCCCGCTGAACGCTGTCTCCATTTTCACTGTAAGAGGTTTTTTAACTGCCATAAGTTTTCGTTTTTAGTTCAAAATTACCTGCAAAGCATTGCTAAATTTTACCCCACAAGGACAATTTCTGCTGACATTATTACGACTACTTGCACATATTGTCAAATTCATTTTTGAATTTTTATTTTTTCGAACTAAACATTGTACAGATAGTGCCATACCGCGCCGAAAAATCTAAATTCCAAAATTCCAAAGAATATAATGTTTCTTTCGCCTGCGTTAAGACTACAGCGGGTTGATTGCGTTAGATCGAGCATTACTACAGCAATCTAGCTTCCTCTTCAAGACTTCACGGAGTAAACTATCACTAAAGATCCTAACCGCAAATGTACAAAGCTTGTTTAACAAGCTGGACGAACTAAAGAACTTGGTCGATGAGGTGTAACCAGACATCATGGCTTTAACTAAAACCTGGCTTTCAAAAGATATCGTTGATTCTGAATTATCACTTAGAGGATATCAGCTTTTCAGGAAAGACAGACCAACTAGGGAAGGAGGGCTTATAGTCTATGTCACTTGCAAGCTGACAGCCACGGCTGAAGTACCGGTCCCAGGACGAGATGTGGAAATGCTAAATATTACTATATCTGCTAAGTACGCCAGGCCACTGACGCTTTCGGTGATACACCGCCCGCCAAACCATTCTCATGACCAAGACACTATCCTCATAGCAGAATTGTATAGGGTGAGTGATAAAAAAGACATCCTCATCCAATTGATGTTATATTCTTCGACTTCAAAAAGGCCTTCGATATTTAACCACACAGGCTTCTTCTGCAGAAGATTTGGGACGTGGGAATCCAAGGAAAAATGTATAAATGGATCAGTAGTTTCTTGTCCCTCAGAGAACAGAGGGTCGTTGTCGGAAACTCAACCTCAGAATGGACAATGGTCGAGAGTGGTGTACCACAAGACTCAGTTTTGGGTCCGCTGCTATTCCTGATTTACGTAAACGACTGTCTCAATGAGCTTGATTGCGCAGCTGTCATGTTTGCGGATGCCATTAAAATATGGGCAGAAATCAGGTGTGCCGACGACGCAAAGAGACTACAGTCGAACATGGATTAACTGGTTATCTGGTCGTCCACGTGGCTTCTTAACTTTAATGTATCCAAGTGTCTTGTTCTACACATTAGCCCGGGACGAAAAGTGCCCCCGAAACACAGTTATTTTATCAATGGTACCACATTAAACGAGGTTGAGACACACAAAGATCTGGGTATATGGACAACCGCGAACTTGATGCAAACAGAGCACTGTAAAAAATCCATCCAGAAGGCAACTAGTACCCTGCACTGGATCAGACGAGCGTTCAAAATCTTTCCACATGAACTCTTCGGAAAAATATTTAGCACCCTTGTGAGACCACATCTTGAATACGGAATGCCAGTTTAGACACCATGGTTGAAGAAAGATGTGGAGCTTCTTGAACAAGTGCAACGCAGGGCGACAAAGATGGTCGACGGTCTCAAGGACTTACCATATCAGGAGAGATTGATAAAACGGGACCTTTTTACTTTGTCTTACAGGAACGTTCAGTGCAGCCTGCTCTGGACATTCCGGATAATCCGGGGCCACATTTCCTCCCTCAAATTGGAGGATTTCTTCCAATTAGCCACCACTACTCACCTGCGTGGCCATCCTTACAAGGTCACAAACGAACGCACCCAATAAGACCTCCGAACATATTTCTTCAGTCAACGCGTGGTCCGGCCTTGGAACTTGCTACCAAGCGAGACGGTTTTCGCTGACACAATTGTGGAATTTAAAAGAAGACTTGATGAGATTTTATTTGACAAAAGGAGACTTTTACAACACGATTTCCTACTGCCAGAACTGTGAACAATTTTTCTAGAAATAAGACAGTTTTCATTCTTTTCCGTGAAAATTTACTCGAAATTCTGTTATGATATCATATGTGCTCCCCGACTGCACATTAACTGTACGAATAACCTTGTTTGCGTTACATTAAAAGGGTCCTCAAGGGCATTTCTTGCCTGTTACCCTTAAAAATATACATATAAACAACAGCAAAAACCAGGGGCAGGATATTTGAAGCTTAAACCATTCTATTCCAAAGAAGAACTTTCGTGTGTCTAGTCTGGCCCCTACTACACGTGGTTGGAAAGGATGAGCTTTGAAGTTCGTAGTTTTTGTTAACTTGACGCTAGATTACTGCAGACTAATCATGCTCTTCTTTCAACATAAGTAAATTTGTGCATTTTATCTACGCACTTTATCATCATTGTATTTCACTTCAATGTTTGTTTAGATAGCGCCATCCTGGCGCTTACAAATACAGATTCCAAATTCCAAAAGGCTCAGCTGACTCTATCCACGAAAGCAATCGCCCGAAACTCTAATAAGACAGTTTTTCAGCTATTCAAATAAACACCGGAGGGTTTGAAATGGCTGACCTTCTGTGCATATCTACATATAAAAATACTCTGGTGAATCAGAATATACAAGTAGCCAGAGCCGGCATTAGTCCGATAGAGCAGGAGCACATCTTCCAGTATGGTTAGGGAAGGGCCATCTACAGATCATTCATTGAAGCGAATTTTGTAAGCTTCTTAAAACAATAACAGGCCAGGTCAGCTAAATTTGTCCATCCAAACTTTTTCTTTGGAAAAACCCGTTTTGTCAGCACTACTACTTCGACATTAACATAGCAGAACGATCCTTTGTACTAGAAAGGTCTTACGTAGATCATGTTGCGACGGGCGATAGAATAAAGCACAACATACAAACAAATACGGCAGAATGTCAAAAAAACGAAAAGGATAATTCAGTCCATTTTTCTGTGGCCACTCTTTGTGCTGATTTAACACCTCATAATCATTCGGTGGCTACCTATTAAGCGCAAGTTTTGTAACATTCTACCTCCCCAGAGTTAAAACATATCCTTGAGTCCAAGAATCCATTTATCTTTATTCTCGCGTAATTCAAGAAATAAATCGGAGTTGGACACCTCAGAATATATTAATGTCTTGGCTTTAATGCACAGTGAGCGGCCGCTCACACATAAAGCCGACTACTTGATTTGACCCTGAATCTTTTTTAATTGAGTAAATTGACGTGTAAACAACGAAGCGTCCTATCCTACCCCAAAGGATCGAGGTGATTTATTCTGCAGTTTTTTAATTTCACCCCTACTTTCGAGACAGTATGTTATGCCATTTACCTGTTTTGGTTAATAGAACCGAAATTTTTTGCTGATATTCATGCTTCTAGCAACCAAATCATACACTTGTTTGTGCTCTAAAAAAACTAACGAGAAGAGGTTGACGATCTTTGAGGCATTTAACTTATCATTAAGGTATCCTAAGTCGTTGGCTTAAGATCAATTAAGATCAATTAAGGCCGGAGTAAAAGGGAACGTGAATATACGGCGAGGAATCTACTAGTAATAAAGAATACGTACAGAGTAAGAAAATAATATGGGGATAGGGAATGGCATTACATAGATACAAGTCCCATCTGGAGTGGAGTGTGTCCTCTAATGTCTGATCAGTTACCGGCGGGGAATACAGTGCTGTGGGCGACTGCAGGGGCGAGACGGGAGTGCTGACATTGTGTGTGAGACTGCGATACTATTGACGACGACGGTAGCGGGAATCGGGTCAGCGGCTGTGTGGGAAAAGGGCACCGGTTTCTTCACTGACACTCGATCACAGCACCTCCATCCTGGGTGTGCGCCAAAAGTGACGACCTTGGTGTACTTAATCAATCATTCAGTTTCTTCGCTCGTTACACTGGGTTGTATAGCGATACCGTCTTATAAAATATCCACGCCTAGCAACTCCCTGAGGGATTGTCCCACTTTCCATCAAATGAGGTTTGTTGCTTTATATGTTCAATTTCGGATTAAAGAAGACAAATCATGACACGCGTAATCACGGGGATCGTCTTTACCGACTCACAAAATAGTTTTTTATTCGCCACATGGATTCTCTGAATGAAATCTAACGTTATCAGAAAGTCATAACATTTCATTGTGACCTGTACTCAGATGGCCTCGTCTTTGATTTATTTTTGAAAACAATTATGATCGAACACTAGCTACCAGGACCAAAATCCTCCTGCCATGCTTTTTGGCCACTTCATTAGGCCAGAACATCCGAGATGTGTTACAGGGCCTATGAATCAGTTTAGATGGGGTCATTTCCGCACCTCTTGTCATTGTTCGGTCTTTAAACAGCTCTTTTCAGGGGTAGGATTACCACTCATATTCCTGGAACACGAATAATTTATATAGTATCGAGTTAACACATTCTTATCCACCCCATCGTTTTTCGGTGCTAAAACGATCCAAAATTGCTTTGAGGGCGTCTGCTGATCTAGCATAAAGCCCCAACCTGTGTATGCCACTACACGATTAGGTAATCCTCTTTAGTTATGTCGGATCTCAGAAAATTTGCGGCGTCATGGGGACACCGATCAACCCTGTTTGGTTTTGCTCGCTAGTTGACGTAGTTGGTAGGGTGTTTCTTCTTCAAGCAGAGTTGATTCGTAGAGCCACAGAGGATATATGTGGGCAAGGGTACACTTGCCACTTTTTGAGGACAAACTATAGTATGCTGAGCCAGCAAGCAGTGACTATCCTTCCTTGATTACCCTATTTATCCTCCGGCGCACAAGCCAACCAGCAAAGGTATGACGGTACCACCAATTTATTACCTATAGTAGGTAGGGGAAACTTCTCTCTTCCCCAAACTGTTGTCACTCTAAAAAAATAAACAG
Organism: Ligula intestinalis; assembly: GCA_036362985.1. NCBI lineage: Eukaryota > Metazoa > Platyhelminthes > Cestoda > Diphyllobothriidea > Diphyllobothriidae > Ligula > Ligula intestinalis. Next base: position 10,855,886 of record JAYGXS010000002.1, on the reverse strand, counting down.
GAACTATCAGCTCTCGAACTTAAAAAGACAACAGTGCCAATTTCAACTAAGTCGGCAATTCATTAATCTCATAGACCAATGCTACTTGAAACGCAGCAGTGTAACATTATTTGCCACTCAGGAGTAAGGAACGCAAACAAAACCACATGTACGCATTTTTCAAGAGAAAGCGGACAGTTAGTGCTGGCATCAGGTAGAAACCAGACCATGACCACCACGAGCTAATGCATAAATAGCGTCTCACGACATCTTTGCGTATTTGGTTAAAACCGGCATAACGTGAACCGGACAGCAAACAAGGAGGAGAACAGTAATCACGAGTGACAGGGTTTGGCGGCCAAGCGGTTTGTTATATAATTTAATGCTAAAATTATCAAAAAAGCATTTAAATTAGGATCGAAAATACATGGAAGGAATTTAGTGAAGTCAGAAATATGAAATGCAACATAAATGTTGGTGTCTGAAAATGTCCAATTTAAGATTACCACAAAGGTTCACCCAACAAATAGTAATTCGCCCTTTTCGAGGCGGATTACTATTACTCGGAGGAAAACTACAATTTGCTTAGGGCTGAGGGAAGATGACCGGAGATTGAGTTGGTTGCCGTGATCAGTCACTGAGTCAGAAAGACATTTCTCACCGTAATAAATCAGACTCGCTTCAATATATTACCGCGCACAAACGTTGTGACTTGGAAGATTGCCAACATGCGGGACAATTCGGTATTTTTCCATTGACTCCTCATTGTGGCTTCTGGTAGTTCCTCCGTGTAAACTCCCAACCGACTGACTCCTAAAGCTGGGACCAAGGTGCTTGTGACACTTGTAGAACGGTTGTTGGGTACTAGCGGATGGGAAGCTTGATTTCGATATTCTCGTACATAAAGTGAACCAGACTTGCTCAGCACTAGCCCTTATTTTATGGGAAAAAAGGAGCGATGGTAACCTCTCCTCTGGAAGTTCCATGTAGTCAAATGTCTAATGGAACATTAAATGGAAGTGTATTTCGTTAGAAAAATGGGCAGGGTAGTACATGGATTCCTGAAGTATTGTCCTTCTTAATCAGAACAAAAGTTAAATGCGCTGCGTTACCAACTGAACTGGGAGGATGCGCAAACGAACTCGCCTCTACAAAACTTTCTGTGGGAAAATGGTTTTCCCCATAATTTTATCGATAAATATATAGGCTGAAGCTCCCCACCCCAAACGGACGTGCGGGCGGCTGAAAGAAAGCTGTTTGTCACACCGAAATTTCGAAGGGACCCTGCCAGCCTACTTTTGCAACATCGCTTAAACTCTGCCATTACGCATGTCTATACCGTCGTCAAGATAAGACTAAATTGATTAAGCTTATTGGTTAGGTTAGGCTACTTTTCCAGGCCTCTTCACTGTGCATCGACGTCTTCCCATGTTATTTTGGTCGCAAGACTGTGCATCTATCCGAACGTATATGAGCCTGTGTCCTGCCTGGATAAATCAAGGCATATAAATTTGCCCTCAGACGCCGTATAGACGACAATCAAGTATTTCGGGTCATCTATAAAGTACCGAAGACTTTCCACGTTCCTGCGCCATAACTCACTGTCAGGTTCCTACCCCATTACCATCTCCCTCTATTCCTGACTGAACTAAACTTCACTTAACCCAACGTATCTGACTGCCGACAACCCCTTCTCTCATAACTACCTTTCATTGACTGTTTCCCTTTGACTGAGACTGTATAATTGAAAACACACTTTAGTCGAATTTGTAGGAGCAAAACGTAGATACTAATTTCTGTTGTTCGATCTAAATATGTGAGTACGAGTTATTCCTAGGCGATGTCCTGATGCTGCCGGGCTAACCTTGCTCTGATAGACCAGCAAGATCCACTTTATGCGGCAACAATCATCACAAAGCTAGAATTCGAGTTGTCTATGCAGGGGGAATTTCTTACATTTGAGTATGTAATGCGCATCTCTTCTTCCTATTATGAGTCCCTGGATAACGTCACTTCGGTCGTTAATATCGACAAAACTCACAGTGTGGCTCACGATCTCTATTGTTAACCTAGCTGCCGGCTACCCAGCGCGTGGATAGTCGACCGAACTTCAATCAAAGTTAGCTGTGAAATAGGCAGGTTCTCGGGTCTGACAAATAAGCAGTCGCGGACCAGCAGCGGCAGTGCTGCCAGGGCGCGGCAGGCTGAGGTTTGGCAAGCCATAAGCCTATAAGGTGTCGCAAAGCCTGAAAACGGCACTGCGACATGGCGAGCAAATAAGTTTGCTTGCTGCCGCTGTCTTGTCGTTAGGCTATTGAGCCAAGGCGCTAGAGGAGACAACCTCGAGCAAACAATCCATGCGGCTGTAGGGGACCCGCCCATACTCACAATTCCCAAGACGCTTCATTAAAAATAATGTCCGATAATCATAAGAATGTCTAATTTTGCCTGTCTTTGGTCTCTTTGGCTAAACAGAGTTAAGAGGACCGGTAACGGGCTCGGGAGTAGTGGCTGATAAAGCTTAGCACTCCTTTCTATCCATGTCACCAACGGGTTTCTCACCGCAAACCGTACTAAGTTTTTACAGAAACCAGGCGGCTCGGATCCCACTTAA
>JAYGXS010000002.1:10801537-10853193 GCA_036362985.1 Ligula intestinalis | reverse complement strand
GTGATGGACAGCACGGCTTTCGCCCAGGACGCTCTTGCCTCACGAGTGCTCTTTACTCACAGGAGAAGTGGACAAAGGCCGCTGATAAAGGCTATCCAATTGTTGTTATATTCTTCGACTTCAAAAAGGCCTTCGCTAGTGTACCTCACAGGCTTCTTCTGCAGAAGATTTGGGACGTGGGAATCCAAGGAAAAATGTATAAATGGATCAGTAGTTTCTTGTCCCTCAGAGAACAGAGGGTCGTTGTCGGAAACTCAATCTCAGAATGGACAATGGTCGAGAGTGGTGTACCACAAGGCTCAGTTTTGGGTCCGCTGCTATTCCTGACTTACGTAAACGACTGTCTCAATGAGCTTGATTGCGCAGCTGTCATGTTTGCGGATGACATAAAAATATGGGCTGAAATAAGGTGCGCCGATGACGCAAAGAGACTACAGTCGAACATCGATAAACTGGTTATCTGGTCGTCCACGTGGCTTCTTAACTTTAATGTATCCAAGTGTCTTGTTCTACACATAAGCCCGGGGCGAAAAGTGCCACCGGAACACAGTTATTTTATCAATGGTACCGCATTAAACGAGGTTGAGACACACAAAGATCTGGGTATATGGACAACCACGAACTTGATTCAAACAGAGCACTGTAAAACGTCCGTCCAGAAAGCAACTAGTGCCCTGCACTGGATCAGACGAGCGTTCAAAATCTTTCCACCTGAACTCTTCGGAAAAATATTTGGCACCTTTGTGAGACCACATCTTGAATACGGAATGCCAGTTTGGACACCGTGGTGGAAGAAAGATGTAGAGTTTCTTGAACAAGTGCAACGCAGGGCGACAAAGATGGTCGACGGTCTCAGGGACTTACCATATCGGGAGAGATTGATAAAACTTGACCTTTTTCCTTTGTCTTGCAGGAACGTTCAGTGCAGCCTGGTCTGGACATTCCGGATAATCCAGGGCCACATTTCCTCCCTAAAATAGGAGGATTTCTTCCAATTAGCCACCACTACTCACCTGCGTGGCCATCCTTACAAGGTCACAAACTAACGCACCCGATTAGACCTCCGAAAATATTTCTTCAGTCAACGCGTGGTCCGGCCTTGGAACTTGCTACCAAGCGAGACGGTTTCCGCTGACACAATTGCGGAATTTAAAAGAAGACTTGATGTGATTTTATTTGACAAAAGGCGACTTTAACAACACGATTTCCTACTGCCAGCACTGTGAACAATTTGTCTGGCTTTAGACCGTTATCATTCTTTTCCGTGAAAATTCACTCGAAATTCTGTTATGATATCATATGTGCTCCCCCTGACTGCACATTAACTGGAAGAATAACCTGTTTGCGTTACATTAATAGGGTATTCAAGGGCATTTCTTGCCTGTTACCCTTAAAATATACATATACGTGGCTTCGTTCGATTGAGCGAAGGTCAATGGAGACATATAGGTTCCCAGGGGACACGAGGCAGAGAAAATAGTTTCAAGAGGATCTCCTAAATTCCCGATGGTTCTCAGAGTCATGGAGAAGGCTGCTCGGAAAATATGAGGAGATCGAGCTTTCTTTTAAGTGTGTCAACGCTTTCTTCAAGAACAACTCAGGAAAGAATTTAATTTCAGTCTTTAATGAGGCGGTTGGAGAAGACGTTGGTATGCACTTCTAGCTTGGAATGGTGTTTTTTCCTTTTGTATGGATGACCTCGGAGATGTGTCAGTTGTGCAATTCAAAGAAATCAGCCATTTGAAGAGCACAGTCTACTCTTCTGACGAGTTTGAACACCCTGATCATATCCTTTATGCATTGCCTATAATAGGGAGGAAAAAGCTTGAGCCTTTCGCGTTTCTGGACACTCTCGCGGACTCCAGATATTAAGCATCGGATTACGTAAAACAATCTCGTCATCGTGAAATTTTTATTGTGTCGAATATCATCAGTAGACGGAATCAAAGTAGAATTTGTCGCTCATATCATTGCAATAACTAGGCAGCATACAACCAAAACAACCGAAAGCAGCCTAAAATTAACTAACAGCACATGGAAATCCAAGATTCGTGAAGATCAATAGTTATTTATGATCTCGAAGATCTACAAGCGGCTGGGTCATTCATGAATAACCTGCGTATTGTTTTACCCTAGAAGATCACAAACGATATTTCCCACGCTCCTCCTAAGCCTGTTTTACATCGACCTTCCCCCGTCAATTACGACACAGGACATTGTGGCTGAAACCGTATGTGTAGAATTTCTTTTTGCGTCTCTGGAATTATTTTTCTCGCGTGGAAGATCGTTTGAAGTCGGAATTCAAACAGATTATGGTTTCCAACCAATTTCTACTGAAGCACAACTTCTTCAAACCAACGGATTCGCAACAAAAAGCAGCCTTGTAAAAGACATCGTCAAGGCATCGTCTCGATAACTTCAAAGGCTGAGTCGTTTCCCAATATTGAATGCATTTATACAAATAAATTTAGAGTGCTTATTAACAAAAATCTACACTAGTTGTTAAGTTAACTCTGATTACTTGTCGTAAGTCATAGTCTGAAAATCATATAAACTGTTTTTTTCTGAACGTAATAATTAATACAGTTTATTAGACAATTTTTAAGGGCTTTTAACAACCAAATGCGGTTAAATCCTATAGGCTGAATTTTTATAGACCTTCTCATATTTATATCATATTTCCATCAAATTATGAGAACAAAAATCACAGCTCATCGTAGGATATCTGCCTCCGACCCAAGCGGTGCCTGATAACACCTACTAGTCAATGCCTTGATGTTAACATGCAGCCCATTTTCAAGGCTAAGCACATTGATTAATTTGCATTACGGAACTGTTTTGTTAATACTAGGGAACCTCTTTGAAAGTCAGTTATCTGATGTACATTACCAAGACTGCAAAAAGCTAGACTTTCCTTGCATTTAATAACCACGGAAGCTTTTGATAGACAAAATCGTGTTATAAAAACGCCTCCACACTTAGTCGCCCTTTTGTTATTGCAAGGGATTTTCTATGCTCGGGTGGATTCAACTTCAAAATTACGGAAGCAAAGCGCCTCAAAACGCGAAGCAATGATCCGCCTATCCTTTTTAATTAGTTATACCAATCGAGGTGGACTCAATCTTTGCACAATGAGGTCGCATTTCTCGATTATTGGAAATGACTAAAAGTTTCCTCTGCCGAGATCTTACACCAATGGAGCAAAGAAAGGCGGATCTCTAGTCAAATAGACCAATGACTTCTCCGCATACTGTTCATAAGTCTGGTCGTCGTCGCGATAGGGTCAATGCACACGCTAATCCTTCACCCCGGATATCTAGTTATACACCCGCTAACGTCAGAACACCTGTTATCCTTACCCGACCCCCCCCCCCCACAAATGTGTAGTCATAGTTCCGTAACCATCAGTACACCTGCTATTCCTGCCTCCCGAATGTCTAGTCATAGTCCCGTAAACATCAGTGCACCAGTTGGCCCATCCCTTTCGATGTCGGGACCTACAAGACCCTCCATTCCACCATCTACTGCGATAAGAACAAGTCTAAATACATTCTCTGTCCAACAGTCGATAAATTCCATTGCCTTTTACTCTGCAACAAGCTCATCAATAATGTCACCAACACCATCGAAAGCGTTTAGGCCGACCGCTTCCCCACCTTAACCTAGCTCATCCCTTGACCGTGCGAGTCATATTATTGCCCCGTACAATGCGTTTTTGAACGCGTTGGGCCCGAACCACGAAACATTTAATTTGCACGGCAGTAACCCAAACTGGTTTGGTTTTAAATCTTATCGGAGTTGCCGTACATAAAATACACTGATTAGGACCACTAGTTCTTAGGGAAACGGCTTCAACACTTATTTTATGTCACCGCTTCCCCCAGTCAGTTTCTTTACCCACCCTCATCCACCCAAACCCGAAAATTCTACATGCCTTCTAGCCTTCCCCCACTCCTCCTTAATGGCCCAGAAGCTTATTTTAATTTATCTTCTCCTCATTTTCCCATGCCAGAAAATGGGGTCCCTAGATACTTCAGACCTTATCAGCCATCCATTGTTGGCTACCCGTATGCAAATAGCTCCATACGTGTCAGTGCTTATTCACCAAATAATAACGGCCATTAGTTTACCTACCCACCTTCAAATTCTTTTTTTATGAATAACGATAGCCATATTCCCGCCACTCCAAGCACACTAGATGTCATAGTGCTTAATGCCAGGTCTGTTATAAATAAGATGGCTCAAATTTGGGATACCGCTTTTGAGTTGACGCCCGATTTTTATGCATAACAGAATCTTGGACCCATCCAATCATTTCTGACTCCTCCCTAACCATAGACGAGTATGATTTCTACCGTCGAGATCGCATTAAAAAGCGTGGTGGTGGTTGTCTTCTCTGTATTAGAACGTCATTAAGGCACTTTCCGTTTTATCTAAAAAGCACGTCCTTCTCTGCAAATTACTGTTTCGCTTCTATTATCATGTCGCCCCGGCAAAAGGCGATTGTCGGATGTGTTTATAATCCTTTTAACTCTCAGTCTGAAGAATGTGCAAATCATGGTGAAATATTCAAGCTTATTTCAGAGTCTGCTTCTAAAGTTAAAATTATAGCTGGAGATTTCCATTTTCCCGAAATTGACTGGCTTTCAAACTATATGCCACCTAGATTTCAGCCCTTCGTAGATATCAATAATTTTTCGAACTGGTCTCAACTGGTTCGCTCTCGAACAAGACAGAATCAGATCCTAGATCTGATTTTCACAAATGGTACTGCTCTCCTCTTCGTTGATTTTAAGCAGGACATCTTCCAATGTGATCAAACATTAATTCACTGTTGTCTTCCACTTTTTTCGACAAGAAAGGTTAGTGCTAGTCGTACCTATCATGCTCATGACCTCGCAGACATTAGCTTAATCAGCAATTTTCTTGACTCATTGGATCGGCAGAGTCTCTCCTCCACGAACGACGCTGCATATCTTTCTGAACTTATGTCGGTCGTTTCTAATAAAATGGTGGAATTTGTGCCCACGAAAATTGCGAAACCCTACGCACCAGAATTGACCGTTACTCAATTTCTTCTGCTAAGATAAAAGTTATTGAGGAGGCAGTTGAAAGATCGATCTACTAGTTCGCTGTCTGTACGGATCGAAGAAATCTACGAATCAGCGTCCAAGATTTGTCTTGCGCGTGACCAACACAGGGAATCTTGCGCATTGAGCGAGTTAAACTCTGCGAAATTGGTTGCACAACTGTTCTGACGTAGGTCTTCCGCTTAACGAGGTTATGAAAGACATCATTGCTAAATGAAAATAGAACAATTTTACTCGATGAGTCTGACCAGGCTGATAATATTCTCGGGAACATTGATTTCTCTATAGAATTAATTCGTAAGCATATAACTCATCTAAATTACTCACACTCTTCGGGAACTGACAGTATTCCAAACTCTGTAATCAAAAAAGTGTCAACCTTTCCCAAATTACTTAGCCAGATATTTTCAGTCTATCTCTCAAACGGTTTCTTTCCTGACACCTGGAAGACGTCCATTATTTTTCCAGTCTTTAAGGCAGGATCTAGTTCGGACATAAATAGCTACCGCGGTGTTCATTAAACCCCGGCACTAGCCAAACTTCTGGAAAAGGTCATTTTTAATCAAATTCTCGATTTTTGCTTAGAAAACAAGCTTTTAAGCGACTCATAGCATGGTTTTTACCCGGGCGATCATGCGATACGTGTCACTTAGCTTTTCTTAACCTCGTCACTTCCCTCCGTAACGAGCGGCAGTCCATGGTTGATATCTAATTTGACCTGAGCAAGGCCTTCGACAAGGTGCCGCACAGACGGCTACTGGTAAAACTGGAACCGATTGGCATCCGTCCTTCGCTCCTCGATTTCATCGGTTCCTACTTGTCTAACCGCAGCCAAAACGTCTAAGTAGGTAACAGTTACTCCAATGTTCAGCTGATAACGAGTGGCGTTTTTCAAGGCACTATGTTGGGCCCTTTCCTCTTCATTCTATGCATAAATTAAATTTCGACTGTTCTGAAAAATTTACACAATCTCATTTATGCAGACGACCTCAAATGCAAATACTCATTTTCTAAAGACACGGCAAATATATGTATTGATAAAATAAACGCTGACCTGCTTACACTCTCACGTTGGAGTGCTACCTGGCAGATGGAATTTTTCCCATCCAAGTTTTGTGTCATGGGTTTCGGTCCCGCCAAGCTTCCTCGTCCACAAGTCTTGCAAAATACTTCACTTTTAGAACGATCTACCATGAAATAATAATAATTTGTATATTTAAGGCCCAAGGGGCCCTGTCGTTAAAAACTTAGTGCTATCGTGAAAATAAAACTAATAATGATAAACAGTGAACTCTTATAAAATAATTGTCATCGGCAGTAAAAAAACTCCTAAATCGGTGGATGAGTTCAGCGGGCCACCGATTTCCAAAAAACTATAGGAGGAAAAACTGCATTTATAGGTAGCAGGGTTTGATGTGGTTAGATTTGGACCTGATGTTGAGGGTTCGGGACGTTTATGGTCATGGGAAAAATAATATATCGTTGAGTTAAGATGGGGTCATCCAAGACAACAGGAGAAGACTGTAGAAGTCAAGGCAATAGCACTGAGATGCGACCGACCTGACTCCAGACCCCATCGAAAAGTTGGCGATAACCATATATAGCGACCTCGAAGACCACAGCGAAGGTTTTAAAAACGGAGAAGAGTTAACAGCCCTTGGAAGTGATGCTTGACTCTGACTCCAGAGCCCATCGAAAAGTTGGTGATAACCATTAATAGCGACCTCGAAAACCACAGCAAAGGTTGCAAACACGGAGAAGAGTTCACAGCCCTTGGAAGTGATGCTTGACTATGCTTCAAATGCCAGGAGGATCCTTTTCAAAATATACAACTTGCGTGTTTGGAAAGGAAACAGACAATTCAGTTCAGTTCAGTTTTATTAGGCAAATATAAGTAAATACATTTGAACTTCCTCTTTGTACATAGCTAGCTCACAGAAAATGTGGTGTTGCCAGTAATGGAACTGCGGTAGGGGAGCAGACAGTAAAAAAACTCCTTAGGCATCATTCATAAGTTTAGTTTTGAATGCCATTTGAGGGATTTTTTAGGAGAAAACTGTCGCCTGTGGGGGGGGGGGGCGAAGGGAACATGTAAATTGGATGTCCTGCTGCTGAAAGTTTTTGGATCATGTCAGGAGGAGACCACCGCGGTTGTTCAATATCCTAATGGTCACACGGGGAGATGACTGCAGTGGGCACGGTGTCGGAGATGGGCCCATCATATGCCCATGCGAACCAGAGGACGAAACTTGCAATCAGTTATTCTTAACAAACATATTACTGAAAAGTAGTGAGCAGTATGTTTTTTAACAAAAATGTTAGACTGCAATATAATTAGCTTGCTTCATTACAGATAATGTCTTTTTCTATGCTGATCCAACTGTATTTTAAACGTGTCCACAGATGGGGACATGACAATGCATGCGGGTAGATCATTCCATGCCTGGATTACCCTCTTAGAGAAGAAGAAGTTTCGTGTGTTCAATCTTGCCCCAGTTACACGTCGCTTGAGAGGGTGTCCGCGCAATCTAGTAGTAGTGGCCAGCTCAAAGAAATCGTTGGATGCTAGGCAACAATTTTGATCCCGCTGCATGCGAAATGCCTGTATCGGGTCACCGCGCAGCTGTCTGCAATGCAGAGGAAATAAGTCAAGATTGGCCTCGCACTAACTTAGTTGCCCGTAGTTGTACCCTTTCAAGGGTTCTTTGTCTTTGACTGTCCAAGGGTTCCAGGCTTTAATGGCAAATTCCAGTTAGGGTCGCACAAATGCGCCGTAGACCTTGCCAAAGACAACTTTATCAAACTTAACAAAGGCGCGCTTGATTAGATACAAGCTCGACATTGTGGATTTGGCCACCTTCAGGCTGTGGAGTGATGGCTTAAGTGAGGGAGTGAACCACACCCCCAGATCCTTCTAGGCCTCTACTTCTGGCAGCGGTGTGTTAGTTAGGCTGTAAACCCTCCGATACGAAGTGTTAGTACTACTGAAACGCATTATGTTGCATTTGGCGACATTAAATGGCAGGAGCCACTCATTTAACCATTGCTCGAGTCCGTGCAAATCTACCTGAAGATGTGCTTCGTCGTCTTCGCTACGAATGACCTTCCAGAGTTTTAAATTGTCGGCAAAAATTGCGGTTTCGCAGTCTAATCCGCTTATGCAATCATCGATACATATAAGGAAAAGGATAGGACCCAGAACAGAACCCTGGGGGACCCCACTATCAACTGCCACCTCCGCCGATCGCTGATCACCAATGCATACGGTTTGAGTTCAGCCAGTCAGAAATTTTTCGATCCATCGCAAAAGGTTGCCTGTTACCCCTATACGTCTAAGCTTGTATAGGAGACGTTGATGCGGGACAGTGTCAAATGCCTTCTTGAAATCTATAAATACTGCGTGCACCGTGTTTCCTTGATCGAGTGCTCTGGTCCATTGCTCTAGACAGAAGAGCAGATTTGTCAAGCAGGACCGTCCTCTACGGAATCCGTGCTGTTTATCAGAAAGAAGTTGATGACACTCTAAGAATTGCATCAACTCTATTTTGATAATGCGCTTCATGATTTTGCAACATATTGAAGTAAGGCTTATTGGCCCGTAGTTGTTTGCGGACGCCCGACTCCCACTTTTGTGTATGGGTGACATCCACGCTGTCTTCCAGTCGGATGGCAGTCGGATGGCAGTCGGCCTGTGTTTAGGGAGGCCCGAAAGAGTAACAGCAGGGGTTCTTCTAACTCCACAGCTAGCTCTTTCAACAGCTTTGCAGGTATGCCGTCCGGTCCTGGCGACTTCGTGTCTTGGAGCTTAAGAAGTTCTTGCATGACAGTAACTTCTGTAAACACAACTGAGTCAATAGTCGGAATCTCCTCGGTACTAAAATTAGTAACGGTTAGCTCGACCTCCCTCGTAAAAACCGATTGAAAGAACCCGGATAGATGCTTGGCCTTTGCTTTTTCTCACAAATTTCGGCGCCGTCATTCGTTTTTAACAACGGGATGGGGTCTCTATTTCGGGTAGATCGCCTTATGTAGTTGTAGAAGACCTTCGGATTTCCTACTGCACGGTTTATCAGGTCACTCTCGAAACTTTGGCGGGTTTTTAGTACAAGGCTCTTAACCGTATTTCTCTGCGCTTTGTACTGGTTGTACGACTCGGTGGTCTTTTCTCTCCGATACGTTTAAAACAGCTTTTCTTTTCGGTTTACCTCCCTCTTCAGCGTGTTTATTAGCCACTGGGGCCTATTTGTGGGTTTCATTTTCGAGATGGGGCAGAAAATGGTGATTAGCCCGTGTAGTACAGTCTTTAACACCGTCCAATCCTCGTGGACACACCCGGTGAATGCCTCCCTACAGTCTACGCTGTGCACTTTGGTTCTCATTTTGTTAATGGTTCCGCGCCATATGTTGTGTCTAACGGTCGCGCTACGATCAAGTACAGAGAAGAGTGAGTACTCCCACTTTAGTACTACGTGGTCGCTTTTGCCTAGAGGAGGTTAACAATTTACGACGTCTACACTGTCAGGCGCTTTTGACAGTACAAGATCTAGGCAGTTAGCCTGTTGCCCTTAACGCTGCCTGTTCGGATATAAGACGTGTTGTGATAGAAAGGCTTTTTTACCGTGCGTAGGAGTCGGCGATCGAAACTTTATTCTGACTTTGTCGCAGAACTGAGGTTCCAGTCGATATGCGGAGCATAAAATTTGCCTGGAATCCTGACATTGGATCGCATGGCAAATGCTTTTACTTTCTCAATCAGGCTACTGTCTGACTTTGGATCGTTCAACGGTGGTCGATAAACCTCCAAGATGTCAAGAGCTTAAGACCCCGGTGTTCTGACGGTGAGCCAAAGGGCCTCTATATCGGACGCGAGCTGGTCAGTTTCGTTTGACACGTGCAGGCCATGTCTAAAATAGGTGAGTACACCCCCACCCTAACGCCCGGCTCTGTCTTTTCGGAACAGCTGAAAACCGGGGAGAGCAACTTCCCGATCGTCTATCTTTGTGGATACCCATGTTTTCGCTTTAAAGACCACATCTGGTTCCACTTGGTATATAGTAATCTTAAGCTCGTCTAATTTAGACAGCAGGCTTTGTGCATTGGTGTACATGCACTTTAGTTTCCTTTGCCGGCTTGTTTGGGTAGTTTTTACGTTCGGGCTCAACCCACCCCCTACTGGGTTGATTGCGCGGTTATCCGGAACGGACCTGTCTAAGGTGAGAACAATGGACGTTGTATCACTTGGTTGTTGTAAATAACCAAGTTTTTTCTCCTTTGCTGTGTCGCTCCTTCATTTATGTAACGAGTTGACGACGTTTGTCTCGTTCTGCAACTGAGAAATCCTGCTAAAAACTCCCGGGTGAAAGTCTTTTATTCTAAAACGCTTAGACAGGATGAGCTTTGCTTCTTGGCTGCTGGACACGACCACCTTCAGAGGTCTGAGACGCATCGATCCAGTTGGGCTTTCTGACCGTTTTCCAAGGCGGAATGCCTTAACGTACTCGATTGTTACGTTGTGTCCCAGCATTTTGTTCATAAGCGCATCGGGGAGCTGGATGGCTGCGGAATGCCGGTCCATGGGAGTGATTGCGGTTGATTCTGCCAATCCCTGTATTATGACGTTGGATTCTCTCTTAGCGAAATTTTTGACGCCTACGACATTGTCGCTTGCTTTCTGACTAACAGCTCTTCTGCTGATATTTTGACGGTTATGTTTGAGACTGGAGTCTATTGGTGCAAAACTAGCCTCGTTTTCTAATGCGGGCCTTGAGCTCAGGCTGGTCTATGTTGTTGCTTTCCGGCCATGGACTTCGGTGCGATTGCCATGCAGTTTTGCGGGGCCGGGCAGTAAAACTTTGAGGGCCTTAACACTCGTATCTTTTTTGTCAACAGCGCGCTTGTTCAAATCTGCCTCAACTGTGACAACTTTGTCAGTTTTGGGGGCCTACACTCCGGGTTTTGGCACGCTCTTGCCTGTTTTTGTGTGCGCCTTTACTTGAAGTATTGACGCATCTGTGGTTACATTGGTGGCAGGAAGGTTTTCAGTAAGGACTTTATTTCCTCTAAATTTAAATGCTTATGTAATTTGCCTTTAAAAATCAATGGTGTAGAAGACAGCCTAATATCGAGTGGAAGGTTGTTCCAAATAAAAGTATAGTTGGAGGTCAAAAAGCGAGAACGGTTAGATGTGGAGCTACGGAGTGGTAAAATTATCATGGAATAGTTACGCTTGGCGTAAGGTCGGTCCACCGGAAGGAGAAAGATTAGGACTATTGTTAACGCGAAACAGAAAGCATATACCAGCTTCGAGTCTTCTTACCCAAAGAAATTAATTGTTTGGTAACTGACATCTATCTGTATAACACATACCAGACCCAGAAAATATTTTACGAGTGAAAACTCACTGAACCTTTTCAATCTTACTACGGTCATTCTGGGTCATGGGACCAAAAAGCGGACATCAGTATTCTAGTATAGGGAGAACAAACATGCGGTATATTTTTAACTTCATTTCTGGCAGGAAAAAATTATGCGATATAAACCCAAATATTTGGAATTTATATTTTTCAGCGGCCGTACAGCACTATCTGTACAAAAAAGAAGTTGACAATATGTGCAAGTAGACGTAGAAATTCGTAATAATGTCAGCAGAAATTGTCCTTTTGGGGCAACATTTAGCAATGTTTTGCAGGTAATTTTGAACTAAAAACGAAAACTTGTGGCAGTCGAAAAAAACTCTTACAGTTAAAATGGAGACAGTGTTCAACGGGCCTCCATGTTCAAAAAGTGTGTAAGAGAAAAAACTGCCTAGGAAGATAGTAGAAGAGCAGAAAAAGATGTGGGTGGTCTGATGAAGGTGAGTAGTCAACGAAACTGCAGCATTTTAGACTGAGTACTTCCGCGTAGCTTCGTTTGATTCAGCGGTGGTTAATGGAAACATCTAGGTTCTCGGGGGACACGAAGCAGAGAGAATAGTTTCAAGCGGATCTCCTAAATTCCCGATGGTCCTTTCTCAAAGTCATGGAGAAAGCTGCTCGGAAAAGATGAGGAGAAAAGAAGGTTAATAGAATCAGTGTTAAGATAAATGTGCAGTCTCTGTTTGAAAGCAGACAGGCTAGTTAACAACCTAATTTCGATTGGCAAGTTATTCCAAAGACAGCTATATCTGGAAGCAAAAAACAAAGAGCGTTTACATTAGGGAGATACAGGAGGGGTATACAATTGCCGAGTTTCTTAGGTTGTAGGGACGGCTGACGGGGGTAATGACAGAAGTCCTGGGTAAATTTGTGCAATTATTAAGCCAATAAAGGAGACAAAAGCCTGCTTCCAATCTCCTGACTCAAAGGAGCCTTGGTTTCGTTAATTGACATCTATTTGAGTAGCAAGTATTAGAAGCTGTCGGATACAGCAGTTTTCGTGTGAACGTTTTTTGAATTTTTTCAATTTTTGAACGGCTACCTTCATTTATGGGACCGAAAAAGGGGCAACAGTATTCGAAGATGGGAAGCACGAAAATATGATAAAGTCTTAATTTCATTTCAGGAAGATAGAAATTATAAGAGATAAAGCCGCAAATCTGTGCAGCTTTGGCTGTAATTCTATCGGCGTGAGGAGAAAGGTCTAATTTATTGGTGTAGCTTTATCCTAGGTCCTTGATACTGGAACATTCAGTCATCGGGTAACCTTGAAAAATAACAGGTTGTGGCAGCCTTTCAGGCCCAAAGCACATGTATCGGCACTTAGAAGGTGAGAATTCTATCTGCCATGTTGAGCTCCACGCCGAAAGAGCGTGCAGATCAGAATGAATTTGTTCTAGGCATCTCGCGGCCGTAGAGTTAGATAAGGAGTAAACACACTAGAGATTACCTGCATAAATATAAGATTGGGAGTGTTTAACACTCAATGAGATATCATTTATGTAAAGCAAAAAGAGCAGAGGACCTAGCACGGTACCTTGAAGGACACCACTCAAAATTGCGGTAGGAGTAGAGTATGAGGATCCCACTAAGACTTTTTGTTGTCGATTTGAAAGATAAGATCTGATGAAGTCAGTAAGAGGACTACGAAATCCTAGAGCCTCTAGTTTGGCTAGGAGCCTCCTGTGAGGAACTTTATCAAATGCTTTACTAAGGTCAAAATAGATAACTACCACAGATAGATGAGCATTACGAAGAGAAGTAAGTAGATTTAGAAAAGACATGTGGCATGTTTCACAAGATCGGTCCGGTAAAAAGCCATGCGGTGAAGAGCTGAGAATGTTATTGTTCATGCAGAAATCTGTAATTTTTTTGGCAATTAGTTTTTCAAAGAGTTTAGCCAGAGAGGGCGTTTAATGAACACCGCGATAATTGTGAATATCTGATCGGGAACCAGATTTAAATACGGGAATTATAATAGAAGTTTTCCAGCTGTTCCGGAAAAAGCCATTATCAAGAAACACTGAAAATAACTTACTCAGTAAGGGTGGGAAATCTCTTAATTGTTTGATGAGTGAGTTTGGAATGTTATCAGTTCCAACCGAATGCGAATTTTTAAGACGACTTATTTCTTTTTGAATACGAGCGGGTGAGAAATTAAGGGTACTGAGATTTGAAGCACACAGCAGGGGGATTACAGGAGTGGGGCTAGTTTCGATGATAAAGAACTTGGCAAAAATGAATTTATAGTCCCCCTAACTCATCATCGGAGATGATGAACAGCTTTGCGAAATATTTAGACTGATTTTGGAGTCCGCCTTTGATGCTAACGTTATCGCTGGGGGTTTCAACTTTCCCGAAATTTATTGGTCATTGAGCTGTTGTCCATCCAGATTTCAGCCCTTCCTGGATACCATCAATTTTTAAAACTGGTCTCAGTTGGTCTGTTTCCCAACAAGTGATCAGCATATTTTAGATTAAATTTTCACGATTGACATTAGCCCCCTTTTCGTTGACTACAATCAGAACCGCTTTCCAAGTGACCATACTTTAATCCATTGTTGTCTTCCGCTTGCTTCTACGAAAAAGGCTAGCACCATTCGTACCTATGGTGCGTTTAACCTAGCTGATATTAATTTAATTAACAACTTTATGGACACACTAGACTGGCAGGAGCTTTCCTCCGCGAACAATGTAAGAATTTTCTGCGACTAAATGACGGCAATTTCAAAAAGCATGTTGGAATTTGTGCCGATCAAAAATGTTAAGCCTTGTACTTCGGACCCCACCGTTCCTCATTTTCTTTTTTCTAGACTAAAAAAATTGCAAAGACAGGTGAAAGACCAGTCTACTAATTCATTATCTGTGCACCTTAGAATCGCAGAGATTTTCGAATTAGCGTCTAAGATTCGTCTTGCACGTGACAAACAGAGGGAGTCTTGCGCACTCAGCGAATTAAACTCTGCAAAATCTATTACCCAGCTGTTCCGTCGTCGGTCCTCCGCTTAACGAGGTCACGAAATCCCCTCTTTTAGTCACTTTAAGTCACTTTTTTAACGGAAGAAGGCTTTCGCACTTGATCTCCCTATTCATAACCAATATAGTATAATAGGTCCACCGTAACAACAGTACAGAATACAAATGTAGGCTTAACATCAGCGATAAGTGTGAGCCAGTTGCAAGGTGCTGCTACTGACACTCTGTTTATTATATCTGCCACAGTTTATTTACTAAATGAAAATAAAACCTTTGACCAAGATGAGTCTGAGAAGGCTGAACTGTTCAATGCATTCTTTGCAAACCACTTTACGACGGAATCTGAACATGTCCCGTCATTTCAGCCATGCTCAGTCAATACTATCAGTACCATAGATTTCTCCATAGAAGTAATTTGTAGGCACATTATCCGTCTTAAAACCTCGCACTCCTCGGGAACTGAGGGCCTTCCAAATTTACTTATGAAGAGAGTATTCAGCTTCCCCCGATTGTTAAGTCATCTATTCTTAGCTTATCTTCTAAATGGTTTCTTTCCTGATTCATGAAAGATATCTTTTATTCTTCCAGTCTTCAAGTCAGGATCTAGTTCGGATGTAAATAACTACGGAGGTGTTCATAAAACCCCGGCCCTAGCCAAACTTCTGAAAAAAAACATTTAAATTCAAATTCTCGATTTTTGTGTAGAAAATAAACTATTTAACGCCTCACAGCATGGATTTCTACCTGGAAGATCATGCGAAACCTGCCACTTGGAATTCCTTAACCTGTTTACTTCACGTCGTAATGAACAGCAATCAGTCACTTCGTAATGAACAGCAATCAGTTATCGTGATTTTCTTTGACCTGAGTAAAGCTTTTGACAAGGTGCCGCATAGGCGCCTTTTAGTGAAACTGGAAGCCCTAGGCATCAGACCTTCCCTCCTCGATTTCATTGCCCCCTACCTGTCTAACCACAGCCAGAAAGTCTTGGTAGGCAATAGCTACTCGATGCCTCAGCCGATCACGACTTGCGTTTTACAAGGCACGGTTTTAGGTCCCCTCCTTTACATTCCTGACATAAATGAAATTTCAACAGTGCTAAATAATTCGGAAAATTTAATTAATGCTGATGACCTTAAGTGTATTTACTCATTTCCTAAGGACACGGCCAGTAGTTAACGTAAACTTGCGTATCCTCTCAAATTGGAGCGCTACATGGCAGATGGAGTTTTCTCCATACAAATGTAGTTTCATGTGTTTTAGTCCCGCAAGGCTTCCTGGACCCATTATCTTCCAAAATAGTCCACTATTAGACAGATCTACGATAAAGGATTTGGGTCTTACTTACACGAATAAGCTTGCATTATCACGTCATGCAAATCGAATTTCTGCCAAGGCCGTCAAGGTCAAGGCGCGCAACTTATCTTTCAAAGCTAAGTGAAATAGATATTTTTATCAGATTTCATCGTTACTTGCTGAAGTTACTAGCTTGATTGTTGTTATTTATTTGTATATCGAACCCTTTAGCAACTGCACATACCGGTAGTTGTCTTTTTTACCGATAGGTTAAAATATACATTTTTATCCCTAGTAGCATTTCGCTAGCGTCATGCGCTTCAGCAGTAGCCGTAAAAGGTGAACATATCTGTGCTTCACATGATTGGCTGATCATTAATGCTTCTCCGTCCATGCGTACGCGTGTTACTGGTACGCGCGCACCATTTCATTTCGCTGTCTGCCTTGCCGTTAACTGTAGTGTGCGCTGATTGGTTTATATGAATGTCCGCGCCTGTGGGTGTACGCATAGGCGTGCCCAGTGGTGACATGGACGCACCATCTACTTGAGCGCTGATTGTAGGCTTTTGCTTGTACGGTGTGTCCCACCCAACGCATGTGCAGTGGTTCCCTTTGCGCTCGCGTACACCTCCCCCCACCAAGTTTTAGGCATATGCATACGTCTATGGTCCTTCCCCCTCACCCACTGGCGCTGCCCTCCCCCAGGTAACTGCGTGTTTAGCGTAGCTGGCCGGCCGCCACGACGAGTTATGCTGCCCCGCCCCCTTCACCTGCACAGCCCTTCCCCGCGTGAACGTCCCTCCCATCCCACAAGCACATGACATAGAAATAAGTGATTCGTAGTCCATAAACAAGGGGGATTTATTTACAAAGATACGGGAATTATGTACAAGGGAGGGAGGCTTCAACTATTCCATGGAACTGTCCTGATCAGCACTCCCGTCATGCCGTTTTTGTAAGCGATTAAGCTTCGTAACAGCCGACTTTAGCACGGAGCGGACAGCCTCCTCGAAATCCGTCGGCAGTGTTGGGCGGCCCTCCGCCCACCTTCCATACACATCTAGGGGTTGACGAATATTAAGGAAGAATTAAACGCTTACCAGCAAGCAGGGCGTATGCTTTGGTGAGCCGGAAATTCTGTCGTTGGTAGCCGCCCGTTAGATTAAATTTAGCGAGCAGGCGGCTGTCGAAGAGGGGTCGCATGAGGTCTTTGACGAGATCGTGCGCCCTCCACGCTTCCCGCGTACGCAGGAAGGCAACCTAAAGAAGGAATTACTTAAAAAAGCAAAAAGTCCTACCGCCTGCTGCCAATAATTTGCATCTAACAGACGCTCCTCAAACGTCTCGAATTCCTCCATAGAGGTAATCGGGGACGGAACCGGGCACTCCGTCCGGGCTGGCGGCGTCGATGTTGGTGCAGCAGATGGATTCTGAAGCAGTGCATCCGTCCTGGCGAGGATGATAGCTATTTGGGTCTCCATGTTACGGAGGCGGTTGTCGATCTTGGTCATCCATGCCAGCAGCCCCTCCGAAGTGCCCATGTGCTGGGACGTGGGCGGCGCTGGTGAGGGCAAAGCCGAGCTCGTACCTAAGTTATATTTCAACTGAAGGAAAATTTTCAGGTTACCTGCAGGGGTGCCTAACAACACCTCGTTTAAACAGCTTCGAAGCGAAGGCGGTGCAGGCCCCAAGTCGCAGTCGAAACTCGGCAGGTTGTCCACCACGAAATCGGGACCAGGAGACTTGCGTTTCCTTGCCCGTCCGCTCCTGCTATAGTCAACCTGTTTCTCAAACATAGTTGCTATCTACAAGGTAAAAAAAACCCCTGAAGTGAGTATGGGTTGGTGGAGGCACTTACCTAGTCCTGCACGCTGCATTTGCAAAACGGTACTGGCGGCATAAACACTGAGAGGTTAATAATGAGTAGAAGCTATCTCCCTACCTATATGTCGCAGCGCGTGTGGCGAAGGACTACGAGTTTTCATGCCATATCCCGCTTTCAATCCCCGAGGGTGCGTAATCATAGCAGCTTAATGAGGATTATGAAGTCCTCATCGGGAACTCCCATGAACTTCTGGAAGGGTTCCCGAACCTCTACCTCGCTAACATTATTAGAGAACTTTACCCTAAAAATACGTAGCCCTGATGACTTTATGGGCCGAGTGAAAACCTCGGAGACCTCCTCAACGTACGATACATTCAACTTATAGTACGAAGATTCGCTATAAATAACTTGCCTAACGCACATAAATCCAGAGCGAAGGCGAAAATAGGCATCTTTAGGAGTAGCTGCTAATACTGATAGGTGAGGAGTTAGAAGATGCGGCCTCAAGTGCCCTTCACTAAGGCGCCGAGAAATCTGCTCAAGCGGCAGAAACGCGGTTCTCGCCAGGTCCTTTAATTGACCTAAGAAACTTTCAAATGGGAACGCTGAAAAGGAGTCCAGCGCACCATGTTTAATGTAGTCCAGTGGTAGGTGTACAATGCTGTGTACATTATACACCATGTGCTCCTCACCATACAAAGTATAGATGCCTTGATTAAAGTACTTTAGTGATTTAGAGCAAAATTTGAGTGTATCTGCGTGATGCCCTGCTGTGTGCAGTGCCCTTATTGCTAAAAATAGACACAGGAAATGTTTGTATAAGCCATCAGGGAGGAGACCCTTGAGGACTACGAAACCGGTATACAACAGAAACATTCGCAGTTCCGTTGCTTTCCATTGTGCGAAGAGCTCTATGTTACGCGGTGTCTGCGTGAAATCAGAAGGTAGATAACTCCTCATCCTTATTAACCTCTCACTTATACTCCTTACCACCTCCCTTGGAAGCCGGTATCCGGACGTAGTGGGGCTTAGAAGCCACAACTTAATCAACTTCCTCATAACACCTAAGTAAACTAGGTGCATGGGATCTAACGGAAAACCTGTAACTAACCCAACTGGCGTCGGTAGGAAGGGCGACCGTCCGACTATGTGCCTGTTGGGGTCATAGACCATAAACTCTGCATCGTCGCGCAGGCAATGGTCCGTTCCTAAGTAAACTACCTTACTCCTTTCACGACCGTTTCTCACATACCGGTACTGATGACCGGGATTCTTACACTTCTCACATCCTTCATACGCGCCTACATTTCTAATTTTTTTTAAAAACGCCCTCGCAGGGGCGTCAGCTATTACCGCTTTTACCTGAAATCCTATCCTACGACCGACGTCGGGGAGTACTAACTCCTCTGATGTCAGGGTATTGACCTCTTCAATGAGAGGACTACAATAATGATTTACATCTGCGGGTTTTGAATAACCGCAGTATGCACCCACTACGAATACCGTACTCCGGAAGGGTTCTATTATTCTACCTAAAAAAGGCCAAAAACTAACGGGATTTTTCTTAAACTTAGTAAAGCCATCACAATGCAGTTGCACTACTACTGCATCGGACGGCCCAACCGCTGTTAAATTATCCCTAACTAACTGTAGGACCTGGGTCCTCAAACCCACGTGCATATACTTGCCATCATCCATTCTCACTACCATATAAATATTTCGAGTTCTTAGAAGTGTTCTCGTATCCACCGGAATAACCGGGAAGATTTGAGACCACATTCTCAGAATAGGGTTTGAAGTCCTATGCGGCACCTTACGGTCTATACACCACTTGATTAGAGCCAACTTATACTTCTTTCCTACGGTAGAAAAAAAAAACCTCTTATTACTACCGCAAAATAAACAAACACCACGAAACAAACCGCTCTGTTCAGATGACTTGTTACGCTGCTTGCCACCAGTACCGCCTTCCAAATGCCATCGATAGGGACTTGCAAATGCCTCACCGCAACTGGGACAGTATAGTTTCATTCCTGCAAAGAGAAAAAAAACGTTAGTAGCAGCTGGTAATAATAAAACGATTGGAAGAAGTTTATCGCGGAAGAGCAGATGTTCCTCCTGTGACACTTTCAGACGGAATGACATTTTTCCAAACGACTACGACTTAGACATTGTAGAAATCAATGCAGCCGGTCCCACGAACAAAAGCTGTTTCGTCCGTTCTCACCGCCGGGCCTCCTAAAAAAATCACTTTCACCAAATCTAACCCGCATTCGGACCATATGATGGATGGTTGCACTCGCCAAGTCTTATCGATCTCGTCGCGCGGGCCTGGGTGTGCGCGCCAGCGAGCGCGAAAAAAGGGGGGAGGGGTGAGTGAAGTTAGTGGTAGGGGGAGGGTGGCGTTCGCGCGGCCGGGTTCCGGTTTAGTTGACTGAGAGGCGTGACCAGGTGTTCGTCGTGGCCCAAGCAGCGCGTTTCATGAGAACGGATCGTTACTTTCTGCTGCAAACGGGTGCGCGCACTCTGACGCCAAACGAGGGCTGCGCAAAGGGGAAGGGGGGTTGGAAAAACTCTGAGCAAGCGCCCACGCATTCGGTGCGTACGTTCACCTGGGGACACAGAACAGCGGGGTAGTGAATTATTGGACATTCTGGTGAAAGTCCCTAGCGATCGCTAGCGATTTGTTACTTGGGTTGAACTTATCATTAAGGTATCCTAAGTCGCTGGCTTAAGATCAATTACCTATTCTCTGTCTTCGAATCTAATTCATGCAATTTGTGAAGGTATGTGTGGATATGTTTGTCGCAACTGTATTAGAGATTCAGTGATATCGACGACGAGCCCTCCGTGCTGGTGTAGCGGGCCGGGGATATCGAGGTTGGCACACACCTAAAGGATAAGAGACGTGAAGATGGTTCGTAGCAGAAACTTTGAATTGGATTGATAAGCATCACACAAGCACACCAATATTAAGGCCGGAGTAAAAGGGAACGTGAATATACGGCGAGGAATCTACTAGTAATAAAGAATACGTACAGAGTAAGAAAATAATATGGGGATAGGGAACGGTATTGCATAGATACAAGTCCCATCTGGAGTGGAGTGTCTTTTCTAATGTCTGATCAGTTACCGGCGGGGAATAAAGTGCTGTGGGCGACTGCAGGGGCGAGACGGGAGTGCTGACATTGTGTGTGGGACTGCGATACTATTGACGACGACGGTAGCGAGAATTGGTTCAGCGGCTGTGTGGGAAAAGGGCACCGGTTTCTTCACTGACACTCGATCACAGCACCTCCATCCTGGGTCTGCGCCAAAAGTGACGACCTTGGTGTACTTAATCAATCATTCAGTTTCTTCGCTCGTTACACTGGGTTGTATAGCGATACCGTCTTATAAAATATGCACACCTAGCAACTTCCTGAGGGATTGTCCCACTTTCCATCAAATGAGGTTTGTTGCTATATATGTTCATTTTCGGAACAAAGAAGACAAATCTGAGACGCGCAATCACGGGGATCGTCTTTACCGACTCATAAAATAGTTTTTTATTCACCACATGGATTCTCTATGAATGAAATCTAACGTTATCAGAAAGTCATAAAATTTCATAGTGACCTGTACTCAGATGTCCTCGTTTTTGATTTATTTTTGAAAACAATTATGACCAAAATCCTCCCGCCATGCTTTTTGGCCACTTCATTAGGCCAGAACATCCGACATGTGTAACAGGGCCTATGAATCAGTTTAGATGGGGTCCTTCCCGCACCTCTTGTCATTGTTCAGTCTTTGAACAGCATTTGGCTTTTTTTCAGGAGTAGGATTACCACTCATATTCCTGGAACACGAATAATTTATATAGTATCGAGTTAACACACTCTTATCCACCCCATCGTTTTTCGGTGCTAAAACGATCCAAAATTGTTTTAAGCGCGTCTGCTGATCTAGCATAAAGCCCCAACCTGTGTATGCCACTAGGTAATCCTCTTTAGTTAAGTCGGATCTCAGAAAATTTGCGGCGTCATGGGGACACCGATCAACCCTGTTTGGTTTTGCTCGCTAGTGGACGTAGTTGGTAGGGTGTTTCTTCTTCAAGCAGCGTTGATTCGTAAAGCCACAGAGGATATATGTGGGCAAGGGTACACTTGCCACTTTTTGAGGACAAACTATAGTATGCGGGGCCAGCCAGCAGTGACTATCCTTCCTTGAGTACCCTATAAATCCTCCGGCGCACAAGCCAACCAGCAAAGGTATGACGGTACCACCAATTTATTACCTATAGTAGGTAGGGGAAACTCCTCTCATCCCCAAACTGTTGTCACTCTAAAAAATTAAACAGGAAGTATCAGCTCTCGACCTTACAAAGACAACAGTGCCAATTTCAACTAAGTCGGCAATTAATTAATCTCATAGACCAATGCTACTTGAAACGCAGCAGTGTAACATTATTTGCCACTAAGGAGTAAGTAACGCAAATAAAACCACATGTACGCATTTTTCAAGGGAAAGCGGACGGTTAGTGCTGGCATCAGGTAGCAAACAAGGAGGAGAACAGTAATCACGAGTGACAGGGTTTGGCGGCCAAGCGGTTTGTTATATACTTTAATGGTAAAATTATCAAAAAAGCATTTAAATTAGGATCGAAAATACATGGAAGGAATTTAGTGAAGTCAGAAATATGAAATGCAACATAAATGTTGGTGTCTTAAAATGTCCAATTTAAGATTACCACAAAGGTTCACCCAACAAATAGTAATTCGCCCTTTTCGAGGCGGATTACTATTACTCGGAGGAAAACTACAATTTGCTTAGGGCTGAGGGAAGATGACCGGAGATTGAGTTGGTCGCCGTGATCAGTCACTGAGTCAGAAAGACATTTCTCACCGTAATAAATCAGACTCGCTTCAATCTATTACCGCGCACAAACGTTGTGACTTGGAAGATTGCCAACATGCGGGACAATTAGGTATTTTTCCATTGACTCCTCATTGCGGTAATGGTAATTCCTCCGTGTAAACTCAGAACCGACTGACTCCTAAAGCTGGGACCAAGGCGCTTGTGACACTTGTAGAACGGTTGTTGGGTACTAGCGGATAGGAAGCTTGGTTTCGATATTCTCGTACATAAAGTGAACCAGACTTGCTCAGCACTAGCCCTCATTTTATGGGAAAAAAGGAGGGAGGGTAACCCCTCCTCTGGAAGTTCCATGTAGTCGAATGTCTGATGGAACATTAAGTGGAAGTGTATTTCGTTAGAAAAATGGGCAGGGTAGTACACGGATCTCTGAAGTATTGTCCTTCTTAATCAGATGAAAAGCTAAATGCGCTGCGTAACCAACTGAATTGGGAGGATGCGCAAACGAACTCGCCTCTACAAAACTTTCTGTGGGAAAATGGTTTTCCCCATAATTTTATCGATAAATATATAGGCTGAAGCTCCTCACCCCAAACGGACGTGCGGGCGGCTGAAAGAAAGCTGTTTGTCACACTGAAATTTCGAAGGGACCCTGCCAGCCAACTTTTGCAACATCGCTTAAACTCTGCCATTACGCATGTCTATACCGTCGTCAAGATAAGATTAAATTGATTAAGCTTATTGGTTAGGTTAGGCTACTTTTCCAGGCCTCTTCACTGTGCATCGACGTCTTCCCATGTTATTTTGGTCGAAAGACTGTGCATCTATCCGAACCTATATGAGCCTGTGTCCTGCCTGGATAAATCAAGGCATATGAATTTGCCCCCAGACGCCGTATAGACGACAATCAAGTATTTCGGGTCATCTATAAAGTACCGAAGACTTTCCACGTTCCTGCGCCATAACTCACTGTCAGGTTCCTACCCCATTACCATCTCCCTCTATTCCTGACTGAACTAAACTTCACTTAACCCAACGTATCTGACTGCCGACAACCCCTTCTCTCATAACTACCTTCCATTGACTGTTGACCTTTGACTGAGAATGTATAATTGCAAACACACGTTAGTCGAATTTGTAGGAGCAAAACGTAGATAATAATTTCTGTTGTTCGATCTAAATATGTGAGTACGAGTTATTCCTAGGTGATGTCCTGATGCTGCCGGGCTAACCTTGCTCTGATAGACCAGCAAGATCCACTTTATACGGCAAAAATCATCACAAAGCTAGAATTCGAGTTGTCTATGCAGGGGGAATTTCTTACATTTGATTATGTGATGCGCATCTCTTCTTCCCCTTATGAGTCCCTGGATAACGTCACTTCGGTCTTTAAGATCGACAAAACTCACAGTGTGGCTCATGATCTCTATTGTTAACCTAGCTGCCGGCTACCCAGCGCGTCTACAGGTGGTGGATAGTCGACCGAACTTCAATCAAAGTTAGCTGTGAAATAGGCAAGTTCTCGGGTCTGACAAATAAGCAGTCGCGGACCAGCAGCGGCAGTGCTGCCAGGGCGCGGCAGGCTGAGGTTTGGCAAGCCATAAGCCTATAAGGTGTCGCAAAGCCTGAAAACGGCACTGCGACATGGCGAGCAAATAAGTTTGCTTGCTGCCGCTGTCTTGTCGTTAGGCTATTGAGCCAAGGCGTTAGAGGAGACAACCTCGAGCAAACAATCCATGCGGCTGTAGGGGACCCGCCCATACTCACAATTCCCAAGACGCTTCATTAAAAATAATGTCCGATAACGATAAGAATGTCTTATTTTGCCTGTCTTTGGTCTCTTTGGCTAAACAGAGTTAAGAGGACCGGTAACGGGCTCGGGAGTAGTGGCTGATAAAGCTTAGCACTCCGTTCTATCCATGTCACCAACGGGTTTCTCACCGCACACCGTACTAAGTTTTTACAGAAACCAGGCGGCTCGGATCCCACTTAAGTGGGAGTGTCGCATTAAAGAAGCGCCATTGTAACATCACTCTCAGTCCGCCAGTCAACCATTCCATAAACACACATACATAGGACTGGCTGTGGAGTCTGAATTGAAAACGTGCCAAGCGACACATTTTGGTTCACCGCCTCCGTTTTTTTTATAGAACTAGGCGTTCGTCAATATGGCGTGGTGAGTGATTACGTAATGTCAACCTCTTGCCTCACCGTTCGAAGTACCAGTCCGCTGTCCAACCGGTCAGGTATCTGATGCTGGGAGTAGGCCCAAGTGGCCGCACGGCTTGAGGCCTGCGCCTAGTTCCTTTACCTTACCATCGGTAGCATTTGTTATGGAATTTCCGAATTCTGGCCAGCCGGATTAGCTTGTATCGTGCTGAATTCTGGCACTGCTTTATTGCGGGGGAGCCACAGAGTACCCTCTGGTACACCGGGAGAGAACCGAGCGTGTTTATTTCCGCAAATGTCGTACCAGAAGACGATATTCGTGACATAGGAAATTCAGTTGCTATTGGAATTTAACGATAAGCTAGAAGTTGGGCTCTTCAGCCATCAAGTGGACCCTCGGTTGACGAAAAAAATTCGCAATATTGAGGAAACGAGCACTTATTTAGTAGTATTGTACAGGTACCTTGTAGCAGAGTTCACAAGGACAGTTGGACACAAAGCCTCACTGCCACAAATGACCCTCGACTTCTTATTCCTCAGACGTAGAGCTGTAGTTAACTTGTAGTTGTAGTTAACTTCATCCAGGGCTAACACACTATTTGCCGCCCGTGGATGTTTCTACAGGTATTCCTGGAGCCTACTAAATGTCGACCGTCCATAAAGGTCGGCTGAAACTGTCTGTACTATGTACTTTTAAAAATCAAGGATCAGTGTGAGAGAAGCACCTCTGACAGTACCTAATTAGGTATTGGGTAACAATACTGCGCTTATTGAAATAACTTGCAATTACATCTTCAGTTTGTATTCACCTTATTTGAACGAACATTATGTACGCTTGACCGTTGTAATTTTGTCCTTAGACTGACAGCCCGAACTGTAGTCTTTCAGCTCTAGGTGAATTGCTCATTGTAATGGAAATAGGGATAACTTGGGACTAACACAGTCCGACTTGCCGGCTTCCTAACACAGGCAATATATTCTATTAGGGATAATTAAGGAGTGTAGGATTCAGGCCCTGTTTGGTCGCTCACGGTAGGCGAAAGGCTTTCCGGTGCACATCTGTCGATAAACTTCATCCTCCTTGACTACACGTGCATTAACCGCAGGCAGCAGGGCTCAGCGCTTTGTACACAAATGGACTTTCTCCGTCGCCTTCTTTTTTCAATTTTCTATGCATTCGATTCCCGAGTTGCAAGTCTTTCTTTTTTATTCTAGTTACCCGGGTATGAATTGATTGCGCCGCCTCACCTGCAAGGACAACATCTTTCGAAAGACCCTTCTACTTTTCTCTCATTTCACAAGCCGAAATGGAAGGCGATGAGCGAGACACAGATGAGGAATCCTTCTCAAGGGAGGCGCCAGCGGCCTCCGACTTTCGTCTCTCCGATGAACAAATGGACTGTGCATTCGACTACTTTCGTAAGTAGCACGTTTTTTAAATGGGTTAGTGTTCCTTTAAATTGCACCGTATACCTTTGTGAGGATTCCCTTCGAGTCCTTTCCGCAAAGATCTATGTGATATTTTGGTTTATTGATGCAGACACGTGTTTTGTCGGTATTCTGCCGCTGCTTTACATAGCTGCGAGGGATCCGATTCATCACTGGGTCCCCCAGCTTTCTCTGTCTGCATTCTGGTTGATATACCGGTTTTGAAAGTTCGGCTTTTTAATCTCCTGAGAAATTAATTTCTTTTCTCGGTATGGTCTCGACCTTTAAGCTAGTACCTGGTATGTCAGTATTGTATGCTACTGTGTGCCCATTGGCAGCATGCGGTTATCCCGCATAGGCTGTTGCCGTTCGGCCCAATTTCCAATTTCGATCTGTGCCTTTAAACCTTTGATATACGGATCTATACCGATAACATGTATTAATTTCTAAGGAAGCTAAAAGGCTGAAGATAGGGTTTATGGTTTACTGATCTTAGCGGCAGCGGTGGATGCTGGATGGTAGCATATAATTACAGCTCCTTTTACGTACGAAGGAGTGGTGTATAATATTTCACACACTCCTTGTCGGTAGAATAGGTAGCTGAAGTCTTTTTTATATTTTACGAAGGTCGATAATGTGTTTCATTGGCTTTACCATGACCTGTATAAAACCCAAACACAACTTCAAGTACGCTGTCTTCAAAGGCAGTTCTCGCCGATCTGATCTCTACCAACCTAGTGTTTATAACTGCATGTCATGGCAACAACTTTGCTGAAAATTTTGATATTATCATCAAAATTTAGTTATCTATCTATCTATCTATCAAAAACAACAGCTTCTCACTTGGTGATGCCTGAAGACTCAGCTTCAATTATCCGTTATGAAAGCTGTCCATGCTACTGGCTTTACTATGGCTAATAGGCAGACGGCGCCTATTTTTGTCCCTAACGGATGCACCGCTGCCTCATGCCGCTTTCGCTGTTTTCAGCGTCCGCCGCCATCAGCCGACCTTTTTTGCCAAATTCCATCAAATGGTAGCATATCATTACAGCTCCTTTCACGTGCAAGGGAGTGGGTTACAATATTTCAAGTTTTCTTTGGCGATAGACCCAGTAGCTGAAGTCTTTTTTCAGTATCCACACAGGTCATTGTGTTTTATTGGCTTTACCATGATCTGTGTGAATCCAATCCGCAACTTCAAGTATGTGGTCGCGTAAAGGTAGTTCTCGCCGATCTGATTTCTACCATCCTCGTGTTTATAAACGCCTGTTATAAGATTGATGAAAGCTGTCCATGCTGCTAGCTCTACTGCGGCTAGGCAGACACACGGTGCCTATTTTTTGACACTAACGGATGCACCATTGCCTCATGCCGCCTTTGCTTTCTTCAACGTCTACCGACCTGCTTTTCGCCACATTCCATTGCGCCTTGATCTCATTGGCTGCCCGAGTTCCCTGCGCATTTTTGGCGATCGCGTGGCGGTTAACCGGTCGTGTGGGCGTGCTGGTGTATGCTAAATCTTGGCAACTTGATCGCGCGCTGGCAACGGCATCGGTCTTGTATGAGTGTCACTGAGTATCTTCAGCATAGTTTAATTTTTGTTTTGCCTTGTTCTCCGGATTTTGGACAGAAGTTCCGTAGACCAGAGTGCCTGCAAATTTGAACAGTTGGCTGCGAGCTACCGCCATTTTCATATGTGCGCGTTGGGGGTCAGAGTATTTTTGCCATTTCCTTCATTGTGTCGTAGGCATGGCTACACTCCTCCCTTTAGATTTAGTATATTTGCGTCACATAAGTCGCCTTTGTGTTCACTCCTTTTTGGCCTACGCGTTTACAGTCGTGCAGTCCTGTTCTTGAACTAAAAATAGCTGGCCAATGAATGTTACCCCGTCTCGCATAGCAACATCTATGACTTCTGAATCCCCGGATACTTACTAGATGAAGTTAGCCCTGAGGATTGCAAATGTGCCGATCTTGTCAATTTAACACAGTCCGTGTACTTTGAGGTCTTTCCCTTATCGTTGTTGTAAGGAAAATTGGTAGTAGCGGTGCTTTTTAAATGAACTTTCTAGGAGAGTTATTTCGTCGAGCAATTTACCCGTATTCTAAGTGAGGTCGCTCACCCTCTCCACTCTGAATTAATGGCTGCGAAATCTTCTCGTACCATGCGCCGAAGCTTCCGTCATATGACCTGCCGTACATCGGCCTACCAGTACTCGGTACTCCCATTCTTAGCACGATTCCTCACGTGTGAAGAAATGGAAATTGAGAAGCTGAAGGCAGACCTGTCTCCATAACAGATGTGGTAACCGTGTAGACTTCTTACTTTGAGCATTTTGTTATCTTTGACCGTTTACTCTTGAGCTTTTTGGACCCCATAATTGATCTTATTTTTACTCTCCGTGAATGGAGCCACTTTTTTGCTGAAAATTTTGATATTATCATCAAAATATAGTTCTCTATCTATCTATCTCCCTCAACGTATTTTCTATTCGTTTGGGGGTGAGTGGATTATGACCATAGTTTAATAGCCTCTTTACAATTCCTTCCTTAACCAAAAAGAATTATGAGCAAAAGCCTGAAAAACCTAATTCCGCCTTTTCGGTCGTCTCAGGGCGACAAGATACAAACCCAGCCGTGCTATGTCAAGACCCGGTTCGTTATTGAGCCATTGCTCGATTACAAATACTCAATGTCTTATGAAAGCATCTTTCACTGATCTGTGGTAGAGGTCCTTATAGACCATTACTCGCCTAGTGGCGGGACGAGTACAGCGATGGTTTTTGCCGAAGTACCTTCTAGTTGCATTATGCGCCACAAAGACTCGCGCTGAACGCGATTGAGCACGATAGTTAAATCCACAGAATAGATGCTGACAGCTCTAAAGGAATTCACGAATGAACCGCAATATTTGGACGTACACCCACGACTAAGCTTCGTCCTAGACCCTTTTGAAACCGCCTGAGACTGACAATAACAAAAAAAATTGTCGCGGTGTCGATGAGATTTATGTCGTGATAGTTCTCGCGTCTAATCTTACAACCTCTTCTCGACGACAGGTGCAGGGCTAGCTAAGCGGTACGGTCTAATTTATGTTGAAAGGTAGGCATACCAAGAAATATAAGTTAAAGTTGAACGCGTTTTTTGGGAAATATAATGTGTTGCATAAATTTTTCACAGCAAATTAGAAACGCCAAGAAACAGCTAACATCGTGAGCGCATAGGATAAAATCGATAATGGCTTGGTGCTTGCGTCAGTAGGCTGTCGCCGCATGTCTCATTCCGTTCACATTGGCTGGCGTGTCTCCCATTTCTGTTTCAGACATTTGTACGCGGCATCAAGCTCAATATGCCGGTTAATGCGTGAGGTGTCTTAGTGCATGAACTCAATGAATTCTCGGCCTTTCTTGAAAAGAGTAGACAGAGGTAATACAATCTTTGTCCCACGCGAAGATGTGTCCGATGTCCAGGGTATACATAATGACTTTGGAAAAGTGTTTTCGTCTTTTTACGACCAATTGATGTTCTTGAATGGGATCAGAGGCGGATTTTCCAGTCCAACTGCAATAAACGACATCTTACGCTCTACAGGAGGATCTTGCGGACAATTTGTTTCTTGTCGCTAAAAGTTAAACCTATCCTTAGGGTGTACCACTTGGCTGCGTAAAGCGATCGTTGGTTCATGAGCCATCTGAATTTGGTGCTTCCTTATGCGTCTGTCAACGATTTCACATACTTTTTGATAAAATATAGGCGTCGCCAAGTATATGGCTTGGGCGTCTAATTGCTACAGCCTTAATCTCTAATTTCTCTACGCTTGGTCAGTTATCTCATGCCGCCGTCATGCGCAGTCTCCATTTGTTGCTTCAACGATTTCCTGTTTACCCAGCTCAGAAGACACTGTGTAGGCTGTTTTAACTCCGATAAAGAGTAGAGAGGGTGATGGGTTGATCGGCAAAGCTGAGTTGTTGGTGGTGAACTTGATCTTGCCAGTGGCTGACTTTTCAACAGTAAAAACGTCAGTCACTTTGCGAACAATGTTGCCACCGAGCGACCAACCTATGCTGGGAGTGTACTTTTACGACGTTAAGACGTTTTACTCGAAAGAATCCACGCTCGCATGAGGTGTGAACTTTAAGGTCGTGGAATCTGGGGATATTAGAAAACCTTACTTTGCCCTTAATCTTACCTGTTTGCGGCCTTATGTAACAAATAAGTTATCAGAAATACTGGGAGGGAGTGGCATAAAATACCATGCAGATTTTTTTACCCAATTTTACCTTGACAAATAATTGAAGAACTGCACTAACAATATTATCCAGCAGATAAGTTACTTGCTAGTCTATCCCTCTGAGCCTTTTGGTCAGACTTCCAACTGTCGTCAAGCTACACAAATACGACTCTGTCCAGTACTCTAATCAGTCCACCTTTGGTGGATTTGTTCCCATTTTCAGCAGAGTGTAAAAAATATGGCGCAGAATGTAGGTTTAACTTCCTCTATGCATTTTTCTAGCTTCTAGTAGGCGGAGATCTGCCACTGAATTAGTTCCTTCTTTTCATGTACGAACGACTTAACACACTTCGCTTTGTGCAAATTACTTCGCAGCGCGTATGAGGACTTTTGACCAGACTTTTTAACTTGCGCCGCAGTTTAAATCCGTTTTACGCGTTCGGAAAACCGACTATGCATGCACATGCATGAACTTACCGAAATCGGGACACTTCATAAGACGAAGCTCGCTTGAATACGACTCTGTCTAATACTCTAACCAGTCCAAATTTGGTTGATTTGCTCCTAATTTCAGTGGGCTGTAAAAAAAACCGCGAAGAATGTAGTTTTAACTTCTAGCAGGAAGAGGAGGTCTGCAACCGAAACGGTTCCCATTCTCACGAAAAGAAGCAAATATGCGTGCCCGAGGTTCTAATCGTAAATAAGACAAAGGCGCGATTACTGGGACAGCAATTGTATAAGTATGAGCTTCCGGCTTTACACGAGAGACCATCGTCAAAGAAAAAGAGAGAACGGCAGATATTAGCATGTTTTTGTAGTCCAGCTACGAGTAAATGGGGGTGGTGGAGGAGGTAGCATTCGTGCTTGGTCCACGCTCACGCCTTCTCACCGTATCTTCTCTGCTTGCGTCCTTGACGTTATGGCGTGCGGCCTTCGCACCGTGTCCTGCGTCCTTGGCGAAGGCAGCAGGTGTGCCTGGACAAGAAGTGGGCGTGATTTTTGGTCACGCGAACTGAGGGCAAAATAGGAGGATGGTATATCCACATGTCTTTTGATGGAGTTAGAGTCTGAAACCCAGGCCTCCAGTAGTTCTAGTCCCGTCTTATTCCTAGCGTGCGCCATTATCCGCGTACCCGCGAAGTCTAATTCGTGGCCTTCTTTCAGAGTGTGAGAAACGATCTGGGACAGTGGGTCGCCTTTTCGCACTGCCCGTTTGTGCTTTGTTATTCGCGAGCTACGTCGTCGCCCCGTCTGCCCTGTATACTGGCAAAAGCAGTCGCGACATGGTACTTGACTGGTCACCTCATATAAAAAAGGTTTGACACACTCCGCTTCATGTAAATTACTTCGCAGCTAGTGTAAGGACTTTTTCAGACTGTTGAACCTGCACAGTAGTTTAAATCCGTTTTGAACGTTCGGAAAACCGACTATAAATGCACATGCATGAACTTACCAGAGGCGGAACTCTTCATAAGTCGAAGCTCGCTTTCTTTTTTCGTCCTAACACTTGCATTGAGGACTCAAAACATTGTCAACTTCAGCATTCAGAAGCCGTTGTGCAAGCACAACATCAGTGAAATGGTAGCTTTTATGAAACACTTGAGATACATTTGAGGTTCTGACCACTAGGGACCGCAATAGGTAGGCCTAGTGCACACATAGGATAATGGGCAGTATTTTAATACGCGTGCCACCGCACATTAAAAAAAGTTAGTGACTTGGAAATCATGCATCTCAAGGAATTTAATTTGAAAAAAAGGCATTCTTTGGGATAAAACGTGTGGAAAAAAGCAATAGTTATAAGGTGTGAGAGCTGATTGGTTGTGGTGGCTTCTGTCAGTTTGTTTTGTGCGGCCCTAACCTCTTCCACCGTTCTTTGAGATGTTTATAAATTCCATCTAATTCTATGTGGTGGTTGATGCATGAATCATCGGGCTGCATGGCCTCAATAAATTCTCGGCCTTTTTGGAGTGACAAACTCTGGCGATGCGTGTTTTATCCCATGCGAAACTGTGCCCTGTGTCAAGGCTGCGCATAGTCACGTCTTTTCACTGCCAGTTGGTGTTCGTTAATGCGTGTAGAGACGGAACTTTTTGTGACCCGTAGCGGGTTAAAATCCCGCCAAACGCCTCGAGTTTTTTTCACAACTGGGTCAGCTCAAATAAAGGAAATCTGCCAAACCTCCTAACAATTAAGTCAGCCTAGTAGTCATTCTGGTGGATTCTAGATGATTGCTTAGGAAATCCTGCTTTGGCAGTCAGCTTGCTGTTCCGTATTGATGAATTCCAAACGAGCGGTAAAGTTGGGTGGGTAATGTCAACCCAAGTGTGATTAAATTCATGGCCCGAGGTGGGGCGTTTTTAGCTTAGCGGTCAGAGCGTTGGTTTCCGGTAAAGGCCTTCTCTACTACGTGGGTTCAGATCCCGCTGAACTCCTCCAGTTTTTTCACGATTGGGTCAACTCAAATTAAGCAAATCTGCCAAACCTGTTAATAAGATTCTCAGACGTTTGGTGCGATTATTGCTTCCGATTTGCCGAAACCTGTTATCTCAAATCCGTTGCATGTGACTGCTGTGACAGGTACTCTATCATTCAGTGTTCACTCCTGCGTGCATACCCTAATTCTCTGTTCGGTGTCAAAGTCATAGCGCTGGGTGGGGGTGGTTCGTTGCGCTCGTTGGTGTAATGCGGGTCGGTGAACCAGGATTCATACCTCTTGCGGCTCACGTGTCTGTCACCTCTCGCAAACATTTTGGCCCTATACATTAGGCGGAGACGTGAGAGTTGACATTTTGCAATTGATAACCAGGTTTGCATTGAGACTGTGATACCTCTGAGTTGACCGTAGTTGTGATGGGTGAGGTGTGTCATACAAGCGCATGCGCGCTAGGCTTAGATGGTAACTTTGGTCGGTCGGCCATGTTGACGTTCATTTCAAATCGTCCGGACTTTGGCAGTTGCAGAACAATGGGTGTGAGAGGAGCAAGGGGTTTCTAGGTCGTAAAAGCCTCCCCCACTGAACTTCAACCCGCGCGCAAGTTCTTATCATTGTAGGACGGTAGAGGTACTCGTCGCCGTCGTCTTGGCCCGCGACCTTTGAAAGTTCGCAGACGTAACTTTTGGGGTTCACTCATTCGATCCAGATTCTATCTCGGCTACCTGCTGGTTGTCATTTGCGTCCGCTATGAAGAAGTCTCCGTTCTCGCAAATGCGTCGGTACCAGAGATTTCCTTCTTTGGACACACGCAGTAATAAGTGATCCTTATACTGGTTTTTGTAATGAGATCGTTATCACTTTTTGTGTTTCCGGTGCATTTGCTGTTCGCACTGTTAGCACCTTGATGGTCGTTGCGGTGGCTAATCCGGAGAATCCTGGATTGCACAGTTTACGATTTGTCATCCCATCTGTCATCCCTATTGTTTTTCTCTCTTTAACCGGATTCATTTCCAATATCAAAACAAAATCAGTCCTCTGCGTCTTCACAGCATGATTGCACTCTGATCCCGGTGCCTATCTAGCATCATGGGGTGCATGCGCCAAGAGTTGAGTAGTGCGAGAGGATATCATAGATTTTTCACCTCCTTGGATGGCGTTGCCAGCGGAACAATGAGTCAGCAACAGCACAGACGTTCCGGGCGCGAATGACTGCATATGCGACCACATTGGAAGATAGCAGTGCCAACTCTCAAGTCAAGACTCATTCTGCGTATCGGGGTTTTTATAAGGCTGAAGTCTGCATGAACTGCAAACCGTTTGTGACCGGTGCATTTGAACCGTAGTCTGCCAACGGCCTTATCTAGTGTTCAATGGACCGAAATATCGTCCCCATAACGACTAAGCCCGCTTCCCAAGACATAGTACAGTAGTCACTGGTTATTATACACACGGTAAATAGGCCCAACCGCGTATTAAGCCCAAATCAGCTTGGGACGGAATTTTACATAGCAAAATCCGCCGGCTACAAAGCCCACTTTGCCAACAGGATGCAGTGAGATTCTAATCTCTCTGCGTACACTCTGCAACGCGGTCTACAGGTATCAGATTTCACACAATTCGACGATTTCTGGTGCCTGGAGAAGGACATTAAAGAGCACTTGGGAGTGAAGTTCCCTCCAAAACAACTGACACTAGACCTCTTGTTTTAAACGTGTCGCAAATCATTTTGTTTGTTTTTGTTATTGCGCAAAATACAGACAAACAGCATTTTTTTCTTGTACATAACCAAGCTCTACACATAATACAGTGCGTATGTAATGTATAGTGCCTATCCTGCGTTTGCTAATCAAGAACGAGGACTCTCCGGTTAGTGCGCCCGCCGCATATTAAGCCCAATTCGGTCTGGGCCCGAGGCCGGCGACTACTGTAGTCCTTTTCGCTGGCCTCACTATCTTTTCAACCCCGATATTCTTTTCGCGCTAACAATGCACTGCTTTGTCGAGTCGTATTTGAAAAAATCTAATACCGTAGGTTGGGTTGCCATTATCTGTATTTAAAGGAGGCTGTAATTACTTAAATTTCATCTAATGTTACTTGTCTACCAACATCGTTGACACTTGGATGCATGAAAGCAACCTCATTACAGCCTACTTAATTGCACTTGTACCACCTTGCACACCTGTTTTGAACCAAAATTAGCTATTTTATCAATCCACAAAATCTTACATCCTAGTTTTAATGGAGTAGAATTGACAGTAAATGATAAATCAAATGGGCTAACTCTCATAAGATCGTGAGTTCTTTCATACCACTTTCCGTTGTCATTAGGTCCGGATGTTTAAACTCTTTTCAATTCTGTTAGTTCATCCCACTTACACCTTAGAAAAATCTTGAAGCACTATCCGTTTTAGCCACCTCTAACTTGCAATTGCTTCCCTTTTATCTCTTGAGGGAGAAGTATTCCTGTCGCTTTGATTCACGTCCCTTTGTGCTCTGTTATATCGGTTTCTTTGAATCAGCAACTAAGTGGATAGTTTTTTGAACTCAGTAATTGCCATGACAGTTCAACGTAGCATGCAAAAACATTCACAGTGCTCCCACCATCACTGATCTGGAGCTGGTGGCCGAACTAAGGTCTTAAAATGACATAATGAATTAGGGATCCTTCATATTCACCTCAGGCTTGGTTACTTGTCGCACTGAAAGTGAATTCAGTCACACTGAAGGTTGAAGTCTTAGCCTATTAATTGTGACATGAAAAATATGGCTTACATCCTTCGAAATGGATCCTTTTTTCCCAGCTTCGAGTGATCCTTCGTTTTTGGATATCTTTGTCGCATGCATTCTAACCTCCCGAATCGAGATATTACATAAATGACTCTGCTACTATATAGTATTGAGTAGGCAAAATTTAAAACTATTACAAGGTTAACAGAAATGGCGAATTGACGATGCTTTGTTTCAACAAGGCAAAGATCACGGATTTAATGACGTTGTGCATTTTCGTGACCTCTTATTCAACTGCAAGCAGTCATTGCCTATGAATAAGATAAAAAGCTGCCCAATTCAGTATCGACCTAGAAAGCTGAAACTGCTGCCCTGTCCTTCGCCTGCCTTTTTACTCACGCTTGACAGGCTTTCATTGTAACATGAGCTGTTTAGCCTTGATAACTATACTCGCCCGCATCTAAGACTTATAGCTCCAAGTCTCAGTCTTCTAGGTCGACAATAAATTGCTGTTGAATTAAGGGTCACGAAATTGCATGACGTCATTAAGTCTGGCTAGTCTCATGCCTTTTGCCTTGCTCAAATTTCTTTCGGGAAGACAATGCTTTGAGATATTTTGTTTCCTTATCCGTTTTGTCGTACAATGTTTCGGCCTAGTCGTAAAAATATAAAAATCCACAAAGGGAGTTTAACCCAATGCATTAACTGCTTGATTTGCGAATTTTAGAAACGGAGCTAGTGAGAACGAATGGTTACTTTTCAACATAGTTTCGCTCTGTGCATTTTCTATTAGTTTCTGTCTAGGAGGTCGCAGTGGAGTGCATGAAAACGTTAATTCGCATGTGTTGAAAGAAAAAAGACTTCATGTAGTTAAAAAAGAGAAAATTATGGGCTTAATTAAATCCTATTAGGGTGGCGGGAGCGTTTTTAATTTCCAGTCGTCCGGCATACTTGTGATCACTTTTAATTTTCAGCAGTGTGCAGCCACGCCCCGTCACCCGTACGATTCGCATTTTGTGGACTTTCTCACATTTGAAAAAACCTGTTGTAGCGCCCTAACACAAGCCCTTCTTTTGGCTAGTTACTTAGCGGCAGTACGATCTAGTTCATTCAGTGTGCCAATGGTAAGTGCACTTGTTCGAAGTCCATTCAACTAATTTACTTTCACTTTGCCTCAGTGTATCTGCACTCAGTTTTTCAAATAGAATCCTTGGATTAAGGTTTTTCTTTGGCTTCCCTGGGTTTGTTTATCTCTACGGGATCTCAGTCAAATAATGATTTCACTTGTGAAAAAACTCGAGGTGTTTGGCGCGAGTTAAAATCTCGCCAAACGCCTGGCGTTTTTTCACAGTTGGGTCAACTCAAAATAATTGTTTTTCGAGATCGATAAAAAATTCCTGACTTAACCATTGTAGCATTTTCGTGCATTTTCTACATGATGGGGACTCTGAGTATGTTCCATTACCTTTTTGGAAGATCCATTCTCCGCTGTCAAACTCACTTAGTTAACATTTGTAAGGAAAAAGAATCAGAAGAAGAAGACTGTTCAATCTTGTGAATAATTTCATTATTTCTATAAGTTACGACACTCGAATAACCTTCTTCACGTCTTTCTCAAACACCGGATTTTCAAAAATTTTACCTCAATAACGCCTGGATCACTGTTGAACGGTGTAAACTTACCTAGGAAGCTTTTGAAAGTCGGTCTGAATCTATCAAACTATTTGGATTTATTGGTGTGTGTGATTTGGAATGATTTGCGGGCCTTACAACTGTAAACCATTTGCTAAAGCTTCTGTGGGTTATTTTTTGCAGTCATTTTCTTTTGTGGGTAAAATTAGTCTGCTTTTTTCTCTACCGTCAAAATCCGTTTGGTCCCCACTGCATGGTGGCATTCTCCACACGTTTTCGCTTTCTATTTCAGGGCAGATTTAAACAACTCCTGAACTGTAACTTGCATACGGGAAGACAGCCCCCCTCCCCCCTCGTCGCTATATAATCTGTGTAATCTGCTTTTTAAACCTAACACTGCACTCAGTATTTGAAGTCAGAACAGCTGGCTTGTGTGAGGCGGTTGACCAAAGAGAATTTTTCATAGCCTGTGAAGAAAAAAATAATCTGTTGAAGGAAACCATTAGTGCTGTAACCTACAGGTGAGCAGTCGAATATCCAACCAGCGTACTACAGTATTAGATATGCGTATTGGAATTGCACAGTAAAACCTCAAAATCTCATGCTCCGTGATTTCAGCTGCCATTCGCTTGTGTCTACTTGTTGCCTCATAATCAGCAACATCAAAGAATTTTAACCAAACGGGATAGACTATTCATAGGTATTTCGCATTGCGTTTTAAAGTGATACCTATGTATGCAGTAGTCTTGTACTTTTACCGCCATCAGGACGACTTTGGCACGACAGAAGAGGTGTGTATACTGCAGCTCTTTGCTATTAACAGGGAGTTGACGAGGTACTGGAGATCTTAATGGTCACCCATTAATGTACTCCTACTACTCCATAACCGCTATTTGTACTCCCCGTTAAACTTTCAAGATAGCTTTTAAATTTCAGAAGGGCCACTCACTCGTCTGGCCTGTTACTGCTGTCTGTATCCTGCAGGCCGTTTACGCTTCTTGACCTAGATTGCACCGCCAACATTTGTTTTAGTCACCAGTATTTTCAAGCCTTACTTGCCAATGAAACATTCGAACCAAACAGCAGTAATCTGGCCACGTACAGTAGAAGAAACACACATTCACCTTTGAGAA
Source organism: Ligula intestinalis (assembly GCA_036362985.1). Taxonomy (NCBI): domain Eukaryota; kingdom Metazoa; phylum Platyhelminthes; class Cestoda; order Diphyllobothriidea; family Diphyllobothriidae; genus Ligula; species Ligula intestinalis. The sequence goes on along the minus strand of JAYGXS010000002.1, from coordinate 10,814,982 downwards.
AGCAAGGGTAATATGCCGAGCCAACAACAAGATGGCCAGATTGCTGCTAGAAAAAAGGCTGACATCGGCTGAGAACGGAGCAATAGGTCGGGCAGAGAGAGATAACCATGACCGACAGCCGGCAGCCGCGAGCAAAGAGGGCGGAAACGCTCACGAGACACAAAAACAACTTGACACAGCTCAGGAAGAGGCTGGTGAGGGCGCAAACAATTCAAACAGCCACGAAAATCGATCGGTGCAATCGGTTGACACATGGGCGAATGGTCGTTCACATTTAGCTAACGCGAACACAAATACAGGCGCCATGCTCTGACGCTGAAAGCGAGCGAGCTTTTGTAACGTCAGCCAGAATACACTTTGGTCCCAGAAATTGTTTCTACTTCTTCCTCTTCCGGAGATTATGTAAAAAATATTTTAGTGTGATAGGCAATCACCGACCGACTCACTTGCCCCATCGTGCCTTGGGCTGTCTTTCGAGCCCCGCCAACAGCCGCGCAGTGGCTAGTGCTATTGGCAGAACAACATTCCCGACAATTACCAGAGAGGCTGGAATGACCATTTTTATGACTTCTTAGTCATTATCAGCCAGCCTTACCCAATGGCTGTATATAATTGTGCAAATTTTCGCGATTGAAACTGTTAAGACAAAGAACCAGTGGCGCTGGGGGTTAGAGCAATAAACTTCTAGCTAACAGGTCGCGGATTCAAGCTTCAGGTTCCGCAAACCTAGGGTTGAGTACAGCTAGCTGATAACGACCAATAAGCCAGAAATGGTCATTCCAGTCTCTCTGGTCTTTGTCAACAAGGTCATATTTTCCTGTAGTCGCTGGATTCGATAATGAAGGTCTCCGTTCACTCTTCCGGCGCATCAATTTGAAACTCCAAAATTGCGTCGGATGGCGGCATGTCGAGCCTTGTCTGCAGGTGGGTAACAGTTGCTTTGTCGTTATACCACGTCTCGTGATATTCCAATGAGCAACCGGTTTACCACATCTATGTCTAACCCCTTCCCCCTTTACTGTATTGCTATATTGCCCACGGCAGTTTCTTTGTAAGGTTACGTTATCGGCCACTGGTTGGCTTGTCGGGTAGACTGCAGCTAGCATTAACAGCCCGACCCAATCTTACTTGCTTACCGCAGTTTGGAACCTGTCTATGATCTGTCTGTTATACCGGATTGAAATCAATAAAGTTACCACATTTATTGGATGAACCAATTTTCCTGGTCCAGTATTCGGACATCCTTTCTTTTCGTCATCTGAGATGTTTCAATCCTGACCCTCTCTTGTAGCCAGTAGAATTCCACTGTAACGTTGCGGTCTCATATTCACCTACCTCCATAATCTACTGCACAACTACTCTTAAACATTGGCAGCCATACTGTGCAAAATAGGAAGCGGTCGCAGGCGTGATTTGCAGGATATTCTGTATATTTGCTGTGGTTTTCATATGACTAGTCACTTACCATTTAACTAACAATACGCTAATGCACAAATGGTTGGACGAAAAGTGAGTTTGACTGTGAATTTTAGATGAATGACACCTACTGTTTACCTTAAGCGTCAGGACCCTTTCAGGCAGGAAGTAGACTGCTGGATACATAAGTCCGTCTATCACTGGTGGCAAGGACTCCCGTAGTCCCGAAGTGGGTGAAGGGACGATTTGCACGTTATTTCTTCTACAGAGTAGCATAATTGCGTTTTATCCACCCCATCCTTTATTCTTACACTCATCATCTTCGACAACGGCTTAAAATTGACGTGGGTGCGATGAGTGGACAGACTAAAGTCACACTTACGTGTTCCACACATATGCTGACTCCTAAATCCGCATGAACCCGTCTTAACGAGGGGTGTCCAGAATCGCTTATCGAGGCGATTTCTCAGGAGAGCTAAATTAAATAGGAACCTCTGCATTTATGTCCTTCAGCCCCGACAGGGAGCGAATTATTCTGTCGATTGGTGACTTTCCATGTGAAGAATGTTATCACTCGTTGATAAACGTTCACCGACTGCGAACGGAACTCACTCTTCCCGTTCCGTCTTGGGTCTCCGTTCTCGACCTCCACCAGCAGTTGCACAGCGGCTAGTGGTCTAGGCAGATGGCATTGCAGAAAGAGACGAGTGACTTCTGTTTGCGATCAGGAAATGCTAATCAACGCAAACTAATTTTCTCCGATCGAAATCAGCAAGGCCATGAGCCCATGGCTCAATGGTTAGAGCCTTAAACCTCTGATAAAAACGTCGCGCGTTCGAGGCTCGGGTGAGGCGCCACTTGAGGTTGGGTATGAACAGTATACCTTATCTTTGGCGGCAATAATATCTGAAGACTCTACATCTGCCGCGGTAGTTTTGGCGCACGTTTTATTAGTTTTTTTTGTGTTTTTGAGGTGATCAGGTGCTGGACCAACCTCACCCTGTTTTCCTACTCCCATGTCCTGGCTTTGAAGCCGACTAGAAATGATACCGGTTACCGTAGCTGATGTGACGCAACGTCGACGTCTGTTGAATGTTGCGCGGATCGAGATCTCACAGAAGTAAACTGTCCCGTATAGGTATTAATAAGAGGGGTCTGTTGTTATCTGACCATTCCTTTAGGGAAGGAGGATTATGCCGCTGCTGCCGGCTAGCAACCGTCACTGTCATGTCATTGATTTTAGTGAGCGGAGGATGTGCTAAATTCCAAAAAGGACGGGTGATTAAAAACTGGTTGTATTCTACCCGCCTTGCAGGTGGAGCCTGTACTAGGAACGAGACTGGGCACAATACCTAAATTACTATCAATAGTACACATCACATATACCAAACGCGTGTATGACAATAGGTTACCATACACATGAACCCTTCACACTTCATGATGTGGTCCAACGCGCCCTGAAAATGGATTAGTGCGTTGTGAATTCGACTTTGCGGCCACAGACTAATGTTGCTTTCTATTAGAAGTTCGCTGCTCCACTCCTATATGCCTCTTTTTCTTCCTAATCTCAACACTAGACAGCTCTTTCCCACGAAGGTAGTGCCTTGCGGTTCGTCCACTTCTCCCTTGCCTATCAAAGTGAGCCGACTTTATTTCGGTCTGTTGTCAAAAGGAGGCCTAAATCATGAACTCTGACTTTCAAAAGAGGACTCCGTTTCGGGGAAAATTAGTGGGACCTCTTTTTTCACGTCAAGCGAAAACGACCCTCAGCAACTAAGCTCCAGAGACTCCAACTGAAGTGTCTCCTCATTGGACTTTAAGTGAATCCACAGTATTATGGTTGCATAGCCTTGTCAAAATGGCCATGCTTAGTGGCTAAGGTCTCTCTAACGGTTGCATTTTTGGACTGCCTTTTCGTAGCCTAGGTTCAACCTTCTCCACTGTCGACTCCAGTCGCTTTTTTTCCCAGACTTTTTAGATATGCCTCTCCTTTTTGAAGGTTTTGTGCGTTTGAGTATAATACTCCGAGAAAATACCAAGACAGTCGGTTAGAAGCATACGTCAATGACACTGATTTTGGGCATTAACTAACCGTCGTGCTTGTAGATCAACAGTTTCTCGCGAATATTTTCGATAATAAATCATCCCCCCCGCTTTCCTGGGTCACTGTTTCGATATATTTTTTGCGCAAATTTCTTTAGGATGCTTTAACTGAAACACAAATAATTTGTAGTACATTTTGGTCCCGGCGTGAGGGCTCCCGGGAGGTTATGCTTTTTACGAACTGTGAAGGACTATGTGACTGCTGCTGCGGCCGGCCAATGGGGAGCAATATCGGCAAACAGGCCATGTCAAAAGATGGATCTGTGCGGGCTGTCCATCCTCCACCTCCTTATGAACCGAGTGATGGAAATTTGAATGAGAAAGATAATACCGTCCCTTCTTTGCCCCTCACCAATATGCAAATATCGTCCGGAAGCGTTGGATCAGAGGTGGCAAATCAAATTTTCCAGACCGATACATCTATAATGGTCGTCTTATGCGATTTCACTGCTACACTTGAATCCCAGCTGACTATAAAACGCGGCGAAATAGTTCGGCTACTCGGCCGAAGTCCAGCTGGCGACTGGTCAGAATTCGAAGCACCTTCTCGCTTTCCCTATCCTTCCTCCCCTGCATCTGCAGCTTTTCAGAACACCGTCTGTCGCGGTTCCTATGACTCACATATCTGGCAGCCCACCGGAACCGGCAGTAACGACGGTGTGTTTTGTGAGATGGCGCGTGGTTGGGTGCCCACCAGCTACCTTGCTGTTGCCAATCCAAACTACCTGCAACAACAGCAGCAGCAGCAGTCACAAGAACAGGAGCATATCATGATGGATAGTTACAAACGACACACCGACACACAGATTGCTACGCCGCAGCCACAACAGCAGCAGCAATTTCCCTCCGAGCTCTGTCGCGGCGGCGGCGACTGATTCGTAGACTCTGCCATGGGCGGTTTCGCCTGTCGTTCGCCGCAACAGCAGCCGTTACCAAACCCAGAAGACTACACCTCCGAGCCCCTTCAAGCACCAGCCGGTCTAGCCTTGGTGGCTTACCCCTGGTACCACGGAGCTGTGTCGCGGCATGCCGGTGAACAGCTGCTTTGCAGCGGAATCACCGGTTCCTATCTGGTGCGTGAGTCCGAGTCCTCACCGGGCCAGCTGTCGGTCACCGTACGCCACGCTGGACGCGTCTATCATTACCGAATTAGCCGCGACTCCTGTGGATGGCCTTATGCGAAGGTCTCCGCGGTCTACCCTACTTGGCTATCTGCGTACCGTGATTACCCCGCTAGTGATCTTATCAGCCAGATCTGACGGCCTAAACATTCACCCTTGGTTCGACCCAAAGCGGACTGTCGACGATCTGGACGGAAGCTTCTGTTTTTCCAGTTCCGTTGGCGGGCCATGCAATCAGCAAAGAAGAATCAGGACGTGGCTTCCACACGGTGATGATCCTGGGAACCTTTGCAATGCCCCCCCCCCCAGTGGAAACCCCCTTTTTTCTCCTAAATCCCACGCATTAACCCCACAAGGGCGACAGTTTTTCTCCTAAAAATTTCTGAGGAGTTTTTTCACTGTCTGCTCCTATTTTCATCCTATGACACAGGACAACTGGCCTCGCCAACAGGCTGAGCAACACATTTTTTGCTACCGCTGCACATATGTAAAAATATAGCACTCAAAGGAATTTTACCTACATACCCTCAATATACTGATACTGATGTTGCCTCCGAAACTGCTCTTCTTAAATACCGCCCCTCATCCCAATTTTTGTGTTATCATAACCTTAAATTTGGTGGGCGGAAGGTGTCCATACCATAAAGACCGGGACGTCAACTACCGCCTTTGGTGAAAACCTGAGCACGATTTCCCATGACATAATGCTTTGATTTCCCACGTCACCCTTTTACCACTCTATCTCTTTCTTTATGGGTGCACAAATCTAATTAGGAAGAAATTGCAAGGTAGCAATTTATTTGACACTAGGCACACATACACACATGTGAGTGGGAATAATTTGGTGAAGTTATTTGAACCAGCTCCCCGCCTCCCCTCTCCTTCTGCGGCTTCAGTCGCTGTCTGTGCGCATTTGTGTGGCCTCCCGCGTCGTTGATTGGCTGGCATCATCTCACTCAATCAGAGCGCGCGCGCACACACGGTACGCGAGGGCGCGAAAGCAAAATTGGTCTTCGCCTGCGTGCTCCAAATTCGCCGCCGCCGCCTCCTTGCTTGAGCGAGCGCGTGCTCCCCTTTTACGGCTTGTTTACGTCCAGGGCAGTGGAGGCAGCAGCAACAAAGGGCACGACGCACACAGACACACGTATCCGCCTACTCTGCGCAGTGTCCCATCCGAAGCATCTTAATGTGTGTGCTTGCATTTTATGCTTTCGCCCTCCCTGCACATCACGTGCGGTCTTGTGCGTCTCCACCGGATTTCCCATTTTTCCATTCAGGAAACTTTGTATGCACAATTCCTTAAAGCTGACCTCAGCCCTATGACCTAGTCCCCTTCCCCCCAGTGGAATACTCATCCTTGAAAAGGTATGTTACAACTGACCCTTGTCGTTTGCCACATATGTCTATTGCCCTGGGTTTTTAGGTCCGTTTATCTTGTGTTTTTGACATGATAGCCCTGCACCTAATTACACCGCGGGTTACTAACTGTAGATATAATCGTGCCTAATGTTTCCTCCATGGCTTCTGTTGATCAATTAAAAACTCACTTTTTAAGAATGATTATATCAAAAGGCCTGCTCTTTTTTATTTTCTTTTTCATCTCGCTGTTCACGTCAGACCTATTAGTAAAGTTCCGGCAATAATTTTCGGCAGCTTTTTAATTTCCCTAGAAATTAATTTTCGTCCTCAGTACAGATGAATTTATCCAGGGTCTATAGGCATAGGCTGAAATTTGGTGCATATATATATGAAGTGGATCCGACAAAGCAAAGGGAGACTGGAATGGCCATTTCTGGCTTATTAGCCGTCATCAGCCAGTCATACCCAACCTCGAGGGTTGGCACCCCCGAGACTTGAACTCGGGACCTTCGGTCATTGTGTTCAAGACACTACCTCTAGTCTACGGGTTCCCTGCCTTGTCAGGAATATGATGAATGAATGTAGGTGTTTCACCGATCTAGTCAAGGAAAAATTAAGTTCCGTTTTTCAAGGACCTCGCAACGCAAACCCTCAAGACCATAACATAGTGACTACGTTGATATGATGAAGTGGATCCGACAAAGCAAAGGGAGACCGGAATGGCCATTTAAGCCACTGCAGAATAATCGCATAGTGTACGCATGCTGCCAACCGACGGACAGTAGTATAATTTTATTTTGTAATTTACTACACTGACAGCAGAGGTAGAATTTGTATATTACACCACTATCCCACAGTGGCTGATGGAGTTCAGCCCAAATATATACATCAGTTGTTTCGTATAAACTAGAAGACAGACATTCCAAGAAATGTAATTTCAAGGAATGGCGTCTTTCGGGAAAATGAGGAAATTCATTCAGTAAATTTTCGACATTGGACACGGTATATTGTGGCCAAACACTAAGATCTGTCTCCACACGCATTCATCAGCACCAGTTGGCAGTGAAGAGATGTGACTATTTGTCCGACCTGGCTATGCGTTGCCTTGTCACAGGACACACCTTTGCATGGCACAAAACACGCATAGCCGAAGTTTGCCCCCCAAAAAAGGCCGATAATTGCTTGAGGTCATGCACTCCGATGATTCATGCAGCAACCGGCGTATCGAGTTTGCTGGAGTGTACAAACACCTCAAAGAAGGGTGGAAGAGACTACAGCCGACAACTATGTGACTATGAACCGCAATTAGCGCTCACCCCGGATGACCCGGACTGACACCGGACCGACTCAAATTACAGTAGCCAATTTGCCATTACGCCATTGCGACTGCTAATGATGTCCACCACAATGTGACGCAAATTGCAACTACCAATTAGCGCCCATACTAGGCGACTATATAACTGTACCAACACTTTCAAAAGTTAATTTATTTTTGCACATTTTTCGCAAGTCTGACGACGACCGAGGGATCCAGTGCCGAAAATTTACTGAATAGCTTCCTTCATTTTCCCAAAGAAAGTCTTTCCTTGCAAAAAAATATACATCCATTTTCAGTCTGTCTACGGGGCTTTTAGCCAGTGCAATAGTCGCCGGTTATTAAGCCCACCTCGGGCCCAGACCAAATTGGGCTTAATAAGCGGCGGGCGTACTAACCGGAGAGTCCTAGTTCTTGATTAGAAACCGCAGGATAGGCACTATAAATTACATACGTTATGTATTATGTGTAGAGCTGGTTTATGTACAAGAAAAGAATGTTGTTGGTCTGTATTTTACGTAATAACAAAAACAAAAAATTATTTGCGACACGTTTAAAAAAACGGTCTAGTGTCAGTTGTTTTGGAGGAAACTTCACTCGCGTAAGACTGGCCAAAGTTATGTAACCAGTTTTGCACGCAGAGAGATAATAATCTCACTCTATCCTGTTGGCAAACTGGGCTTTGTAGCCGGCAAATGGGCTTATTAGCCGGCGGATTTTGCGATGTAAAATTCCGTCTCAAGATGATTTGGGCTTAATACGCGACTGGGCCTATCAACCGTGGGCTTAATTACCGACGACTACTGTATCTGTGCTGCCAGTAAGGTAAATTAAAACACAAGGTTATTTTGGTGTCGCCCCACCACCTAGAGCTTAAATGCAGTTAAAAGTTGGAGAGTGTATGCCTTGCCTTGCAGTAGAATGACCGATCATCTTTTAGCATGCCTATTGCACATATTGGAACTAGGTAGATAGTAGCCTTTTTAACACTGACTTTCAATCCAACATCCCTTACAACTGAATTTACTCCCACCTCTAGTAACTAAGCCTTTTTTTTAAAATCACACAATAACTGAGGCTGAATTGCACAAAACTGCCCTACAATGTACTGAAGAGTTTAAATAACCGTTTGGTTGGAGGTCATGTTGTAGTGATTTATTGTTGTACGCTAGAATTTACGGATGCAATAAACCTAAGGGAGAACTATCTTGGAACCCAAAAATGCACAGGATTTTTCTATAAGAACTTTTGCTTTCCTAAAAACGGACGCGGCAATTCAAATCCTACCTGGTCCGATTTAAGTGTACTGGAGATTCCAGTTTACTTTGGCGAATGTTGTTTTAATAAATTATTCTCATTTAACTTTGTCCTCTGTTTCTTTGAGAAAGAAGCGCGAATCTGAACATGCTGTCGGCTATAAAGAATGGCATAGGAAACTGGGTGGATTTTATGTCCAAAATAACAATTTCTGTCGTAGTAGAATAAACTATAAACGTCTTCCGTGTAAGAAGAGGAATATTTTTTTACCTAACATACTCATATAGTAAGTAAAACCGCAACTTTTGAGGTTATCCGAATCGACTAACCTGAAGCCGATCATCGGTTCTTTTCATCTGTTTCTTCACCAACCTTACATACTTTTAGTACATATTGTATAAATTCTCTCATTTTTCGTTGATACTTTGGATGAATTTTATGTTCAAAATATCAAAATATACTAAAATTCGAATTCTATATGTGATACCGTCAATGCACACTACTTTCGATACCAAGCTCTACAAGCATTTCAACTTTTCACAAAATGATTCCCTCTCAGACAAAGTTTTAGTCTTTCGCGTTTTCATGCGCACCTGACAACGCCCTCATGTTTTTGAAGAAAATGAAGCTTTGACATTAACTGATAATTTTGTCAGTGGTAACGTGCTCTTTTTTCCCTGAAATTGTTGCCTATCTAAATATAAAATTATATCTTCTCTCTCTCCCCTCTCTCTATCTCAGAGCACCTTTGCAGCATTCCTTCATGCACTGGAAATAGCATTCAATGAACATTTAAAAAAATTAATGATGGAAGGTCACTCGGACCGTAATACAAAATACCCTTACCTGAAAAGCCTATGTGTGATAACTGTTGGAGATAAATCTATCCTTCTTGTTCGAGTACAGTATTCCCCAACTCCTTGGCATGATTTCACCTGCAAAACCTCCTACAGAATCTCGACAGGAAGACTTCATAAAAATGTCAAAATAATATGAACTTATGTAGTTAACAATGTGGAAAAGCCCCAGACCCTGTTCCGGCTTTCAGATGTCACTCTTTAACCTTTAATTTGTCCGAATACATTTGTCCATGCCTTGAGTAACTTCTGTGGTATTGACTTGCATTCTCCTGTGTACTGTTCCTGAACCTCGCGATGGAATTCGTCTTCTTGGCCTTATTTCTGTATAAAGTAGAAAAAACGTCTGTTTGAATAGTCTTCCCAACCTTTCACATTTTTCGTTGAAGTCAAGTCTTCCGTCGCAAATCGATGTCCCTGCTGGGAGCGAAGCGGGTACGGAAGAATGGCCCTAGCTTTTACTCTCGCGCATTTACAAACTCATCCAATTTTCACATAATGATTCCTTCTGAGACTTAGTTGCTGTTTTTTCGCGTCTTCATGCGCCCGTGCCAAATTTTCTCAATTTGACGGGTGGAGTACCGAAACTGATTTTTTTTCTCGTTGTTTACTATTGCCAGTCTCATAATTTGTTGCCCTAACCACACCCTAATTTTTTTTTCAAGAAAGTGCAGTTTTGGTATCAATTGACGATTTCATCAGTGGCTGAAGTACTCTTTTTCCCCGTGAAAATTTCGCCTATTTCAAAGTACGACGTCTCTCCCAGAGCATCCTTGCTCTGCTCGTTCATGCACTAAAAATAACGTCTCATGATCAGTTTTTTTTTAACAAATAACGTAAATTTATTTGGAGCAGGTAAGGAATCGACTGCAATACAAACTACCCTCATCTGAAAAGCCTTTGTGTAATGTCTGTAGGAGATAAATATATCCTTTTTGCTCGACTAATATTCTCTGTAGATTTCACACGGACTTTCTCATGCAAGACTCCCCAGAAAAGTTCGACAGAACGACATCGTAAAAATGTTAAAATAATAAGATTTAATGATTCGACAGTTTCGAGAAGCTCTGTACCCTGCTGCGGCTTTCAGATTTGTCCGAAATAGCTTGTGCATGTTTTGAGTAACTTCTGTCCCTGATGTTTCGTGCCAGTGACTTAAATTCTCCTGTATATTGCGTCTGAATCTAACGTTGAAATTATCACTCAGAGGAGTAGTTGACGCGCTTGCGTAGGCTTTCGACAAATTCTCATCAGGCCATTTTATTTATATGAGAACGGGGTACAAGGTAAACAAGCGATCAATAATATTCGTCTTTGCTTACAAGCTAATCGTGGGAATCGGGGAGAAGGGTGGTTAGGCGGGCACGGCGTCTGGTGGAGCCAGTCTTTGAGGGGGAGGAGGGAGACATAGAGAGAGCGTAGTGGTTGTGGTTCATGCCAGACCTGGAGCTTGTAGGAGGTTCTTTTGCACGCACAACACTGGCTTCCTCCACCTGATAGCGATCGCCTCTGCTGTCGCTAACACGCACTGACCTAGGAAATTTGGATTGTTTGGTGGGACCTTATAAATCACCCTGAAGGCTTCGTTGGGGTCCACACGATGTCTGGAATCAACAAGATGAACGAGAATTGCACTGTTTATGCTCCTGATTGCACCTTTTTTCAGCCATTCCGGGAGGTGCAGCTTTTAAAAAGTCCAAGGAATTATAATTCATGTATTTGAGTTGACCCAAGTGTGAAAAACTAGGCGTTTGGCGGGATTTGAACCCGCGCATCAGAGAAAGCCTTTGCCGGAGGCTAATGCTCTACCGCTAAGCTACAAACGCCCGCTTCACGCCAAACCAACTTAATAATTAAGTCAGCCTAGTAGTCATTCTGGTAGATTCTAGATAATTGATTAGGAAATCCTGCTTGGGTGGTCAACTTGCTCCCGTATTGGTGGATTCTATATGAGCGAAAAGTTGAGCGGGTAATATCGATCTAAGTGTGATTAAACTCATGGCGTCAAGCGGGCGTTTGTAGCTTAGCGGTAGAGCATTAGCCTCCATCAAAGACTTTCTCTGATGCACGGGTTCAAATCCCGCCAAACGCCTACAGTTTTTCACACTTGGGTCAACTCAAATTAAGAAAAGCTGCCAAACCAACTTAATAATTCATGTATTTATTTTTGTAGCGTTTGAACAGCTTTTCCAACCTTCTAACAACCCTCCTAACTCTTTGTCGAAGTCAAGTCTTCCATCGCAAATCAACCCCTCTCTGTGTGGGAGAGGGGAGGCGCAGGGAACTCTGAAAAATAGCCTTAACTTCTACTTTTCAGCACTTCCTATTCTTTCAAAAAAGGCAGGTCACGTCCTGGGTAGAGCTTAGTTCTGCTGCTGCTGCTGTATCATCACCAACGAACGCCAGCGCCTCCCTGGATTAAAAGCCGGTCTCTACCATGTCACCGTTGAAGACCATGTTAAAACTTCGCAAGCTGACCTGATCACTTCATAATAGGCGACGAGGGCGGACGGAAGAGCCTCTATAAGAAGCGTCCCACCATCCGATGTGGTTTATTTTTTGTGCCTCTTGCTGACTGCCTTTATCGTAGACGCGTTCGGCTTGCGTAAACGCAGTTTTGAGGTCGCGTTTGCTTACACTGTGTTCATCAGACTGCCGTCACTTTCCATCAGGGTGAGGGCCATTTGAACTCTGACCTCAGAAACGACGGACAACAGAATGCGCATGTACTACCAACATTTGAGTGAACTTTCATGACTTTTGTCTGTAATCTGCGCAGTGAAGCGTGGCTGTCGGGTCTTAGCAACCCAGACAACGCTACCGGACTAAACAGGCGTCCAGCTTACTTAGCTTAGAACCTGAAGCATCTCGCCGTCTCTAAACTGCCAAAGTTACTTTTTGCGCTCGGCTTTGGGAGGAAGGGCATTTAGTCGAATGTGTTTTTCCGTTCCACTGTTTCTGTTTTCAGTCCAAAACGTTTTTTTATTAAGAAGGTTTGGCAGATTTGAATAATTTAGTTGACCCAATTGTGCAAAAAGCTTGCGGCCTCGGTGGGAGTCGAACCCACACACAGCTGGGAAGGCTTTTGCGCAGCCAACGCTCTACCATTGAGCTACAAGGCTGTGTGGGTTCGACTCCAACTGAGTCGCGCTCTTTTCACAACTGGATTAACCGAATTATTCAAAGCTGCCAAACTCTCATAATAATTAACTGTGCCTGTTAATCATTCTGGTGAATTCTAGATGGTTGCTTAGGCAATCCTGCTTGGGCAGTAGGCTGGACAGGTAAATCGACCAAAATATGATTGAATTCACGGCCGACGGTGAGCATCGTAGCTTAATTGTTAGAGCGTTGGCTGCGCAAAGGCCTCCCCTGCTGTGTTGGTTCGTCTCCCACCAAGGCCGAAAATTTTTCACAATTGTGTCAACTGAATGAAACAGATTTTAATTGTAAAGAAGAAGAAGACGCGATCTCTGAGCTTTCGAATTCACGCGATAGGTCATCGTCAGAGAAAATGAGAAGGCAGCAAACGTTGGCTACGCGTTAATGGGCCTGGGGTAGGGGGTGGCTCTTGTGATTCATCCATGCCCACGCCGTTTTTATCATGCCTCTCCTGCGCGCGTCCTTGGAGTTATAGCGTGAGGCCTTCGCGCCGGGTCTTGCGTGGCTGCCTGCGTGCTTGGACAGGAACTGAGCCATGGTTTCTGGTCGCGAGCAGAGTGTGGGTAGCGATCTGACGATGGCCTCTCGAGTGGAGCTGAAAGCTCAGAACAAATAAATTGCCATTCCAGAGATCGCGTCTTCTTCTTCTTTACAACAAGAACCTGAGGCAGGCATATTTGCTTCGATTCGTCAGATTTTTTGACAAAGGAGTAAGTGAGATTTGCCGCAATCAAGTCTTGTTACCCCTACCTGCCACGGTTCAACTATCATGTAGGTAAAATTCCTGAGTAAGCAATCTCCACCCCCTCCCTCTCCCTAGAACATGACCTTTTGTTTTTGTGCGTTCTCTTCTCA
>JAYGXS010000002.1:10772648-10796537 GCA_036362985.1 Ligula intestinalis | reverse complement strand
GGATATCTTGGCTACTTCCGCCATCATCTCTCATTTGCAACCTTTGCCTCTTAACCAGTATACTCGGATCAGAGCCTTCCATGCTTCCTAAAGATCGGGTCCAATCTGAAGAAAAATGTTATTTTAACCATATAGTGGAACTTATTGGCGGGCTGCTTTACATATCTTAGCTTTCCCAGTTTCCTTGTTTCAACCTCCCAGTAAATCGCAATTGTTGCTTGTTCTTACTAAACTCCGCAATGGTTATGGTCTGCCCGAGACCGCGGAAGCGAAGCAATTGTTGTATCAGGCCAAAAGAGTGTCACTTGAGTCCTCATACTCTATTATTCTTACAATATAAAACAAATCGCTGATCCAATGTTGTGCTCATGACTATGGGTGAATCTCGCTGATAGATTGCCTCCCTCCAGCTTACGCATGGTGTCGCACATATAACTGTTTCATGCGATATCTAGATCTGACCATAGGAGTCACCGCTCAATCACGAATCTTTCGGTTTTCGAAGCATCATCATTCAGATTGCTACACCTTTAGTATGAAAAGTTCTCATTTTTTCCCGCACACGTAACTTATCTGCCAGTCAGTGTGCCTTAATTTAAGCACCAATCTTTCGTACTTCTTTAGCGCAATTTATCTCAAAATCAGGTCTGTGGCCCTGTTTGGGGGCAGAATCTTAAATTGTGATAGAGAGGAATGCATCGAATGTCAGATTGTCACCGCTGCTGCTTCCCACTCCTCACTCCTTTGCCTGTCTGTTACTATCTGGTTTCTTCTTTTGTGCCCTCGGCAAAAGTAGCTTATGTACGCCCACTCCTATACCTCTAGTCCAAGGATTTAGTCCTGCAAAAACGGTGGTTATAGAGCATTCGGAATGGGGAAATAGGATAGGCGGAGAAGGAAATTTTTAGAAGCCAGTGTACAGTGAAAAAATGTAGTCGAAGTTGCTTCCCGCGGCCGCTGGGAGTAAGTTGTTCCGCATGTAAACTGAAGGTATGCGCGGCGCTTCGCGCTGCAGACTATACTAATCTAATTACAGAACGGTAAGTTGGACCTCAGGTAAGTTGAAGTAGATGACCTCCTAACCACCATTTCAATTTTTCGGAAAATTCAAGACACCTGCAGTTTTATTATCGGGTTTTTCCGCAATAAGTTCAACGATAACACAGATTAGGAAAGCCTACAGATATAAATCAACAACACTTCTAAATACAATAAAATAAAAATGCATTTAGCGTTTATTAAAGTATATTCCACTGCGTGTCCTAATTTCCCATCCATAAAACCCTATAACCACCGTTTTCGTAGGAAAACACGCAGGGAGTAGGGATTAATGAGTGGGCCTACATAGGTCATTGTTGCCTTGCCCTCTAAACGGGCCGCGTGGTAGATGCGCTGGATACACACACGGGGGCCATATCAGGACGCGGCAGGCGTTTTTTGGGTCGCGCGCTGATAAAAAATGCCGAACGCGAGGGGGGACGTGGTGGCCCACGTAGGGACAGCTTCGTCCGCGCCAGACAACTACACCCCATCCCGCCTCCCGTCTTCTTGGCTCTGTCTTGACACCGGACACAGGTGGGTGAAGAAAGAGAGAGAGAGAGAGTGTGCGGTAGATGCAATGCAAGTCTACTATCATTTTAAAATAATTCACGCACAATTCACCGTCCATGCAGCACCCTGTTGTGCGTGAGTATACGGTGGATATCCTCGAAACAAACAGTCTAACTGTCTTAGTTTCTGCTGCCACCCCCCTCCCCCCCCCCCCCGCAAATGGGCTCCGTTGCAGATACACTTTATCAAAACGCGGAGGCCAGAATGACTCACGGCACCCTTCTGATCGGGTCCGCGCGGGACCATAACTACTGCCGCGGGCAAGTGTATACCGCATGTCTTAGACGTACACCTTCACGCCGCGTCATCCACTGCGCCCATCCGGGGGTCGACAGGCTCAGACAGTCCACTGATGCATGAAACTGCCAGAGAGTGAGACCGACAGTGGGGGATTAATTCCCGCAGGACATTATTACATGTCTCACCACAACAAATCTGACGCTCTCGAATCTATCACGACCTGCAAAGCGGCGTGCCTTTGATGACTGCCAACTGACGGCACAATGTGGCTCGTTTCAGGGGGGCTTAGAGTCGGGCAGCAACGGCTGCTTCTTCATGCCATCCCTATGGGATCTAAGCCGGCCCTCCACGGGAGCCTGGTACCTTAAGTAGAAGGGATCAAGTCGTGGGCGTGGCACACTTCCGGTTGCACTGCCATTGTTTCGCCATCACAGCAGGAGAGCGCAGCAGCTGGTGCTCAGGTCTGCCGCACTACCATCCGCGTTAGCCTCCTAAACCGGTCGCGTGATTGTTGTGTTGGACCAGCACGGCAGCTAAGTCAGGGCACGATGGGTGCTATAAAGGTTGCACTCTCGTAACAAAAAGCAGACATGGCGGAGGGGGTTGTGGTGGCAAGCGCACCTGGCTTTTGGAAGTCAGTATGCCAGTGTGAGCCGACTGAGACTGGCCAAACATGAAAGAACGATGAAGGAATACGCGGCGGAAGCGTGGAAAGAAGCTCTCCACCTTGAGAATGATAACTCCTACGGACGGAAGTTTACCATCAACGAACTGACTGAATCCTAACAACAACTTAAGGACAAAAGGCAGGTGGAGCGGATGAACCCCCCCCCCCGAGGCAGTAAAATACTTCTCTACAAATAACAAAGAGATGCTACTAAGCATTATCAACCAAAGCTGGCGGGATAAGGCAGTACCCAGAGCTGGAAAACAGCCATTTTAGTACCAATCTTGAAGGCCGGCAAAGACGCGGGGAAACTGGAATCGTACAGACCCATCAGTCTGACCTCTGTGGTGGGAAAGGTCTGTGAACGGATGGTCGAACGCAGACTCCGACACTGGGTTGAAGGGAACCAGAAGCTGGTAGACTATCTAGCCGGTTTCCGGAAGGCAAGGAGCACTGAAGACCAGCTGATCCGAGTATCTCAGTCGGTATCAGATGGTTTCCATAGTAAGCCATGCAGAAGGGCAGCTTTGGCTCTCATCGATTTCGAAAAAGCCTACGACACGGTGTGGAGAACCGGTCTAGCGCTGAAAATGGCAAAAATGAAGGTCCCAAATTGCCTACAGATTTGGATCGCGAGCTGGCTGACCAACCGCCTAATGCATGTGCGATACAACGGACGCCTCAGTAGGGAGTTCAGACTTGCAAATGGCCTCCCACAAGGAGCAGTACTCTCCCCCCTCCTTTTCGACATCTTTATAAATGACCTTGGGGATGGCATCGGAGAGGATGCTGAGATGAGCCTTTTCGCGGACAATGCTGCGGTATGGAGTCAAGATACCAACCCCGACAGGGCCATCCAGCGAGTGCAAACCGCGACCGAAATGATGGTCCGATGGAGCCGAAAATGGAAGATGCAAGTGAACGTCCAAAAGACGAAGTGAGTGGTGTTCAGTACGACCCCGAATGATAGAAAAGGAGTCAGGGCGATCGAGGTTGATGGATTGCAGGTCATCCAAAGACCGACGGCGAAATTTCTTGGAGTGGTGTATGACTCGGGGCTAACGTTTAATGGACGCACTGATTTTGTCCTGAAAAAGGCGGAGAAGCGACTTAATATGATGAGGGCCTTAGGTGGAACAACCTGGGGATGGCGGCCGGAGGACATCAAAAAAGTCTACACTGCCTGTGTGCAGCCGGTGATTGAGAACGGATCAGCAGCATGGATGCCGTGGATCTGCCGCTGACGACTTGACAGGTTGGAAAGCCTGAAGCTGAAAGCAGCTCGAAATACCACGAGCCTCCCAATCTCATGTCTGACAGAGATGATGCTATTAGAGGCCGATATCCAGACGATAGAGGAGAGGGACAGGTTCGAGGCCATCAGGGCCTACAAACACAGCCTGAGACTTCCCGCACAAAGTCTCCGCAGACAGATGGCCGAAAAGCAGCAGCCAACCCGGCTAAAGTGGACCTCAACCTGGAGGGAGAATGCGCACAGATGCTTGCACCAAACTCTGGGAGAGGATTCGGAGATGCCTAGAGAGCTTTTCGCTACTAACACGCTAGCCCCATGGCGACGAGCCAACATCAATATTCTAAGGAATTTTGAAGATCTCTACAGCAAAGCAGAGATGGTAGAAAATCGGAAGCGAATGGAGGATGAGCTCAACTCCCTACCAGAAACGTCCCTGACTATTTATACTGACAGGTCGGCGATGGATGGATGCAGACAGGGAGGTGCGGGAGTCGTGGTGACGAATGGAAGTTGGAATAACTACTCAACAATTGCAACGTCCAGGAGAAGGGGCGCATGCTACAGCTCATCCTTTGGTGCTGAGATGCTAACCCTACTGACGGTGGCGGAATGGCTAGAGCACCCACCCGAAGATTGGAGCTCTGTCAGAATCCTTACTGACAGTAAATCCGCTGTAGATGCCTTACAGAACTTCGGGACGGGAGAAGATCTTAAGAAACCGTTGGTACAACAAGTGATGAATGTTGTGGAGAGATCCACAACAGGAAGGAGGGTGGAAATTGCGTGGATTCCCAGCCAAGTCGGTATCCCCGGGAATGAACAAGCAGATGCTGAAGCATCAGCGGCCAGGACTGAACCGGACAGTAGACCGACATATTTTGCGGTAATGATGAAAGCAGTCAGACGAATGACCCCCAGGACACATGAACGCGGCCGAAGAACGTATACGGCCACCATCAACTGGGATGAAGAAGAGAAAATGACTCGGCTTGATAGAACGAGTCTAATGAGATTTAGGACCGGGCATTGTCCAAAGCTGAATCACATCAGGAGGGGGCAAAACCTGACTGATGATTCCACGTGTGCAGCTTGTGGGGAGGAAAAAGCCAACGAACACCTGATGAAATGCGCAGCCGAGATGGTCGCCAGAGTTCGGTGTCGACTGCAGACTGAGAGCGCCGATCGACCTAACCGTCCGAAGACCCTCTGCCACAGTCCGGTATCTGAAGAAGATCCGGAAGTCGTGGTTCTAAAGCCGCTTACCTTGCAATTGATCCTGCAATAACAACAACAACCTGCGCCCGATCCGGCTTCCGGTCTTCTTGACTCTATCTTGACGTCAGGCGCCGATGAGGACGGGAAGGCAGCGCGTGCCGTTGATGTAGTGCACACGCAAGTCATACCGTCCCTGCCCCACTCGTCAAAATGGACGACCGAACTGTCACTGTTGCTGTGTCCATCTCATGGGGCACTTGTCGTCACTGGCCACGCTCGAACTGTCGTATTTTTCTTTTTAATGTCTAGCAATCACAACTGTAGCGTTTTTATGTGTGATTGGTTGAGCCTCCATCCACCTCAGGCGACCGATCAGCTGGACGGTGGCTGAGAGAGGGAGAGAGAGGTCGACCCTCAGCGCATTTATTTCCTCACTAAAAACAATCTGATGTGATTGGAGTTATCACGGTGCGCTAAAAGCTGTGGCCTGCAGGGTTGCCAACTGACGGGATAACTTGGACACCGCAGTCAGTCCAGTGTGTGTCTTGTTGAGTGGAGTGGCTAACTGTAGGCTGGGAGTCAGGATCAATAGCTCCTTCTTAATGTGATCCTTATGGCCCTCCTGGGCGGGAGCCTACCTAGCAAAGTGTGCTGTTGGTACGCATGTTGTGTGTTGGTCGCGCCAGCCGCCTGCACCTTACCTCGCTCCAGGTATTCTCGTCTTTGTTAGAGCGATCAGAGGGTAGGGTAGATTCGTTGACTCGGGCTCGTGGTGGGCATGGTCGAGAGCGACGGTCAACCTGTCGGTTAAACCCCCATGACCCATTCTCGTGGCGACGGCCAGTCAGTGTGCGTTTTCCAAATAGATAGATCTTCTGTACTGATGGGTTTTTTGTAGATTAGACTTTTACGATCGCGTCATTAAAAACTGTGTTTTCTCCCTCCTTTTCAGTCCTTTTTGACCGCAACACAAGCAAGATGGACTTGCCACTTGACGACCACGAGACCATGGCTAGACTCATCCAGGAGGTATGTCTATTGACAATAAAAGATAATCTCAAGTTTGGATAAACATGAAAAATGCTGCACCAACACACATTCGCAGTCTTCGATGGTGCATTCACTTTTTGCCGCTCAGCTTTCACAACTTTCCCTTGCCTGTTGTCGCTTGTAACTAAAACAACTGTAAGCATTTCAGTAATCATTGTGCTTAGGACATTACAATCATCAGATCGAATCTCAGTTTGGAGCTAAAAGGCAGAAGTCACTAGAAGGAGGGATTTATTCTGTACAGAACACCCCCCAGTGGCCACCGGCGAAGCCAGGACTGGTGGTGGCAGCTGTTTAAGTAGGATTGCGGAAGAGGTTCAAGTGTGCTCCAACTGGTGGGTGTGACATTACCAAATGGGTGTCGTGTCCGGCGGCGTAGGCTCTGTCGGTCGAGGCTGGGGGGGAAGGGGCATGCTCAAGTGGTGCATGGACAGCCGCGAAAAACTGGACGCACGTGCGTTTGTGTCCGAGTGGAAGTCGGTCAAGTCTCTGCTGGTCAGCGCGTCTAAAAATGTTGACTGAGGTACAGTAGTCGCCCGTTATTAAGCCCACGGCTAATAAGCCCAGCCGCGTATTAAGCCCAAGTCAGCTAGGGACGGAATTTTACATAGCAAAATCCGCCGACTACAAAGCCCACTTTGCTAACTGGATAGAGTGAAATTCTCATCTCTCTGCGTGCGCAACTGGTTACGTGCCGCAAACCATTTTGGTTTCCTTTTGTTATTACGTAAAATACAGACAAACAGCATTCTTTTCTTGTACATAACCAAGCTCTACACATAATACAGTACGTAAGAAATGTATAGTGCCTATCCTCCCTTTGCTAATCAAGAACTAGGACTCTCTGCTTAATGCGCCCGCTGCTTATTAAGCCCAATTTGGTCTGGGCCCGAGGTGGCCTCAATAGCCGGCGACTACTGTATTGGGTAACTTTGGGGCAGCTGGCGTTGATATAGGACGCAGGACAAATCAATGTTGAACGTCGGCCACACTACCAAGTAGCCATTTTAGCCTGTTGCCTTTTATTTATAAGGCAAGCTAAGTTTGTCTATTCTTCTTTCCGGTAAAGTGGTTATTGATTCACAGGTTGTTACACGGTACACCTCTCCCCCCACTTTTATAGCAATAGCTGTCTGACTGACAGGGAGCATATTTGAAGTAGGAAAACGTACGCGCTTGTGTCCGGTGCGTGTCGCTCGGTGGCACTGTTGGCCAAATTTGTTCACACGTTTTTGTCTATAAGCTTCGAGGAAATAAATTGGCCTGGGTGTGTCTTATTGACTTTGTCTTTACACCGGATACGGAGGTGGGAGTGGCGAGCGAGTGGGTAGATTCTGCGCAAGTCTGCCTAAACTCTTGTTTTCTCTCGCGCCAGTTCTCTGCGTTGCTCCTGCTAGCTGTCGCTTGCGTATTGCTTGCCCAGCTCGCCTCTGTCAGTTGCGGCTTGCTCCAGCGTTTGCAGCGGCTTGTTGGAGCGCGTGGTGCCCATCGTCGAAATCGACGGGGGAACTGTCGCGTGTGCTGTTCAGCAAAAGTTGGTCACTTTGGCGGACGGACGAACAGCCCCGCAACATATCAGCCTAATTGCACTCAATAGTAATTTTGCCTTGACTCCACGCCGAGACTATGCTCAGCCCGGCAGCCACACATCGACCGTCGGGGAAAAAACGCAGGTGAGCCTAGCTTATGCGTGCTTCCAAATTGCGGCCGGGTTCGTATAAGGGAGAAGGATTAACCAGGCGCAGTGCGGGTTTTTTTAAGTCGGGCCAGTTACTGCATCTATACCGGTTGCCCAGGCATAACCAAAGAAGGTGAGGTTAGTACGGTAAAGGCCGCCCCCTACTGATAGTGTAAGTCACGTGCGAACCACTACTCTACGGGGGGGGGGGAGAAGTAGCCGTGCTTGTCTGGTTCAACTGGCGAACGTGGACACTTCCTATTAAATTGTGTTAAAATAGTCTGGGAGTATTTGAATGGTAGGCGCAACTTCAAAGGACGATACGAGTAAGCTGGCGCAGGTGGTCGATCCGTAACGGATTCTTGGATATCTGTACAATACCTTTGCTATCTCATGACATATGGTTTCAATTCAGACATTGCTGAAGTAGGGTTGGAGTATTATTAAGTAGCCTAGTCTCAAAATATTTAAATTGCAGCAGGATGCCAGTTATTGAAAAGGTTACTTCCAAAAACTGCACTGTAAAATTACCACTGAAGTAGTATACATTTTTTTCTCGTTGATTATTGAAGCCCTTATAAATTCAAATACACGTCATAGAAAATATTTTTCTCGTTCTCACTTGACGGTAAATTACATGTCCAAATTTTTACTGAAGGGGAACGTATCTTTTGGTTTTTGTAAAAAAATTGCAATTGCCGAAACAATTTGAACCCGAACTGCGGTTACACCTGAATTTAGTTTCAAACCTACAGGTTGTACATATTCCGTCTATGAAAAATCGCACGTTTATGTTTACAGTATGCTTATAAAGTTGTACATTGGATATGGATTATGTTACACACGTTATAAGCATTATTAATAAATGGGCAGGTGCGATGTTTTATGAATGAATATTTCAGAAGATTGATTTGCCACTTGACGACCTGGAGGCCGTGGCTAGACTCATCCAGGGGGTGTGTGTATCGATGATGATAGATACCCCCACGTTTGGATAAACAGGACAAATGCGGCACCAGCACACATTTGCGGTTTTCGATGATGCATTGACTTTTTGCTTTAAACTAGAACAACCATGTTGCTGTCCTAGTCTGCTCTCTTGTATTTATAACTATAAGGCAAGCTTAATTTTGCTATTTTCTTCCCAGTTAAGTTGTTATTGATGCACAGGTTGTTACAAGGTACACTCCTCCACTTTTATAGCAACAGTCCTTTGACAGGAAGCATGATTGAAGAAGGCAAACGTACATGAGCGTGCCTGGTGCGTGTCGCGTTCGCTAATAGGTCAATCATCCGGTCAGAGGGCGACACACTGGCCAAATGCGTCCACACTTTTTTATAAGCTCCGAGAAGACAAATTGATTTGTGTGCTGTTCAGCAAAAGTTGGTCACTTTGGCGGACAGACGAATATCCCCGCAGCAAATCAGGCTAATCGCACTCAGTAGTAATTTCACGTTGACTCCACACGCCGCCTTCAATCTTTGCCGCGGTGATTCCACAAGGCTATGCTCAGGGCTGCAAGTGAGATTAGCTGTTGTGTTCTTCCAACAACTGCGGCCGCGCTGTGCAGACTTTTAAGTCAGGCCGGTTATTGCACCTAGGCCGGTCTCCAGATCTAACCGAAGTGGTTGTGGTTAGTATGCAAAGGCCGCCCTTCTGCACCGACCTAAGGCGTTGATTTTGGCACGCATACTTACGAGCTAATCAGAGACAGTAGTAGTTCGCCGGTTATGTAACGCGGGACTTGCCTACCGGACGTGAACGCTCGCCCGGGTGCCTTCAAAATCTGCCCAGATGGACGCGTGTAAGCTCATTATTCCCATCTATTATGCTTGTCGCAAAAATAGGGTGCCTGTCAGCTATTGATACAAGTATAGCAATATATTCGTTAGAATATACTACTCGCTGGTCTTAGTAAGTATGATTACTGGAATTAGCACTGTCAGCAGTGGCATGTTACTTCTCGCAGCAGTATCCTAGCCCAAACTTAGCAAAATGTGACACAGCTTTTGGTTGACAGAAGTGAGAGGGCGGCAGCCAAGGAAAGTCCCGATGTGCTCCGGGCTTCAAACATGTATTTGCTCGGAATAGCATGAACCCAGCTTCACCCTCCTTGTTGTGCTCGAGGGGGTACGAGCACCAGCGTTAACTTGAATCAGCGACACCTCTGACAAATACTAATGTCAGTAATATTGCCCGTATTAATAACAATCAACTACACACATAGTTAGTAGAAATAGCAGTAGCAGTAGTAGCCGTACCAGCCTTGGTTTCCTTCAGTTTGTATTGACACCTGCTGAAGGTGTGTGAGGATAAATAGTGCGGTAGTACCCGCGCAATGTCTACTGTCACCTAATACTAAGTAAGGCCGTGTTTTTGGCTTGAATTAGAGAAAGCGGCTACCGCCGGATCCAATCTGGTCTTCTTAACCCATGATGAAGGTGAAGTGTGCGGTACCAAAGATCCATTTGCAGTGATGGGGTGGAGCTCAGGAAGTATCAGTTAGATACCTAACCAAGTTCTTTATTTATGCCTCGATCACTTTACATTCATCAAACGAGTTATTAATGCGGGCACAGGAAATTTTCAGTACCTTTTCGGTTCTTCCTTTTCCGACGGAGCTAACAGAAAACTGCTGTTTTTCTAAACCATTCAAAAACTGTTGAACCTCAAGCGGAAACGGAATGCCCTTGTAGAGGGAGAAAAACCAAATTTTCTTTCCTGTAGACTAGTGTGCACCACAACCTTTTGACTTTTACTGCCCTGACGCGTCGGATTTCCGCTCGAGCCCACCATCGGAGGCAGTTGGTTGGTTGGTTGGTTCGTAGCCCATGTTGGATCAGGGGTTCCCGCCGGAGTCCAAACTGGGTGCATTTGGGAGGCGGAGAAAAGCCGCGACCTCGACCGGCTTGAGCCAAAGGTCCTCGGGGGTGAGTTGGGTGCCTGGCCGGGAACTGCAGATGAAGAGGTGACGGCAGTCACGCGACGAGACTCCGCAGTCGGGATAGCAGTCGGGTATAGAAGGGTCCAGCCGGTGTTGGTGCTGGCGAAGGAGCGTGCAGTGGCCGATGCGAAGCTGCGCCAGGGTACAACGAGTCACCCGTGGGAGATGACGTTCTGAGGTGGCAATCGGAGGTGGATAGCCACCCAGGAGGACCGGGGAATGGTAGCTGGATATTGCGTCCACAACTGCTCTCTGGTGAAGGCGCTGGTAGCCTGTCCTGATAGCTGAGCCATCAACGGGTAGGTCTGAGAGAGACGAGGCGACAGCTGCCTTGTGGAGACCTCGGATAGACGTCAGAACGTTACGGCTAGGCTCGGGAGCGTTGCAACGATGGTGGTTCGGATGGCCAGGTTCACCAGAACTGCTGGCCGAGGAGTTTGTTGTGTGCGGCGACCGGCAGGACAGAAACCTCCGCATGAAGTTGATCGATGGGCGACATTTTATAGCAGCCCGTGATCTTGCGGAGGGCACCATTCTGTGCTGACTGAAGGCGGTGGAGGCTGGAGGAGCTGATTGTGGGAGACCAGATTGATGCCGCATAGGTGAAATGTGGCTTGGCCACTCCATTGAATGTGGTCGTCAGCAACTCTTTCGCGCAGCCCAAGGAAGTGCCCGCGAGAGCCTTGAGGACCTTGGTGCACCTGCTCACTTTGCTTGTGAAATCCCTCGCATGGTCTGCGAACGTGAAGAGCGGATCTAAACGGACACCGAGGAGCTTGGGCTTTCGGACCAGTGGTAAAGCCTCACTCTTGACGATGATATCCGGGTGGCGATTGAACTCCTTCAGATCCAGCGTGAAAACAGTGACGGACGACTTGGCAGCAGAGATCGACATCCCGCGCTGACTGAGGTAGTCCACAATGTTAGGCATGAATTCCGAGAGGACCTGTGCAGCCTGATCAATGTTATGGTGCTGGCAGAAGATGGTGACATCATCCGCGTATGATACCACTTTGGCGGGTGCCGGAGGGAGTGGGAGTTCCCGCATGTAAATGTGAAACAGCGTCGGGCTGAGCACAGAGCCTTGAGGAACACTGCAGGTCTGCTTACGGGGCTTGGAGAGAGTGCCGCGGAAAAGGACACGATCGTTGCGGCCACGGATGTAAGCTGCCAACCATCGGACCAGGCCAGTCGGGACGTTCAGGGAGCTGATCGTGTCGGACGCAGTCAAAGGCTCGTGACAGGTAAATTGAGACAGCCTTGGTCCGCGATGCGGGCTTCTGTTGATTGAAGCCCTTGAGGATGGCGTCGCTGAGCTCGAAAAGAGCCGTTGTTGTGCCACGACCCGACCTGAAACCATGTTGGTGGTTGGAAAGATCCGCTGCAGACGTCAGAATTGGAAGGAGAAGTCACTCCAAAATTTTCGCCAGTGGACTGAGGAGGGCGATTGGGCGATAGGATGTCGCTTGACTGGGGTTCTTGCCAGCTTTGACCAGGGGAATGATGGTGGACTGGCGCCAGCAATCGGGGATGATTGAACTGGCCCGCGAAAGATTAAAAATGGCTGCCAGGTAGGCAACCACCTTGAGGCCGATATGGCGCAGACGGATAGGAGCCAGGCCATCCGGTTCTAAGGCTTTCAAGACTTTCATTTTCCTGACGGCGGTGAGGATAGCATTGGCCGAGAAGGAAATGTCCGGAGGTGGGGCCTTATGGAGGAGGCGAAGGAGGGGGCGCTGGCTTTTGGGACTAGGAGCCGAGCGCGGCGAGTGCAGCTTGTTTTTCTTCGCGGCGATCGTACCGTTGTTGGAGATTAAATTGCCGTCCCCGAAGCTAATAAACTGGTTGTGTGTGTCAGCCTGGGGCTTGGTCAAATTGCGTAGGTAGTGGTCATGAGGTCATCAGAGCTGCAGGGGACGCAGTTACCATGCCGCCACGTGCCTAATCCAATTAGGAGATTCCACCATCATCGCTGGTGGTCGTATATGACGTGATGATCGCTCGTTAGTACGCGTTCGAGTTAGTTTACTGCCTAAACTTCCTCATCGTTCTAGCTTCTCGGTGTGAGGATGACCCGGCAGTGTGGATCGCTGTCACCGGAATCTTTGACCGCTTGCGTCCTCCCTGCGTGGTTAATTACTCGATGTCGGAGTTGTCCCGTACAGAATATGCAACGGCGAGGTCACTGCGCTTGTTAATAAACTGCGGGACAGAGCACCAATATAACCTGTTGACGGCTCACGCGGTTTTCAGCCCTTGCGAGAATGTCGGCCTCGTAAAATTTAAAGATGCGGCCGCCCGTGGCCTGAGAGTTGTCATCCTTCCTCCTGGCTGCTACCGCATGTTCAGCCATCCTAGTGTAGAGTATTCTTCCATTTTCTCCGTTATAGTTGCCTTGACTTCAACTGCAGGAAATTCGGCAAATGACTCCAAATGTTTCCAACTATGGCAGTTGGTTTTTCAGCTTCATTACTTGCGCCCGATAGTTGCTTCTGGTCGGTGTATAACTCAAACTCCGAGCGGTGTGAGAAGACAAATAAGGACTCCCGAGACGTTTTTCACGTACGGTAGCGCTATCCAAGATTTGAACTGCTGCCGCTGCTGTTCGGTTTCTCGTCTGCCTATACACTAGGGAACCCCACAAACGTTTACCTGATGGTATTGCCGGCAAAGACAAGGGAGACTGGAATGGCAATTTCTGGTCGTCAGCCATTTATACTCAGGCCCAATTGGTGTCCCGCCCGAGCCTCGAACTCACGACCTTTCTGATCAGAGCCGAACGCCTTAACCATTGAGTTAGAAACTCGTTGTCTCGCTGGTTTAAGTCAGGTTGCGAGTTCGATGCTCGGTTGGGACAGCACCCGAGTATGGGTATGACTGGTTAACGACGGCTAATAAGGCAGAAATGGTCATTCCAGTCTCCCTTGTCTTTGCCGCTATTACTATGAATTCCACACCCATTTCTGCTAATGTCTCTGATAAAGAATGCGCGACGGATATCGAAACGTCAGGCAAATGAAAGTGTTCTCCTAGCGATCGAATCGTCTTCTTTTAGTCTCGTTTGTCTTTGCCAGCAGTACTATCTGCCTACTTCCAGTTGTTACGGCTGTCAGGGCCTCTGTCAAGACCCAAGGTAGAGCGAGACAGATGAGTTCTCTTAGTCGTCAGGTGATTGTTAATCAATGAGGAAGGTTTAACTGAGAATTGTCTTTGCTGTTGCTGATGTTTGGGATTCACTGTTCACTTCGGTGATACTTAACTTTAAGGGAGCAAGTTTGGCCGGCAATATTATAGGATGACTAATAATCAGCGCCAACAAAGTGCGCAAGACGTCTGTGACGTCAAAACACCTGGGGCCTATATTGCATCGTTTTGTGCGATCGTAGTTGACGATCTAGCTCTAAAGTCTCTCCTCGCGCACCTACTAACTAGACAACGACGCTCTCTCGACCCTCCCAATTTGCAAGCCTCCCGAGGGGTGCTATTTTTCGTTTCCTCTAATCTTCCTATCGGGTTAGCGGCGAGCGCATACTAGTACATATTCTTGAAGCCACAAGGAAAATTAATTCAAGACCATCTTAAGGGAACTCTGATGAATGGGTTATTCGCATAATCAGCAACTGCTAAAACACCTAAGGTCTGAGGGCGATATAGGCTCTATTCCCCCATTGTCTTTTCGCGATTTTACAGCCTTAGTACAACTGTGTTTTACAGGCAACGTAAATGGTCTTTTGGACTGGTATATCGTCAAATCGGACCCTTAGGTTGGAAAATAGACATCCATCCATGACGCTGATGTTTCAAGATAGTGCATGTACCTCTTCAGGACCTACGTGCTGTATCGAGACTACTGTATGGAGAAGAAGACCGAAAAAATGCAAACACAAACAACTGTGACGTGAAAATGTCAATTGATTATTTTAGCACCGAAATGTTTGATCCGCTTTTGGCTAAGCATGAGGAAGCCCTTTTGACAACTCATCGTAGTACCTACAGTTAGGTCATCCACAGAGTATGCTAGGCTCGATTGTGAGCTCCAAAGGTACCATGGACCGATGTAAGCTTGTCTGCCATTATATATTCCCGATAAAAAACCGACGAGACAGCGAGCCCGTACCGCAGTGGTTAGAACGTTGGACTTCTAACTAATAGGGTCTCAGTTTCGAAACTCGAGCGGGCACCAATTTCTGGGGAAACACTTGAGTTTGGTCTGACTAGCTGACGTGGGCTAATAAGCCACAAATGGCTATCCTAGTCTCACCTGTCTTCTTTGCTAATGTCCTGCCTATACCCTAAGACGCCTTGTGGTGTAGGCTCGAGTGTGAGCTTCAAAGGCACCATGGACGGACGAGTGTGCCTATCTCTGCCACAGTATGCTACCAAACAGTGGTTGCTATGGGTATTTGAAATAGCGACGGAGAAACTGGGCGCCTATCGACGGCATGCTTTGCGTGCGATGACCAGTTTAGTTAAGCCGACCCCGTAAAACCTCTTTATACGACAACGCCCGAGGCGAATTGATGCTCTACGTCCAACCAACCCCATAGAAATATCTTCGGCTGATGAGACGAAATGAGGTCCTTATAAATAGGCATTTTTGCTACCACAACCTGCGGCCTTTTTATTAACTCCCTCCCGCCTTCCATCAATTCGTAGCGGCGTTAACTAGCATAAACCATATGCGGCCATTAATAAGGGTGTGGCTCATGGTATCCTAACAACTGAGTGAGAACACGTGTACTGGATGGCCCTTGTGCATATCTCGGCCAAGGCTGGACTTCCTGGAGGGGGCGCCAAGGCTCCTATAATTGCCAACCTCCAATCCTCCCCCCTCTATCAGAGGATGCAGCGTTTCGTGGAATGGCGAAAAACTTTAAGTTTTAAAGGAGCCCTTGATTATGGATAACAATGCAATCATTCAAATGCTAGATAACCTGCGCCCGGACCTAGTATGCGCAAGTGCGAGCCCTCGAACACCTTAATGAAGTGAGGCAGTAAAGTTTTCTCTACAACATCTGGTCACTGCAGAATATTCCAGCCAAAAAAGCGTGTGAATACGCAAAATCCTGCATTTAATGTAGCATAATGTGAGCGATGTTTCTCAACCGCGTACGTCTCAGGCTCACTCCACGTCCGGACATGACGGCGATCGGTCGGTCTTTCAACGATCATCCCCTATCGAAAGCCACTACTTTACCACGTCACAAATAAAAACATAGCCAGTAGAAATCTCCCTCCTATAGTAAACAGTTAACGTCGGCTCATTTACATTAAAGCGTTTGCGAATTCAACTTGGGGCATGATGATTGAAGTTAGTTCGGTGTAGCAACTGCAAAGTTTCAGTTTGTGTATCCTTTTTTTTCCATTTAATAAGTTGGTTTGGCAGATTTGCTTGGTTTGAGTTGACCAAAGTGTGAAAACTCTAGGCGTTTGGCGGGATTTGAACCCGCGAATCAGCATAAGCCTTTGCCGGAGGCTAATGCTCTACCGCTAAGCTACAAACGCCCGCTTCACGCCATGAGTTTAATCACACTTGGATCGATTTTATCCGCCCAACGTTACCGTCCGTATGGAATCCACCAATATGTAACAGCAAGCTGACTGCCCAAACGGGATTTCCTAAGCAATCATCTAGAATTCACCAGAATGACTACTAGGCTGACTTAATTATTAAGTTGGTTTGGCAGATTTGCTTAATTTGAGTTGACCCAAGTGTGCTTAGTGGTAGAGCATTAGCCTCCGGCAAAGGCTTTCTCTGATGCGCGGGTTCAAATCCCGTCAAACACCTAGAGTTTTTCACACTTGGGTCAACTCAAATTATTCCCATTTGTTTCTTAAAGTGCCTCACTGTCCATCAAAATCTCACAGCTGTAGGTCAGCCACTCCGTAATGCAGAGTTTCTGTCAAGCAACAACCACGACGTGTAACCTTCCCACGCCGAGCCCAGTCTATCAGGCTCGCTAGTTAGTGGTGTTGTTAGGCAAAGAGACACGTCTGCGACAGCGCATGATCACGTCTTCAAGATTTCTTCGCCAGTAGGACCTCGAAACATTGTCTGCTTGTGGCAATTAGCTGTAATTAAAACCTGTCACTGGCCCTATCCGCCAATGATTGACAGAGCTCGCCTAGACTCCTTGATGTACCACGTTCACGCCTTTTTAATCAATGGTGCACCTCCACTTCAAATGATATTTGGTCAGACAGCTGGCTTGTGCAGTCTGATTTCGCAATTTATCAAAACAAACCTCAACTTGGGAGACGTATATCAAATTCTGCAACTATTCCCGTCTTCAATTTGAACAGTAGATTTGATAAGTATATGCCTTCAGCAACTCCTCATCGGGCCAGTACCTTTGCAGGGATAGTGAAAATTGTACAGTTGGGCAGGGTTGATAAGTGTACTTTGATTACAACTCGTCGTTTTCACGCCGTCCGCATGACGAGATCGACGTGTAGAGGTCCTTGTGCTGGGTGAGGGAGGGGTAGGGGAGGAAATTGGGTTAGGTTGTAAGCATTGGCCGGGGATCAGATACATGGAGGGATAATTACTGCCGTTTGCATGGAGCGAACGACTGACACTAAGGCGTGGGGGCGATGTGCGATCGCCACCTGCCGCCGTGGTCGGCCACGGAAGTGAAAGTGCTTGTGTTAGCGTCTTCTGACAACACAGCACTGGATTCGTTAGGTGTGAAGCCACCGCTTTGGCTGTTGCAGCATTCGTTGGCGTAGGCCCTTGGAAACGTTAGCTGGCGTCCGGCAGACAACCTGAAAGGCTTAATTATTATCGACTCCATGATTCTTATCGACAAGGTGTGCGAGGATGGAACTGGAGGCCGATTTAGTTTTACCTTTTGATTAACCAGGCCGGCATGTGCTCACGTACCCTCTTTTCCGGGCCGAATATCTAATTGCTACTTAAATATAGTCTGCCAAGTTGTGTTCCAACCACATAATTTGGCTGCGTTAGGTTGTTTTTTTTATCTCGGGGCAGTCGCTGTCTCGAACCTTATTGAAGCAAATCTGGTATTCTTCTTTTTTTTCAAGTAGTTCGAGTAACTGCAAAGACACATTGACAGACACGCTGCTAACGTCAAAACACCACTGAACTTTCCTCAATATTTTTTCCTTTTGTAGAAACAAAATGATTTGGAGTTGGCTGCCCAAATCGGCAAAACCCTACTCGACCGTAATCGGGAACTGGACCATCAGTTAAAAGAAAGAGAACGTCAAATTGCTTCTGCAAATGAAACGGTAGGACCATTATTACGTTGCTTTTTCGGTTTGGTTCTGTTTTTTCCGTTGAGTAAATTCCTACACGAGTAAAATATTTGTCCTGCTCATTGTTGACCGTCTTCTGGGTGTCTTGATGTCAAATGGCACAAATCGGGGTACGCGTATCTTCAGCTCTTTGTTGCAGTACTTTTCCCTGCCCTACCCATTCCCCCCACCCACCCGCTGGTGTTCATAAACAATAGAGGTGGAATGCTGCCTACATGCTTGCCGGGCGGCTGCCTCAAGCTTGTATTGACCAACCACAGACATGTGACAGGCATTGCACTTCGATTGCGCCCTTGATTTCCGGTTTGCCTCAATGCTTTGTATGCTGTGGCGTCTTCCCATTCTCATTTAACTACTTGTGAGATCACAACTGCACCTCTAGGGGCTGCGCTGTTGGGGCTGCTATCGCCTTCCATTCGTATTCCCTACCAGATGTAGCCCGCAGAGAAGCTGCAAATGTTTACTTACTTTATGCTAGCGCTGTGTGCTGGAACGTGCAGCATTGAAATCTGAATTAAGTTGGGCGTGTCTTGATAGTCTAGAGGGTTTTTCGTTCGTCTATTCGTGTACTTTATGGGCCACAGTGCACATTCTTAGTCGATTTTCAGTCGACTCGGCCTACATATCAGAGTCATATCTTCCAATTACCAAGCTCTCAGCGTTATACCCATGTTTAATTTGAAACTTCTATTTAGCAAACACGTGTTTTCAACAATTTTTTATCAGGCCAATACAGTTGAGGGGACTAAAATGGTCAGTTATATCTAGTGTTTAAATGGTTCTCGGGGTGTAATTAGTCACGGTCGGCGAGCGTGGTTTCGGTAGGCGTGTGTTCGGGCGACTTGGTATTCACTGGTGTGGTTGGCCCAGGTAGGCAGACTGTGGCTACCAGTGTCTTTTGACAACAGAGAGTGAGCTTTGCTAAACGAAATGCCACTGCTTCGGCTGTAACGAGCACCCGTTTGTGCAGATCTGATGAGAACACGTGTTTGCCAAATAGACTTCTCAGGGTTAGTTGACTTCATGTTTTTGTCTCTATCTGCGTTTCGCACAATGGAAAATATTAGTCGACGGCTTTTCCAGTCCTTTTACTTTTCCGTTAGTTTTTCTAAAAATCAGTTTGATAGTCTAGTTCTCGAGCTTTGTGTAAACTATACTGCTTATGCTCAGGAAGTCAAGTCAGGCGAACAAACGTTTTCGATTGCTTATTATCAATCATATATAATAATATAAGTAAGGATAGACTTAAGAAACGTTGAAGCAAACAACTAGTTGTTATAAAGGGGAAAGTTTTACAGGGATCAAAGGGCCAGTTTCTAGTCATAATTAGAAGCTAGAGAGAGGGAGTCCAACAATTATTGCATGACCCCCTGTGCCCGGAACACCGCTCCCCTTACTAAGTACTGATTGCTTGCTTAAACGTTTGCTTACTCTTCCTTCCCTTTATATTATTATATTTGCCTGATGGTTAACAATCGAAAACGTTCGTTCGCCAAACTTGACTTCCTGAATGCTTATCCGGGTATCATCACTGTCTTCACGTAATCAATGATTAGATACCTTAATTTCTGGAAGCCTCTTTTTCTCGAATAACAATTTCCTGGCTGTCCGTTACTTTCTCTCGAGAACTCTCGAGTCAAAAATAAGTTTACATGATGCAGGGACTGGTTCTGTCCGTTTTCTGAAATGAAGGGAATTTTATTCCGACGATTGTCATTTGCATTGGTGTTTACTATCCCCCCCTTGATTCTACGCTCCCTCAACAGATTTATACGGAGTGTAGCCGTGGTGCAAACTGTCGTACTGCGGGGTTTGGCGAGCTTCCATTTTCTGGCTTACTGTCTGCATGTTTTAGTTCTACCAGTCGCTTTTTTCCATCTGTAGTCTGTTCTGTGTAGGTAACGCAGACTACCTGTACGCGAGCGTTTTGTTTGTAACCACTTTTCCTCCAGTGCCGCCAACCTTCCTGCTTCTGCAGGTTGTTGGAACGTCGGTATATGCGGGGTAACTCAGGACGGAGAGTCAGGCTATAATGAATCCTTAATTTGGCCTCTGTGGCGCTTTTCCACTTAGATAAGATCTGAACTGATCACCCTTTTGTTTACGCGCGCGGGCCAGCCGTGTGTGGCACGTGTAGACAGAATATTAAAGTTTGCCAAATACACTGCGCCCGATACCACCGCCAGCCGTCCTGTCCTAGTCATGCTAGCGGGCCCAGGTGGGTAATAGAAGCGTGTTTCATGTAAAGGCCGATTGGTGCTCGCAGATGCGTGTGGACACAGATCTTTCTGTTTGGCCACAATATACCATATCACAAGCTTGACATGGGATTTTGTAGATGGCTTCTTTCTTATTGAGGTAGCTAATCCTATCCTTAGGGTGTACTAACTGAGTGCGTAAAGTCGCCATCGGTTTGTGCGCCACTTTTATTTGGTGTTTCCGAAAGTGTCTTTCAACGAGTTCAGGCACATTCCTTATGTAAGGAAGGACTCGCCATGTGTTTGTTTTGGGCACCTGAGTGGAACTATCTGGTTCCTTTTTCTTGGATTGTTGTTGTCTCATGCATCGGCGCACAAAGTCTCTGGGGTAACCATTGCAGGAAGACAATTCAAACAGATAATTGAGCTCGCTTGGGTAGGTTTCTTCGTCAGAACAGTGTGTCTTGGCTCAGCGTAGCAGACTGTTGACGGCACTCCTTTTGTGAGAGATGGGGTTGTTGCTCTCATAGTTAACAATAACTTCTGCATACGTGTCTTTGCGGTAAACGAACGTTTGTAATGTTCCGTCAGCATTTCGCCGCACGAGAAAATCCAGAAATGGGAGTTTGTTGTTGACCTCCTTCTCGAGCGTGAATTGAATGCCCGGAATGGTTGAGTTAATGGTCTTCTGGATTGCTTCAAGATGGTCCTTTTTAATGACAACAAACGTGTCGTCTACATATCGTACCCATAACTTAGGGTTAATCGATGGTAGGGCCATCGTTGAAAGACGCTTGCGGAAACACCAAATAAAAGTGGCGCACAAACCGATGGCGACTTAACGCACTCAGATAGTACGTAGGGTTGGCTACCTCCATAAGAAAGAATCCATCTACAAAATCCCATGTCAAGCTTGTGATACGGTATATTGTGGCCAAACAGGAAGATCTGTCTCCACATGCATCTGCGAGCATTAATCGACAGCGAAGAGACATGACCGTTTTTCCGAAGTGGTTATGCATTGCCTTGACACAGAACATACTTTTGCATGGGACAAAACACGCATCGTTGGAGTTTGCCCCTCCAGAAAAGGCCGATAATTTGTTGAGGCCATGCACTCCGATGATTCATGCATCAACCGGCGTATCGAGTTAGCTGGAGTGTACAAACACCTGAAAGAAAGGTGGAAAAGACTGCAGCTGACAAACATGAACCAACATGAACCGCAATTACCGTCCACACCGGATAACCTGAACTGACCCCGAACTGACTCAAATTACAGTTGCCAATTTGTCATTACGCCATTAAGACTGATAATCATGTCCATCACGATGTGCCGCAAATTATAACCCCCAATTAACGCCTACACTAGATGACTATAGAACTGTATCGGCACTTTGAAATTCTAACTGTTGTTTGCAAATTTCTCTCAAGTCTGACGACGAACTGGGGATCCAGTGTCGAAAATGTACTCAATAAACTTACTCATTTCCCAAAGGATGCCTTTCCATGAAATTAAATTTCGTGGTATGCCTGTCTTTCAGTTTATAAGAAGCCTATTTGTCAGATGCGATGCAAGTCATCGTCCTTCCTCACCTAGTTTTGGGGCAAACGGTGGACATCGTCGTTCGTGACGGTAGAATTGAAATCTGCTAATGGTTTATAGATGCTAGAGCAGTTTACGTGGGCTTCCTGTACTTCAGCGTACAACTGAAGTCCGGCCGGTATGTTTTACGTCATTGTATTCAGTACTATACGCGCCCAAGCGACATGACTTCCTTTACTTGGTTGATTCACATCTACAGCGGAGTCTCGGGTGACGAGCAGCCCGAGTATTTCGGGTAAGGAGCGAACCACTAGCAGGCAATTTGTTTTGATTGACGAGCCTCCGCTCAGTTAAAACGTTGTCAGTGCGTGTGTGTGTGTATGTCAAAGTCCGCCGCTAGGTCTTGCTCCCAGACCGTGGTCCCTCGGTCACCTTCAGGCGATCAATTTGATTAGCTACGTTTCACAAGACGAGCGTTTCAGATGACGAGCTGGGTGCCGGAGTGGATTAAACTCGCTAACCGAGCTTCTACTGAATTTGACAAATCCAATCGGCTCCTCACCATTGTATGCAGTGCGGGCAAAAACCAATCAGAGGCCGGTTATTAAACCAGGGCTTGGGCTTAGTTCCATACTAGGCGACTGCCTTGCGCCAGATTTGCCAACATTCTCCCTGCTTATACTCACATTTGAGGATATTGGCGAATAACGTTAATTGAAAACTGGGCTCTTCTATGTCGATCCATTACAGCAGCGAAAATAAACTATGAGCGGATTTAGGTCTCCTTGATTTCGGCAGCTGGCTTGCTAGCTTTGCGTTGCATTTGTTGCAAGCTCAGCGTTTGAGCCTAGTTACAAACTCTGTAGTCTTCAAGGGTTTGTAGTAGCGATATAAACCTGGAAGCGTGATTTCAGTCTTCTGCCACCGTTCACGAAAAAATTGTTTGAAGTCCTATTAGTATTATCACTCAATTTTTAACATACGGCATTAATCGAACTTAATGTTAACGTAGAATGTACTATATGTAGATCTTTTATACACGAGGACATCGAAAATCAATAACAAATGATAGACACCGCCGGGAGGAAGCTCGCTAAAAAGTCGCAATCATGACGTGGCTTAAATATCTTGCCGTTAAGCTGCGCGCTAATTAATATCAGAAGCATGCTTTAGCATTTTTTCCGAATCTAAAACACGTTTTCGGATTTCCTTTGACCTACCAAAACTACTCTTATTGGACTTACACGTTGCCCAGGGTTTTTGGCAGCAGTCATAGAAACATGTTGCCTTCGGAGCCACTGTGAGGTACTCTGCTATCTGCCGTTAGCAAGAACTACGACGATACATTATTATGCTGCCTGAACGCCTAAGTAATACATCAGTGGACTCCGAGGTTGCCTGTTTTTCTTATTTTGTCTCGGGGACGCACTTTTTTGTTTATGTGAATGACTGTCAGCTTAATTAGAAAGCATTCTAATGTACAATGTTTGGAGCTCCTTATTAACTATTCTCAACTCGTCAGGTCGAACCCCTCCGTTTGTTAACTGTTTCCAGTATACTTTCCTTCTACGGCCCATCTAAGGTCCCATTTTTTGTTACTTTTCCCCAGATCAACCAACTGCAACACACCTTGGGAATTAAGGAGGAGCTCCTACAAATGTGGACCCAAAATCTCGATGCTCACGAGAGCTCACCCTGTCCCTCGACGTTAGACCTCTCCCGGAGGTCGATGCGTGACAGCCCTCTGGACACTTCAACGTAAGTTGACGTCGTAGTTTTCTGTGCTCCCATGCTTTCAATAACGGATCCCCGTAAGCAGTCCAGAAGTTTTAAGTAGCACGCTATTTTTCCATGTTCGAGACTTTATTCTAATTGAATTTTCCTATCCCAAAACCCCTCAAAAGCAATACTCAAGGGTTACCGGTGTCTGCCCTATGATTGTCTCCTTCCAGCGCCATAGTTAAGTTTTACCGATTCTGGCAGCAGAATGTTTAACTCCTGTATCGCTTTTAACAGTCCTCATTGAAATCAGGATTTGTAGGCGGGTGCCAATCTTATTTATAGCTGGGATAATTCTCTAGTACATTTAAGAGAGCTTGTGACTGGTGTTCAATGGTAGGAGCGCTGCTTTCCTGACCAAGTGAGAGCCCAGTTCAAACGTTAACTCTCCTCCACTGATCAAAGTCTTACCGACATCAGAGAAAAT
>JAYGXS010000002.1:10695670-10769730 GCA_036362985.1 Ligula intestinalis | reverse complement strand
CCGTTTGGGCAGTCAGCTCGCTGTTTCATATTGGTGGATTCCATATGGGTGGTAAAGTTGGGCGGGTAATATCGATCCAAGTGTGATTAAACTCATGGCGTGAAGCGGGCGTTTGTAGCTTAGCGGTAGAGCAGTAGCCTCTGGCAAAGGCTTTCTTTAATGCGCGGGTTCAAATTGAGCAAATCTGCCAAACCAACTTAATTATATTGGAATTCCTAGGCTGGACTGGGCTAGGCTGCGTTAATCACCCCGTACTTTAGGGCTCAATTAGCTGTCTTGAAAAACCTGGCGTTTCACGCACTTTCTTAGACTGCTATTGATCCAGAGGGCTGCGCTAATGCCTACATTATCACATACGCATTCTCTGATTGGCATTGCCCTAATGTCTCCCAGTTTTTTTGCTAGAATTGATTGGCATTTTTTTCAGAAGGCAAAACAGATGGAACGTTTGCCAGCCACTGTTATTACCGCTCCAGAAGCTGCCTTTAGTTAAGTGCAGAAGGACTTACCTCTAGTACTGGTAATTTGTTTTTAATGAGTGGATAAGGTTAGGGTTGAGGAATGTGGTCTCCCATAGCCCTCTATGTCAAAAAGAGGCCTGTAAGGTAAAAGTTACTTCGGACAATTTCTACATTTGCTGTCCCCGAACTATTTTCTTATTCGAATATCGATGTGATGATGGACGTGTGCAATCGAGGTTTGCAGGAGCACAGTCGAGCGTTGGGAATCTACAAACAATTTCTTTCCCGATTTACTACTCTCAGGCTTCTCAGATAGCAAATTCTTAATGGGAGTAATAGGTAAGCAAAAACTGACTGTAACTTAGTCGGAATTTATCCTGTTATTAGCTCATGAGCACCCTGGATTTTAAACAGAAGCCGAAGTATTTTTCTCACGTTCTGGGCATGGGGTTAGTAGCTCATTCATGGTAATTGATGATGCCTTTAGAATAACAGCGTCCCACATGCTTGGCAAAGTTAATTTATAAACTGATTATCAATGAACCCTTGAGATGAGGTATGACTGGCTAATAACGGCTAACAACCCAGAAATGGCCATTGTGGTCTCCTTTTGCCTTGTCGGATCTACTCCATCATATCTCATTAGTCGCTATGTGACTGCCTGCGCGGGCTCTAATTGTGTGCTCCAGGGCGAAGTGGAAGTTAATTGTTCCTCTACCAGATCGGCGATGCTCATATATTCACTAATTATCAAGTTCATGAGCACTTTGTATTTGAGGCAGGAAACAAAGTATTTTCCTTACGTTCTGGGCATCTGATACGTTGCTCATTCATGGTAATTGAGGATGCCCTCAGCACAGCAGCACCCCAGAGGCTTTTGAG
The DNA here is from genome assembly GCA_036362985.1 of Ligula intestinalis. Taxonomy (NCBI): domain Eukaryota; kingdom Metazoa; phylum Platyhelminthes; class Cestoda; order Diphyllobothriidea; family Diphyllobothriidae; genus Ligula; species Ligula intestinalis. The sequence continues at coordinate 10,768,387 of JAYGXS010000002.1, read as the reverse complement.
AAATTTAATTCATAGGATAATTATCGAATCCAAAAACCACGGGAAATGAGTTCTCGCCTATCTCGCGGCCATAGTGTTGAAAGGCTTTTCTATCACAGTTTTTTTTTGTTCGCGAGGAAAATTGTTCACAAATTATCCGCCCTAGAACCTTAGGGTTGATGGAAGTTGGGATTCCTTCTATGTCATAAGCGCCAAGTGCCCCATCTTTTTGTCCATAATGACCGGGCATGGACATCGTTAGCTATAAACCAAACTGTCGTGGAAACTGTGTATCCTATGCAGTTCGCATTCCACCTTGTATTGCTGGAGATTCTATGAACATATATTTTATCCTATAGGAGTACCGGTGGTAACTTCAGACGAGATGAGATCGACTTTATTCACAGGAAGATCCAGGCACTGGAAGAGGAGAATTTAAATCTGCGAAACGAGGTGAGTTTATCCACTTTCGTCTTAAACATACCACTCTCTTGAACGTGCTTTATTTTTTTTGTTGATCATTAACTATCCTCGCATGTTGATCTGTTAACGGGACTCCACTGCTGGCAACTGTTGTCAAAAGCTAAACCGAAGCGATGGGTAGTTGTAAACCTATATCTATTTTGGTTAAGAACCTTAATAGTAGTACTGCGGCCAAAATCTTCATATAGTCTTCTATTTAGGACAAGTCTCATAATCAGACCTCTAGGTCTATCGAACTACTTTTTTGGTATTATTTTCCGGACGGCTTTTTGTCTACCTGCACCCCCCGTCCCTCCCGATAAGCTGAGAGGTTTGGTGGGTTTGATCGAAAAGATTGTTTGGGAAATGTGAACGAACTCTATTATAAATTTTCGACGCTGGCACACGTGAGGGAGATGCGTAAAAAACAGTGCGCATTTTTAAAAATTCCGAAAAATCGATAACGATTTGTCATCCTTGGTCCATAGCAAGGTTTATTGGCTGGCGCTTTTTCCAGGCTTTCTTGAGATTGATGTACATTGAATCCCAATCAACGTGCTAAGAGAAGTCCTAATAACTGCTTGCCTGTCTCTCTCTCTCTGTTGCATTTATAAATGGTTAATTACGTACCAGTGACCTTTTTAATACCCTCCTTCACCTCCGTAGTTACCATGGCTACCGATAGTCGGCTCTAGGTTAGTTTATACTACCCCTCCGCAAACCTCATATATCAGTTGATCCTGCTCACATATTTTAGCGCACCGGGGAACAGGGCGCCGCGCTCCGCGATTGTATGCGCAAGTTGGCGGATGCCGTGGTCTACATCCGTAATCTCTCAGATGAGCAGGTCAAGCGCTCAGATGCTCTGATCCAACAGCAACACCAACTAAATCTCCTGATGAAGCGGAGCCAGGAACTAGAGAACAATTTGAATCAGGTGGGTACAGGCTCAACAGGGGTTGCTGTTTTTTGGTTTTAGGGCGAGTTTGTTGAATTTATCTTTGAACGGTGTTTTGTGAACTAATTCGAGACTAATCTCCTGACTCATGCTCTGTTGTTTTTAAAACATTTACTGGACTGCTACGTTTAGGAGTTAGACCGGCCACATATCCTTCTCACCTCTGCCAGAAAGTCCCCTTTTCCTTTGCAATTGTGCTCGTTTTATCAAGTAGCTCCACCGGAATCACCCGGACAAGCTCTCTGTGTATCTTTTTATATGGATTAGTCTTCTTTGCGGCTAAACTCTGCGGCGAAATGTTTACATGTCACTAAAATTCCTATCCATCAAGAGCTATCCGTAAATAGCCACAAAGTTGAATTCTACTCGTTGGCTGGTCAAACTGGTGCTTGCCTGCTGACAACACCTTAAAAGGCAATATTTACTGATAAACTTACTGGGGGAGGGTTAACCGTTGCATCGGTACTGAAAGCCTACGCAAGCCTCTGAATTGGCTCCTGAGAACTTTCAAGGAACAAAGCCATGAGGCAGGAGAAAAAGAAACTTACCACTGGAATCTTTAAAAGTTGAGCTCTTCGCAAAAGCTTGCTGGAGGCTACGATGCACTAATGTCAAATAAAAGGTACAGTTAGCATTAAGAAATTGTATCAGCCTATTAGATAGACTAATATTAAAAGCCTTCGACCTGGATGGCATCAGAAAAAAGTCGTTAGAAAGTATATGTTTTGAGCTGACGTCAATTTTTATGCAAATGTTTTTATTTTCTACGAAATATCTGCGTGTTCTTCACACCCACGCGCCGAACAATATTATGGGTCTTCATGACTTTCTCCTAAACACCCAGGACACAGGTAATAACCGACAGTTAGGCCATCGATTCTAACGATGTCCACCGTATGCTCCAATCAGCTTGGTGCGGGGACGGTGAATTCTGCGTAAATTGGTAGTAGAATTGCGAGGCGTCTGCCGCACTCTCTCTGTTCTCTTCCCCACCTGAGTCCACTGTCATGAAAACCGGAGGCGTGAGCAGGCGCAGGCGGCTGGCGCGGCCGAATTCGCCCCTATGCGTGTCGTCACACCTGGTTAGGATCCTAGTTGAGGGAGAGTGCCATAAAGGCCACATTAAGAAGTAGCCATCGCTGTGTCTCTCACTCCGTCGGTCAGCTACTTTGACAACAAAACACAACGTATGGAGGTTGATCTGACGTAGAGAAATGGGTGTAGCAGACCTTAGCGGCCTCAGAACAACAACTTCCGGAGGTCACTCGCTATAATCTGGCTCAACTACGCAGTGGGTACTCTGTGGTCCTTCGCCAGTCCCAACACCGGCTCGGCCCGTCCATACCCAACTGGCGTCCCAGCTGCGGCGTTTCTCCCTATGACTGTCAGCATCTGTTCGCCTGCAGTTCACGGCTAGGCACCCAACTCACCCCCTTGAACCATTGGCTCAGGCCGGCTGAGGTTGCGGCTTTTCTAGTCTCCCAACTGCACCCAGTTTGGACTCCGATGGGGACTCCTGATCCAACAATGGGCTACTAACCAACTAACAACTAAACGTACACAATGGACTGACCACGCAGTCCGGGTTATCCCGTCAGTTGGCAATCCTCTAAGCGCATTGTGATAGCTTCAATCGCGTCAGATTGATTGTATTAACGACAATGCGCTGAGCCATGGACCTCACCCTCTCCAGCATCAAGCCACCGTTTATCTGATGTGGGATATGCGCAGTGGCTGACAGGGCTGGTGAACCCGTCTACGCGCGCCACAGCGCGGCCTGTCCTCCTTGATACACACCAACACCGTGCTTAACAGCAGCCGTCGCCGTGTGACTCCCAATCTACTCAACAGCCCCGGAGCACACACTGGGTTGATGGTGTGTCTGTTAAGTATGTCAACTGGCTGCCTTATCAGCCACGGTAAAAACCAAAAGCGTAGACACGTACCTCGCCGACCTCAGGCGACTTCCTGACACAGCTGCCAGGATTTTGTTTGTCACTCGGCGTACTCTATAAAGGTTTCGGGCCTGTAACCGGATTTAAATTCTGCTGAAATTGGTCCCTCCACCGGTTTTCTTTGTGGCAACACTGTTAAACATTACTTTCTGGTGTGCGTGGTAAGGCTTTATAGTATTGGATTCATCGCGGTGACCCGAACGACTGAGTATATAATCGAGACAGTTAAGTGAATAGTGGACCACAGCTGTGGTTGGAGAGCCGAGACCTCTCGACAGTCACTAATGCCGTATTGCTTTACATCCTTAGCATTGTTGTAACCACGAGGTGGTGAGTTTTCCGCGCTCATCGCACCCTTCCCTCGGCTTCTTCAAAGCCTACATTGGTTAATGCCAAATAATAAATTTATTCCGCATAGCTATTGCTAGTAAAGCGTCGGTTTTTTACCGGTTTCCGGCTTAGATTGAGGCTGTACTGCTACTTAAATCAATGTGGTATTGCGCTTTAAGATAACTCTGATAGCAGGATTATATAGGTATTGCCGCTACTTACATAACGTCCTTTTGTGGCTCAACGCACTGTCTATGCACTGCACTTTTCTGAATTTTTGTCATTATGTGTTGCTTCCAATAGCGCGCACTTTAAGCTATTCTACCCTTAACAAAGCCTTAGCGCATTGCATGTGTTATTTTCCGGACATACTTCGCTCTTATTTAACCTGCCCCCCCCCCCCCATCGCAGCCTTATCTAGACTGTTTCTTTTTGCAAGGACCGCCTTTAAACTGCTTAGCTGTTGCCTCAAATTCTCTGTTTAGCAGCAACACGAAGAGAAAGAGAGCCTAGCATTTGTTTTGCCATCTGTTTATTTTACTTGCAGGTCGGTATAACAAACGAAATGTTGGCTGGCAAGGTAGATGAACTCAAGAACATAAATCAGCACCTTCACAAAGAATTGCGTGATATGAAGGACAAATATGATGAGAGTCTGGCGCTCTATGCACAGGCCCAGGTAGGGCGCAAACAATTTTTGCTTTTCGGATTATCTACAAATGTTAACTATGCTTTTTTGCTGGTATGCCAGAAGGTTTCCTGGTGTGAGAAAAAGGCGTTTTTGCAGAGGGCTAAAACTTCGTTCTGCAACCCCATCAGACCAGCAAGCTCCACCACTTTAAGGAATATCACAAATGTCAACCACTAGGGTGTTAATTTTACGTCCTTCTTTTTCTTCTTCTTCTTCTTCTTCTTCTTCTTCTTCTCCTCTCCTAGTGCAGAATTTTTTCAGTTTTCCCTAGTCGAAGTCTCGGTATTTTACGTAGTTGGCGGGCGGAATTATTATTAGGGACCCTGGCTCAAACCGTCTGAACAGAAAACCGCAGGGTTCTTCCGCCGATCCAGTCACTGGATACATCCAAAAACTTCCTCAGTTGCCCCATCGACTAATGACTTCAATAATGACTATAAGGAGACCAGATCATTAAACGAGACCGAATTTTTGTGCTCAGGACGTCGGCAGTGCTAGGCTGCCCGATTTTTGCGACACAGCGAGACGCCTCGTACGTGGTATTTTGGGTTCAGATGAGAGGCGCACTTTCAGGCTTGTGCGAACGAGAACATAGTCAGATTCATGGCTGTTACCGTATCGGCACCACGCATCAGTCTGCTATCGTAAACCCAGATACGGAACCTTGTGGTAACTAGAATGTAGTCAATTTGACTGGCTGTATGTCCATTTTTTAAATGCCAGGCCAAGGGGTGTTTATCTCGATGCTGGCAGTCAAAGTAAGCATCGAGAGCCAAGCCCAAAATGACCAGTAAGGTGAGTGTGTGAAGAGTTGCCGATTTCAGGTCGGCCATTCCCCTCTCTGGCAGCAATCAGCAGGACATGGTGAAATATGCTTCCAACTAACTCTTGTAGCTTTGAGTCCAAGGTCTCGTTATCGCGCGGTTCGGCAGTGAATGTTTTTTTTTGTACACGGAGAAGACAGATATCTACCAAGTGACCCCTCAGTCGCATTTAAGACATCCAGTCATTGACTGATTCAGATGCAAATAGTGCACATTTTTCTTGTATTAAGCTGGTGATAGCCACAACCAGAAGAGTTGCGTGGGCCGCTGTGATACACAGTAAAGTAGGAGTTAACTCTCGGGATTTTCATTTCTCGGACACCTGAGTTGGAGTTCCGGACTTCAGACATACATGCACGTTATACTGATGAAGACTGCGCGCCGTCGGACTTTGAGTACTGGGGGCCATAATCGTTCACATATTCCAGCATTCAATACCAAGAGTCCTCTCCTGGTTTATTAGTCCAGCTCACACACTATTCGCCCACATCACTGCACCAAACTTGTGGAGCGCATCGGTTCGCGCAGAAAACGTAGCGATGATCGTAATACTGTAATTTTCATGAGTTTTCTTGGGAACTACGATTGCAAGCGGGTCCTTACTAGCTGCTCGGATTGTATTTTTCCTCGCGGTTGTCCCCTATAGCGCTTTGGCTCAAAAACCTGACCACAAGATAGCGATAGCACGTACAAACTTATTTAATAGCGGTTAACGCTCGACTTGCCAGACCTGCGCTTTCCCCGACCTAGTAACATTATCGCTGCTGATTCGCGATTGCTTTTTCGCTGAAGGCCGTTCTACTATCCGTCACTTGTAAACACGATGGGTAACCAACAATTAGGCTACTTTACCGCTTCACTATAAGCAAATTCAAACACTACTCGCTATTGCGCCAATTTCTGTGCAGAGGTGGTTGGGGTGGTTGTGATGTTTGTTCTCGTCTGGTTTGAAGTAAACATTATTTGTGAGCTGCTTGAATTGTCATTCATTGATGAGCTTTCACCTGACTACTAACAGAACTCATCTGTCCCCCTCCGCCTTGGGCTTCGAAAGCGGCCCTGACAGCCGTAACAGCTAGATATAGGCAGATAGTATTGCCGGCAAAGACAAGAGAGACTGGAATAGCCATTTCTGGCTGATAAGTCGTCGTCAGCCAGGCATACCCAGCCCCAAGTGTTTTCCCACCTTAGCCTCGAACTCGTGACCTTTGGGTCCATATACCCTGAGCTAAACTAGCTAGGTAGCAAGCTCGTGGCTCAATGTTTAGGACGTTTGACTCTGATCAAAAAGGTCGCGAGTTCCAGCCTCGGGTGGGACACCACTTGTGTCTCTGGCTGACGATGGCTATTAAGCCAGAAATGGCCATTCCAGTCTCCCTTGTCTCCCTTGCCGGCAATGCTATCTGTTCGAATTGTATGAATTTGAAAGTAGGCATCCAGAGAAATATAATTGATGGAGAAATTCTTCGGGAAACGGTAATAAACTTTATGCGTAAATTTTCGACACTAGCACGCTAGTTCGTCTTCAAACGTGAGGAAATAGTGTGAGGAACAGTTCACATTTTTAAAAGTGTCAAAAAAATCGATAATGCTGTGTCAGCTGTGGTCATTAGCCTGCTTTTGTGGTTGGTCTATTTTCCAGGCCTTTTTAAGGTTGGTGTATATTGAATCCACTTCAACGTGCCTGTTGATGCAGGATTCGTCGGAATTCATAGCTTCTAAAAATTCGCGACCTTTTTTGTATGGGCAAGAGCCGACAATGCAAGTTTTGTCCCATGCAAATTGGTGCTCAGTTTCTACTGTGTGCATTGCGATCTCGGACAACGGATGTCGTCCCTTTACCGCTCGCTGATGTTCACGTAAGCGTGTGGAGGCCGATCGTCCTGTTTGTCCGCAATTAACTGCATTGCAACAGCTACAAGGAATTTTGTAAAAGACCTCTTTTCTGTCTAAATAGCCAACCCTATCCTTAGGGTGTACAAGCTGGTTTCGTAGAGTATGTGTTGGTTTGTGCGCTTCTTGGATTTGATACTTCTTCAGGTGTCTTTCAACGTGTTCAGACACGTTTGTAATATATGGAAGTGTTCGCCAATTTCTTGGATAAGCACTTGATCGGAACATTCTAGTTCCTTTTTGTTTTTTTGAAACTTTTGCCGTTTTTATGTATTGACGCACGAACTCTCTGGGGTAGCCGTTTTTTGAAAGCAGTTTGAGTATGTAATTAAGTTCGGCTTGGTAGAGGTCGGGGTTAGAACAATGCATTTTTGCTCGAATCATTATGGTGATAACAGTTCTTCGCTTGTGAGCAATAGGGAAGTCGCTCTTGTAATGAAGGATAACATCAGCATAGACCTTTTTGTGTTTAACCGATGTTTGAAACGTTCCATCAGTATTACGCCGTACGAGGACGTCAAGAAAGGGGAGTTTGTTGTCAATTTCTGTTTCGAGCGTAAATGTGATTTCAGGTATCGTTGAATTGATAATGTTTTGTAGTATTTCCAGTTGGTCCTTTTTAACAATGACAAACGTGTCATCGACATAGCGTACCCACAACTTGGGGTTAACTAGTGGTAGGGCCATGGTTTCTAATTTTTGCATAGTTATTTTGGCCAAGAAGCCTGAAATTGAAGACCCCATGGGTGCTCCTTTTATTTGTTTATAGGATTTTTGAGCGAACGAGAAATTCGTTTCCAAACATAGGTTTAAGAATTCAAGCAGGGCAAATAAAGGGAAGTCAATTTCGTAGGAATTAAGTAATTCTTCTGTGTATTTTCTTGCTAAATCTAATGGTATTGATGTGAAGAGAGAGACAACATCAAATGATACCATTATTTCGTTCGCTGTTATTTCAAGCCCTTTTAATTTGTTTAAAAACTCCATGGAGTTGTTGATTGATGTTTCACAATCTTTTGTTAATAGGTGAAGTTTTCGAAATAGCCATTTTGCGATTTTGTAATTGGGTGCGCCGATTAATGATACTATCGGTCTTATTGATACTTCGGGCTTGTGTATTTTAGTTAGTCCGTAGATTTTAGCTATGTTTGGTTCGGTTTGCCTTAGGGACTTCGCAATATCTCCTGATATTTCTTTCTTCCCTGTAAGACGTTTAAGTACCTTTTCAATATTTGCATTTTCTGTTTTGGTGGGGTCCGTACTAAGGGTTTCGTATGTTCCTATGCTCGAATTGTGTTCACTTCACAGCATATGATTTGGTTCAAAATTGCAGGTCTCTCCGGCCTTAGAGCTACGTCAAAATATACTGACGATAACAGAAAACGTTGAGTTTTTGTTCTTGCCTTATTTGGAAGGTTTTTAAGCTCCCATCTACATCGGTCTTCAGTTGTCTCATTTTAATTCTCTTTCCTTTGCCCGTTTCTCTTCCCTACTAGGCGAATGTTCGTCAGCTGCGTAGATATACTCGCAAAGCCAGCCTCGGTGGTAACAGCTCTCTGCTATACAGTCCGCCGGACGTACAGGCTGGCTCGCCGGTCGCAGTGCGACCGATGTCCATCGCCGAGGAGCTGATCCAGTCCGTTCAGCAGCAGCAGCAGCAGTCGGCAGCCGCATCTGTAAAGTAGGCAGAACATTCTCCTTTGCTACCCAAACTTCCTTTCGCTTAAAGCATCGTTTTCCCGGAAGAAATTTGAGCGACGCAAAGACAACGAGCTTTTTCAAAAGTTAATGACGTCATACAATTTCGTGACCTCTTATCCAACTGCTTACGATCATTACCTACTAAAAAGATAAAACAAACGGACCAATTAGGTATCGACCTAGAAGATTGAAATTTGATAGGTCAGTAGAGCATGAGTTGTTGGCAAAAATGGATGCGGGTGCGCACGGTGAGGGGAATGTGCGGAAAGGGAGGCAGTTATAAATGATTAAATGATTGTATAATGACGTCATTAAATTCTGCAAACCTCGTTGCCCTTGCGTTATTCAACTTTCGCCGGGGAAGCAAATTAATTTTATTTGAACAGGGCAAATGCAACGAGATTCACTGATTTAATGACGTCCTAAAATTTCGTGACCTTTTATTCAACTGCATGTGGTCATTGCCCATCAGTAAGATGATGCAAACTGAACAACTTTAGATTGTCTAAGTTCCGCAAATATTCCCATGGTTAATAGAAGAAGTCATTTTTTGGCAAATTAACTTCCACAGTTTTGTCCCCCTCAATATAAAACGAAATCTGGTCCAGGGATTAGCAGCTCGAATACGACAGATCTGTTCTCCTGAAACTGTCGAAGCAGAACTCCAACAGCTGCAGCATACACTAATTGAAAATGGATACCCGGAAAGGTTCATCCGCAGAAATCTTGGTGACGCGCCAAAAAAGCCTGTCACCGTAACTGCAGAAAAGAAAGACGTGTTCATAAGACTGCCTTTCTTAGGCGATGCAACCAGTGAGCTGGTCAGACGATGCTTGAGGACTGCAATCACAAACGCTTTCCCAGCGGCGAACTTACGGGTGCTCTTCACGAACTCTCCACTCCTACGATTGGGAGGTAAAGACAGACTCCCTTTGAAGGCCACATCAATGTGCATTTACTCTTTCACTTGCTACTGTGGATCGGAATACATCGGCCGTACAACGAGGCGTCTGGAAAAGAGGGTACGTGAGCACATACCGACCTGACTAAGTAAAGGTGAAACTAGATCGATCTTGAGTGCTATTCTCGCACATCTAGTCGATACGAACCATCGAATCAATACTAACGAAGCCTTTCAGGTGGTTTACAGGACACCATCTAATTTTTCCCAAGGCCTACACCAACGGATGCTTGCAACAGCCGAAGCAGTAGCCATGAGGCTAGCAAATCCATTGCTGTGTTGTCAGAAGACTCTGACACAAGCTCTGTTACTTCCATGGCCTAAACCGACACCAGGTGGCGATAGGATTTCGCCCCTACCAACAAGCGACAATCCCTCAACCAACACGCTGACATGGCCTACATGCGCAAACTGACATAATCCGCGTTGGCCAATCAAATCCCGTGTTAGATAGTTATTGATTTTTCTACCTATTCAAACTTTTATTGTTATGTACAGCGTTAATTTCCCTTGAAAATGTTTGGTGTGATGAAGAGTTGCTGAAAACAATTGTTTGCCAAAAACTGACTTCTTCTATGAACAACTTTAACTAATCAGATGCAAAGTTGCTGTTCATTATACCAAAGATATCTTTGCATTCGTAGATGTGATACGTAATGAAAGCTTAGAGTTTAAGCGCATGATCTCGCTTGGCGTGCAAAGTCTGTTCGCAAGCATGCCACTGGATGGAACCGTTGGCATAGTTGGTGAAAATGCGGCTGAAACAGGTCTGAAACCTGGCCAACTACAGGAACTACTACAGGTATGCATGAAGAATTTACAGTTCCAGTTCAGAGGATAGTTATATCGACAGCGTAGCTATGGGTAGACCATTAGGAGCAGTCTTAGCGGAGATCTCGTGTTAAAATCTGGAAATAAAATTGTCCAAAAACTTAGTAAAGAAAACCGCGTTCTATAGGCATTGGGTGGATGATATTTTCGCTTTAGTCGAAAACCCTAAAGAGGCAGATTTACTACTTAAGGCTATGAACGAGGAACTTACAAAGATGAAATAGACGATCGAGCATGAAAAGAATGAAGCACTGGCTTTTTTAGATGTTCTTATACGAAGGCGGGCAGATTGTTTAATTCCGAGGTCTATCCGTGGAAAGGCCAGTACATGCACTTTCTTAGTTTCGTTACAATTCAGAGGAAACGAAACTTGGTTTTATGTCTGTCCATTAGCATCTGTTCTTCGAATACGATCGATGGTGAAATGACATTCCTGAAGAAAGTGTTTTTTGTAAGTGGGTATCCGAAGAAATTCCTCGACAAGTATCGCCATCGCAGACAAGAAAGCCCTCCCGAAATATTCGTGGCAACAAGTCTCTGATCATCTTCCTCCCTTTCAAGGGCGATAATTTGTCCAATGTGATCAAACGGCGGCTTCGATGCATGATTGAACGAACGTACATAAGCACAACAACGGCTATTCCAGTAAGACTGACTAAAATCATCCCGTCTTTACACGCCACGTCAAATGTATTTATGAGTTTACGTGCATTTGCGGATGCCAATACCCTGGGCGTACGCAAAGACAGTTGGCAACGCGCCAGCTAGACATACACCGCAGTGGCTGCTTAGAACGGAAAGTAAACTACCCAAGAGTTCAAGCACGGAGTGCCTAGTGGACACTGGCTTTACCGTCGACCCAAGGACTACGTATAGGTTCGTACTTCAGGTGACGACCGGGCGTCCCCTTTGCAGCGGCTGCTCCAACACGAAGAAGAAGGTCAGAACACTGTAAGCAGCTTGATCACTTTATCAACCTCGCAGTGCCGTGGTAGCGATCAATAAAGGATCTTAACCCATTTTCTCTCCCCCCACCTTTCCTCGTATGACCGACTGCTGCTCTGCACTTTGCCCCCCTCCCCCCACCCTTCAATCACGCTTGACAGGCTGTCACTGGAACCTGAACGTCCTTGCTTCGTTAACGGTCTCTCCCTCCTCTTACCCCTCACCATAAGCACCCTCACCTAAGACTAATAGTTCGTGTTCTATGTACCTATCAAATATCACCCTTCTAGTTCGGTAATTCAATGAACAGCTTATTTTATCTTATCAATAGGCAATTACCGTATGCAGTTGAACAAGCGGTCGCGAAATTGTATGCCGTCATTCAATTCCGCAAACCTCCTTATCTTTACGTTGGTCATACTTCTGTTTGACTCCTGGTTTATCCTCATCAGTGGTAGCTACAGCCGACCTCCTATACTAACAATACTCCTTCGTGTAATAGTTTGAAATTGGTGGGTGTATATTAAATTTTACGTTGAAAAGTCATATTGGCAAACAGTTGTTCTCAGTCATTCATCATCAGTTCGGTACAGTGACATAGAGAATAAAAATTATTAGCTAATTGCAGCGTTGTGGGTATTCTTTTACACCCGTCTGTTGTTACTCCTAGTAGCCATTACGAAGTCCAATTTAGGATGCAAAGAATAAAAACAAGCAACCATGCAATAGCTCGGAAAGCTGTTGTTTTAGTCATATGCTACCGTTCCCAGTAGGCACGTCATTAAATACTTTATATTAAAAAAGTGCAGTAGAATCGAGCAGCTGGAATCCAGTTTACAGTTTTGAGCTATCGCAATCTCCACATATCTATTCTTTGAGAACAACAATAGGGCAATTGTGTCACATGCAGACACATACCAGTCAGACTGACCTCTTAACCTTAAAAAGGACTTTACTCCTTGTTGTTAGGCTCCAGCCATGGAATTGGTAGTATTTTAGTTCCATACTGCCCCACTGAAAACCAGACCCTCCAGCTGGTGACTTGGCTGCTTCTGCTCAACAGCTTCCATCAGGACAGATTCTTAACTATCACACCCCTCCACTTTTGCGCCTCGGTCTCCCAGAAACGTTTAAGCTAGTGGAATTGGCCGAATACTTGATGAGCGGTCTCGTTAGCAGTATTGAACACATTGATTTAAATATGTAAACCCTCACCAAAATGATTAATTTTGTTTTCTTAAATACAGTGGAGTCCGGTTAATGTGAACACCTCCGTTCCAGGCCAACTGTCCATATTAACTGGTTGTCCACATTAAGCGAACTGACCCCAAACCAGTCGTTTCTACTATGGAGAAATTCCGTTCCTGGCCAACTGTCCACATTAAGCGGTTGTCAACATTAACCGTGTCCGCATTAACCGGACTCCACTGTAGTATGTACCCGAATCCAATTAAAGGACCTAATGTACACAAATTACCAATCCTTGATTGATTGACACTGTCACATTGGATTTCAGTCTAGCTGCCTAACATGTCAGGTTTCTGTTTTCCACCAAAACATTTTGATCAATTTGATGTGCCCAGTAGCTGGAAAGAACTGAAAAAACACATCACTGAAAATCTTAACCACTACTATGATTTTCTATGACGTAGTACCAACCAATTTGCACCTAGTCCTCCAACCGCATGAAAACCCATCTGAACCGAGGCGTAGTAATTGCGTGTTTGGCTCGATCCTATCTCATGCATTTCTTTCTTGCTTTTTTTCGGGTATCGTTAGTCCTCCCCTCACGGCGGCCACCAATCATGTCACCCGAAGCGAGGGGGCACCAGCTGCGGTCCCCTGTACCTGCGCCGCTGCGGCCGCGGCTAACGGTACAAATCTGGGCCCCTCGTTGTCGATGCAGAGAGAAGGGGAGTGCACGTGGGACGATGCCACGATTGACAGCAGTGGTTTCGTCAGTTACTCTGGTAAGTTATTTGATGAGACTCTGTGTGTGAATTAGGCTGTGTACTGTCTAGGTTACAAAAAGTTAATATTTTTGAACCAATATTAGACACAGCGTCTTATTTTCTCCGAGGTCCCAAATAAAAAAGTCCCCTCGACAAGTAAAAACGGGCGTTTTGTCCGCGCAAGACACTGTTATGTTAAATTGCATATCTCTCACTGGTTATCAAATTTAAATGAATTAATGTCATTCCTAGATTTTATCAAAAATTATTGTTGCATGCATTCGCGTTATCTTCCGTATGATTAAACCTGTCTCAGGCAAAAAATATGTTAACCTGGTCTGCTTTAAAACCGTGTACTGGTTTCAGCTAACATTATCAAAACTCAAACAATTGTTTACCTAATTACTTTCCTTGGTATGTTTTCAAATTTTAACGATAAGATTTTTGCTCTAGATGCTGAAATGTTAATACTGAGAATAGAGGTCGTTGTCACTGAATTTCTCATGAAAAACAGTGATTTAATCTCTTTTTTATCCTTCGGTACCCTCACAGAACCCATCGAGAACGCTATCGGGACTGCTCGTCAGCCCCCTAGTCCTTGGCGTCGTCGTGCAGAGGTACTACAGGACTCCCGGCGGGTCGCTCTTTCACGTGGCCTTGCGTGGGAAGAGAACCTCGGAGAGATTGATGACTATGTTTTTGAAGAAGAGATGGATGGTGAGGCTACCGGTCCCCCTAAAATCAGTGGAAGTCCACTTAACTTTGGTCCTTCATCGGCCCAGATCAAATCCCAGCAGTTAGCCCAGCAGTTGCAGAACCTCCAAATCAAAAAACCCTCCGCTTTCCGCATTCAACAGCCCTCGTACGTTTGTTCTCATTTCGCATTGCTTGTTTTTACATTTAAGCGTTTCCTGTCGCTATAGTTCCAAATTTTGTGTAGTACGTCGAGTTTTTGAAACTATACACCTCCGCGTGCGCTAACGTCTTTTAGCAAAACTTTAGTTTGGACTAGGGACCGTTTAATGAATGTCAAGTATTTATGGAAATACCTTGTATTACTGTTCTCCCAATGGAATGGTGATTTAACTTTCCCATCACTTCAGATGCTGTATTGTCTACCGCTATTCTATTAACTTGCTTTATTACCGAAAGCCTTGAGAAACGTAGAGCCGGTCCTGTTAAAACATTACGGGGAGACTCCTGAAGTCCGATGCCTGAATAGTGCTACTCCTAATACGCTGGAAAATTCGACCGTCGATTTCGACTATGTCCACCGTATGTTCCACAACAGGGTAATGCAGGGACGCTGAATTGCGCGTGATTTGGTTTTAAGTGATGGTATAGTTGCGTGGCATCTACCTCTCTCTCTCTCGCGCGCTCTCTCTCTCTCTCTCTCCTCACCCACATGAAAGCGGAAGGAGGAAACTCACCCCTCAGGCTCACGGGAACCCGATTTTAGGCGAAAGGACCGGTAAGGCATGTCAGGGAACAAATTAGATCGCAATTATTCTGTAAAAAAAGTTACGTAGGTAAGCTGGGGTGCTTACTCAAGCCTCGAGCGGGGACACTGAAGCATGCTATAATGTCATCGCTAACCCCCCACCAAACAACGGTAAGCGCTTGTATGTAGGGGGAGTGCGCCCCAACCTCGGGCGAGGTCACTAAAGTACAATTTCTAGTGGTACCACCAACACCAACTGTGTGAAAGGTTAACGCAGTACAAAAGTGAGAAGATTGGGGAAATCGCCATACTTAAAATTAGTAAGTAAGTAATTATTCCTGTGGCTTACTTGAAAGACTATGTTGCTTAATATAATGATAAAATCAGTTTTTGTATGCGGCGGCCTTCGGAGGACCATTCTGCAGCTCAATGCCATCATCAAATCCCTGCTGGGTCGACGGATGGCGTGTAGAAAACTGAAAGATTGTGGGTTATTCAACCTACTTAAAAAATTAAGTAGGTGGCTATAATACAAAACGACCTTTTGAAGACCCCAATTGGATTCTCTACTCCCCTCCCCTGTTGGGCATTTTTTATCAGCGCGCAACCCGAATAATGCCTACCCTACCTAATCCAGTCCCGGTGTTGGTAAAGTGCATATATAATGCTGCCCGTTCCTGGGGGTACCCTAATTCACACAAAACATGGTATTTAAACAGGAGTGGAGGAAGAGCTGTCAATCATTGAAAGAGGCATTTTTTGCCAGACGCTTGCAGGGATCCGTCATAAGGGACAGGGGGGAACCAGAAATATTTCTTATTACTCACCAGTTGCGTCTACATTTTTGAAAAGAACGCATAAGTAGGTAGTAACTTCTCATGACAAAAGGGCTTCAGTGTCTTCAAGTTAGAATTATGCGCAACTGACAATTTATAAGGTGGCGAAGTGATGAAGCAGCCGTTAACAGGTCTTGACCAATGGGCAGGGAGCACTGAAATATGTGTTTTTAGATTATTCGTATCCTCCTTTAGCAGCGGCCGGGAACACGCACATATGTGCTTGTCCTCGATCCCTGTCGCAGATGTTGGTTGGGCGCGT
The DNA here is from genome assembly GCA_036362985.1 of Ligula intestinalis. Classification (NCBI taxonomy): domain Eukaryota; kingdom Metazoa; phylum Platyhelminthes; class Cestoda; order Diphyllobothriidea; family Diphyllobothriidae; genus Ligula; species Ligula intestinalis. The sequence continues at coordinate 10,752,366 of JAYGXS010000002.1, read as the reverse complement.
AGAGTACTTATTGGTTGGTTGGTAGCCCATGTTGGATCACCGAGCCGGGTCTGTAGAAATGTATGGCATGATACTTTTTAGTATTTTAGCACCGGCGTTTATTCCTTAGACTTAAGGCTGTTTATCAACGGCCCCATTTGTTTCATGCCTTAGAATCGGCTAGCATAAGTGTCGACTAGGCTGTCTGGCGGCGAACATCACGTCAGGTCTGTCTTGCTTGCAGTCCGAGACTAAACATTTTTCAGTGTTATTTATGTCTCTCTGTTCTCTAATGATAGTAGAAAAACCAGAGATGACCATTGTAGTCTCCCCCGTATTTGTCGGCATTTCACAGTTTGTCGCTATGTCACCGCTCACGATGGACCGAGCTTGCTCACTTCTGAAGTTGGATTGATTCCACATGATTCTGAGTACAGTAGAACCTAGGTTTACGAACTTAAGCCGTTCGGGCGCCAAGCTGGCGGTGTGAAACGCTCGTCTTCCGAAACGCAGTTAATCAAACTGCATCAGTTCACTGATTGGCTACAGGCGACCGAGGGCCCATGCCTTGGGAGCAAGACTCAATGTTGGACGCAGGCATACACACACACACGCGCACTGAGCGGAAGCTCATCACTAGAAAAAACTGTTCGTGTGAGTGGCTCGCTCGCTACCTAAAGTACTCGTAGATGAGACTGTTTGTCACCCGAGGCTACACTATATTCCTGATCGCAGCTGACAGGGCTCGATTTCATGACTTAAGCAGTAGTACGTTGGGTTCATTCCCTCGATGGCTAACTAGTTTTGGATTAAAAATGCCGGTTTTTATGTCCTACTATTGAGGGTTGGGATGCCTTACGACGACAATCAAGCCAAATGTAGTCATTCCTGCCTACGTGATCCGTGTGGGTACTTTTTCTGTTTGTTTACTCGCCGAATCAGCCTCGTCTGCCGTTATTGCCAGTTGGTTAATTAACCTGAAAAACTTGCCGGCTCCCGGTGGTTACGCTAACCAGCTAACAATCTTTCTTTTTTCCATGCACGTTTTTCCTCTCAGGCAGCGGATTGCACCTTCGCTGTCCACGTCTCAGACTGCTGACCCGAGCACTCGCTGTACATTCCGAAGGAGTCTGATTTTGGAACCAGGTACTCTTGACGCAATAACCCAGGACCTTGCGGAGTCTCAGACGGAAACCTACAAAATGCGTCGCCGCAAGAGTCTCGATGACAGCTCCATAGATTCTCGCGCGCCATCAGCTGAACGGTCTCTGTCCTACATCTCAGTCATTCACTTTGTCCCTTCTTCTTCACTCAATGCGCTGTCATAATTCGGGTCTTTATACAGAACTAAAAAGCTAAACGCTAGGCTGTTTGTTTGAACCTCAGATATGTGGACCAGAGAAATGTTGCATAAATACTAATTTGAAGACTGTATAAACAGCAAAATTTAATGGATCCATAAATTTCGAGAGGGCTCTTCAGTTGCCACCCCTCATTGCATAACGGGAATGAACGTTAGATAAAATACACAACTGAATTCATACAGAAAAAATCGATAAAAACCGGCAACGTCACTGTACATGGCCAAGAGGCATTCGATAAAGCTGAAAGTTAAACGCTGTAGACAGCAAAAACTGGAGAAAAAACGTCTAGGCAAAAAGAAAGAAAATTTGGGGAGGGGGGATGTGTAAACAAGGAGCCAGTGTTACCAAGGTAGAGTTAGGTTAACTACATGCTCCAGTTGTTTACATAGGTCAGGTTTAAACCGCCTTATGTACGCTGCCTCCAGGTAGCGTAAGGTGCGAGTTGTTCGTGCTTGAACAAGTACTCGGAAGGAGGTTTTAGGGTCCACGGAGTGGCCCGTATCTAGCAAGTGTTCAGTGATTGACGAGCGAGGTGTTCGTTTTTCTTGCTTAAACAACCAGCTAGGTAAGTGTTCCTTTGCTCTGGTGGCCAATTGCCTTTGCGTTCGCCCTATGTACTTGCATCCGCAAGTGCATGTAAATTCATAAACACAGTTTGAAGTGGCGTGCATCGGCAAGGCATCCTTCGCACGAGGAATCGGTAAAAGCTTTGTTAGATTGCAAATTATAAGCTCAGCAGCATAATATGTCCTGTGAATGGCATTAACGAGTCGTCTCTTGATCGTATTGAAAATGCTGTCACCTTTAAACGGCAAAGATATGAAAACCGGCTTCTTCGGAACTATCTGTTCCGTCATTTTAGGCCATAATGGTTTTTTATATTTGTCAATAAACTGTGTTGGGTATCCGCGCTTCTGTAGAGTTACTTTGAGTTTAGTTATTTCATCTTCCAATGTATCCACAGAACAGATTTTTCTCGTTCTCTGGAAGAGAGTGCATACCAAGTTTCGTTTCCATTGAATGGGCACAAAACTCAAATAATGCAAGTACTGTCCTTTCCACGTATTCTTATGGTAGACAGTTCGTGTGATGGAGCCATCTTTCTTTCTTGACATGTGAACATCGAGGAAAGAAAGCTGGTTATCCCGTTCCTGTTCCATGGTAAATTTGATCTTGGGATGCAGGCTGTTCATTATAAGCAATAATTGTTCAGCTTCTTTGATGTTGTCTACGATCGCGAAGACGTCATCTACGTATCTTCTGTACTAGGTTATCTTGTTCAAATTCGTGGATACTTTTTCCTCTAGATGCCCCATAAATATGTCATCAAAAGTTGGTCCCGTTTTCATATCTTTGCCGTTTAAAGGTGACAACATTTTCAATACGATCAAGAGACGACTCATTAATGCCATTCACAGGACATATTATGCTGCTGAGCTTATAATTTGCAATCTAACAAAGCTTTTACCGATTCCTCGTGCGAAGGATGCCTTGCCGATGCACGCCACTTCAAACTGTGTTTATGAATTTACATGCACTTGCGGATGCAAGTACATAGGGCGAACGCAAAGGCAATTGGCCACCAGAGCAAAGGAACACTTACCTAGCTGGTTGTTTAAGCAAGAAAAACGAACACCTCGCCCGTCAATCACTGAACACTTGCTAGATACGGGCCACTCCGTGGACCCTAAAACCTCCTTCCGAGTACTTGTTCAAGCACGAACAACTCGCACCTTACGCTACCTGGAGGCAGCGTACATAAGGCGGTTTAAACCTGACCTATGTAAACAACTGGAGCATGTAGTTAACCTAACTCTACCTTGGTAACACTGGCTCCTTGTTTACACATCCCCCCTCCCCAAATTTTCTTTCTTTTTGCCTAGACGTTTTTTCTCCAGTTTTTGCTGTCTACAGCGTTTAACTTTCAGCTTTATCGAATGCCTCTTGGCCATGTACAGTGACGTTGCCGGTTTTTATCGATTTTTTCTGTATGAATTCAGTTGTGTATTTTCTCTAACGTTCATTCCCGTTATGCAATGAGGGGTGGCAACTGAAGAGCCCTCTCGAAATTTATGGATCCATTAAATTTTGCTGTTTATACAGTCTTCAAATTTTCACCAGGAAAAAGAAGCTTTACATAAATACTAATGCTGGACTGCTTTAGGTAAGTATTTCGTCAAATTAAAGCAGCCGGGATTATCGCAGCGCGTTGATGTTCAGGTATTAATACGTATTGTTAGGGGGGTTTGGAAGATTTGCCTAATTCGGTTAACCCAATTGTTAAACGTTTGCGGCCTCGATGGGAGTCAAACCCACAGAGCAGGGTAGACTTTTGTGCAGTCTGGGCTCTACTGCTCCCTGCTGTGTGGGTTCGAATTTCACCGAGGCTGCGAGTTTTTTACAATTAGGTCAACTGAATTAATACTTATGCCTGACACAACTGGCAATGTGTGGCCTAGATGGCTTCGAGGATGTGAAGGTACGGTTTTTAATCACAGAAATCATAATTAATGACAAGAAGGAATGCATTAACTGATTGAAGTTTCGAGCAGCCGAGCTTGCTGTCGACTGTCCAGCTCTCAGCCTGGGCCCCCTGTGTGGGTGTCTTAGCACTTGCCGTTCACCTGGTGGTCACTTCGCTTACATCTCGGTCTCGAAAAACTTGAGATGCACAACGGTCTCCATCTGCTGTTGTCTTTGTCACGAGTGCAAGTCTAAATCTTCAGGCGAATGAAGTTCTTGTTCAGGCAAAGTTTCCTTCACATCATTGGTCGGTTCCATCATATGCAACACCTCACCCGACGCCATCTGCCGGTGTCCTCTGGAAATAGCGATATGCCATAACGTACTTGGTACGTACTGGTACTTGCAATTAGCACGAACGCTGACCTAGCCCGACTGTTGTCCTGAACGCCAGCACGAGGAGCAAGATAAGTTAATCGGACAGGAGGAGAAATGGATTCACACAACACAAGTCAAGGCAAGAAAGTGCAACTCACCTTTACATAAAGACTGCGTGGTATTTATTCAGTCCGCTCCATGAGCACGCGTCAGCGACAGGAGACCAATCAGCTATGACGATAAGTGTATAGGCACGGCACGCGCCATCATGACAGCGGCGTGGAACTGCACTTAGGGGCCTTTCTGTAAGTTGAGTAATCATGGGAATGGGCGCATTCCCAAAAATAAGTTAATTCGGGTCTTTTTCCTACTAAACCAAAACCGTGAACTTTATTGGAATCTTCTGCCCGCCTGAGACGTTCTGTAAGTAGAGCAAATCACGAAGGTTGGGATGTAATCCTGACTACTAGCGGCTGGAATGCACGCTAACATGCCCTGTTCGTACCAGCTACGAATATCTATTATGAATTCGAAAGTCGCTTATTCTAGGTGTGTGTGTGACTACTTCACAACAGTATCCTATAAATGTTACTCTCCCTATGTGTCTCTGAATTTGGATTTGAGAGTGAATTCAAAACGTCAGGCCTTTTTATTTAAACTACAACGTTCACCTCCTAGTGGCGTTTGCCTATCCGTGGCAGGCGTGTACGCGAAAATCGAGTCTTCACTCGCTAGTCAAATAACAAAGCTATGTGATAAATTTTCTCACCTGCGGCTATGATAGGCAAACTATTGATCGACGTTATTGGTTAAGATGACCTCACCTATTCAATATTTCTTCTCAGTATGGTAATGGCTTACCATCCAATAGGCCACGAAGATGTCATTGTGCCCTTTAACCGCTGAAAGCCAGTGTTCGGTTGTAGCCTGTGTTGTGTTCGAGTTGTCTCTATAGTTATGCTGATCGCTGCTTGGATGTTGAATGTATGACCAGCTCCTCGATTGTTTGTTACGACTCCAGTGCTACTGGCTGGTTTTCATTCGGGCGATTCTGTTAGCTTCGTCTGGTTTTTGTAGTCTACTTGAAGCCATCAGCACTGAAACAGGCCTAGTAAACAACCGTTGGGGTATGGGCCAACAGCTGTTGGTCATTGAAATGTCGTTCGCGTCACTGCACTTTGTGCTTTTGAGACAGTGTGACCTGTGCATGCGTGGCGATCGCGGCATTTGATCGCGCTTGGTCTGGCACTAAGTAACTTGGCACTATGGATGCATTTTGGAGGCCAATCCACACGGAGTCCAATTCTTGGACGACAGAGAATGCCTCCAAACCAGTCTAGTCTATCCTGTCTGGTGTTTCGTTGACGAGGATGACATATATGACCGCCTAAATGACGTTGTTTAAAAATACTGCCTTCTTTGTTTCATTAAGTAGCTTGGGATGTGTTCATTTTTTGTGTTATTACCTACTAAGTATTTCTGTTTTGCCGGAACGCGCCCGTTCCCTTCGTAATCCAATGAGTTGCCATCAGTAGAATACAATTGCGGCCTGGTCTTATAGATAAATCGACAATGCCCTGTTGAATTGCAAATATATCTTTCGGCTACAGGCAACCATATTATCCGGCTCACTTATTTATTTTTGAATCGCGCTGTTGAATCGAACGCTGTTCGATTTAGGCATTGTTTTCTAAACCAGTAGAAACCTGTTGCGTGGTGGAAAGCAATTCGACCATAGCTTGACTCCTTATCTAAATCTTTTAGGTGGGTAGTATTTCGGTTATGACCGGCTCCTTTTTTAATCGAATGAGTAGCTGTGGGTCGGACACCGTGAGACCCAAACGGTTCTCCTTTTTACTGGGTCATTCGTGGTGTAATTCCAGCTGTGCGCTGCAGTCCTTAAGTAATCTCGATTAAGAAAAAATCATACGTCAGTTCTTTTGATTAATTAACATTCGCATTTAAAACGCTGTTATGTGATTTCATTTACATACTTACTGTAAAGACAAAGTAGGTTTGATAATGAATTTTTCGAAGGTCACTGACCGGTTCCTGTTCCGTTAAATTCGCAGAAAAAATTAATTGGCAACGTTAAATCACCTACGACTTCAATTATGAGCTGCTTTGCCGAGCCAATTTATTGCGTTTGTGCGGGGTAATATGAGTCCTACTTGTTCTTTTTTGACATTTGGATTAGGTAACGGCTGCTAGCATGTGTAGGTTGACCGTGCGTTGAGGGTACTAGCTACAATCGCTATGATATTTCCGATATATTACATCTGTCTGAACAAGGTAGCTTGGTGCTGTGTGCCCCGGTGAACCTTACCAGGCTTCAGGAAGGCGGAGTAATTTAATACAAAACCACAGCCGGTATTGCATTTCGTGTATGTGGGCCCACACCGCTCTACCTGATATTAAACCACTTTTAAGGGGTTTTCTCTTTAAACATCTCCAGTATCTTCTTATAGCATTTTCATTCCTGCCAGTGGCTGGATCTAGGGCGTGTTCGGCATGGTTCGCCGTGTAGTGTTCATAATCCTCTAATGGCAGTCAGATGGCCTGCCATTCGTCGGTTACAATTACAATACCTAGTTGCAACTCATATTTTTATAAGGCTCGCAGCGAGCACCAACTACTATCATTGAATTCTCCGGATGGGTCTCTCTTTGGAATGTCTATTAAATTCTTATTCTGAATGTTCGAGAATACGCGAGGACCAAAGAATATTAAATTGAAGCCACTTAAAGCTGTTCTACTGAGCTAAATAGAATAAACTCTATCAATATAAACTCCTGTTTCGCAGGCACTTGATGCCTATTGATGGAAATTTGACCTTATATTGGCGGAATTTAACGAAAAAGGGAAGGTCGGGCTACTACGAAATGTAAAAATAAGTTATTATTAAAATACAAAGACAAATAGGACATCTTAAGGCTGTCGTACCCACGGATGTTGACTTTTTAGTTTTCAATTACGTGTAACTGTTCGGCCATCCCTGAGTTTCCAGCCTGACATTGTCAGAATTGTGTAGAATCCAGTAAACATTTAATTTTAAGGCGAAAAAAGCAAATTGTGGCGTTGTCCGGCATCTGACAGAATTTGCAACAGTTCTGTGATTTCTTTGTGATGGACGTAGTTCCATTCACCACATTCCACGAATAATTTTGTTCAGGGTAAGACAACAACTGCAGGGCCCTATATCTCCTAACAACCACGTTGAAAATCCTGTCCAGTATTGAAATATTTGCATCCAAAGATATTAATTATGAGAATAAGACTTTTTCTTTGAAAATGTTCAATTTTATTTCGTGAATTTTCGACACGGACCAACCGGTCATCGTCAGACGTGGAAAAATTGTGCAACAAACAACTAACATGTTTAAACGTTCGGATAATCAATATTCCTCCGACGTGTGCACCAATTGGTAGGATTTTTGATCTGTACTTTTAGGTGCTATGTGCCTTCCGTAATTTGGCTGTCTGTTGTGTTTTGTTGGCTTGCGTTCAATTGAGCTTTGAGGTAAAAGTAGCTAGCGTCAAAATCAATATACCTGTTGATGCCTGCGTCGTCTGAGTGCATTGCTTACAGGAATTCACAGCCTTTTCTAATTGGGCAACTGCCAAAAATGCGTGAGAGCAACCTCCCCGTCTCTCACAAAAGAAGCTCCTTCTACAACCTTAACCGAGCCAAAACACACTGTTCTGATAAAAAAATACTTACCTGGAAGAAATTAAATAGCTTTTTAAATTATTCTCTAAAAACGGATATCCACGAAATTTTGTGCTCCAATGCATGAAACCACAAGGATCCAAAAGAAAAGAAGAAAGCGTTTCAACTGGTACGACCAGTGAGGTACCGAAAACACTAACCTGGCGTTCCCTCCCATACGTAAAGAACGTATCTGAGCTTGTCGAAAGGCAGCTCAAAAAACACCAGATACAAGTGGCACACCTGCCCGCAACCACCTTACGTTCACAGCTTGTACACCCGAAGGACAGGGTTGGCTATCTTGAAAAAAAAGGGTTTGTCTACAAGATCCCATGTTCCAGTTGTGATGCAGTTTATTTTGGCCAAACTGGGAAATGCGTCTCAACCCGCATACAGCAACATCAATCGGCGGTCAAAAGACAACATCATTTATCCCAGGTGGCCGTGCACACACTCAAAACCGGCCACAAGTTCGCATGGGAGAACACGCGGATTGTTGGCAGTTGCCCAACTAGGAAAAGCCGTGAATTCCTGGAACACTGCACTCAGACGAGGCATACATCAACAGGTATATTGATTTTTACGCTAGCTACGTTTACCTCAAAGCTAAATTGAACGCGCGCCACCAAAACACAACAGACAGCCAAATTATAGAAGGCACATAGCACCTACAAGTACAGATCAAAAATCCTACCAATCGGTACACACGTCGGAGGAATATTGATTTTCCGAACGTTTAAACATGTTAGTTGTTTGTTGCACAATTTTCCCACGTCTGACGACGACCGGCTGGTCCGTGTCGAAAATTCACGAAATAAAATTGGACATTTCCCAAAGAAAGTCTTATTCTCATGATCCTGTCGTGTGTACCGTCCGCTGAAGGGCTAGGCCTGTTGGTGTGGTTTGCTCTTGCTTACGTCAGGTTTAGTAAGCTGCGTTCACCTTCGAGGTTGAATTTGTGTTGAGATGGGCGGACTGTTCCAGCGGGATGATTCGTATTTTTAGTGCACGCTCACAACACGGACAGGCAATATGGCAGGAGGATTTACTTGTGGATAGATAGACGGGGTGACGCATTATCGCAAGTGGCTGCCCATACCTACGAGACCGGTCACGAGTGCAATTTCGTAGCTGCGAGGGTAATCGCGCACGCCGGCAAAAAAAAACAGGCCGCGAATTGATTGAAACCTTGGCCTCGGATGAGAACGCAGTCAATCGATTTATCGATCTTGCGCCGGCATACATCGTGCTGCACAGGCATCTCCGGGGTGATTGCACTGGTGGTTGACTGCTCCTTTCCTGGCCTCGGCGTCCTATAACTGTGTTCGTCTTTCGTTTACGCCTTTTGTTTCTGCAGATGGACTCCAGAAAGAGCGCGAAAGCTCAGATAAGTAAAAGTATGATTCCGGTGATCGCAAAGCCTTCTTCTCTATCTACACATATACCTCGGATGCAAACATTTGCCTCACTTTGTGGATTTCCTTGTCTTTGCTGTTCTCTGCATTGTGACGCTACACGTAACCTGGCAGTTCTACCTTCGATTTCGACTATGTCCACCGTATGGTCCACAGTAGGATGGTGCAGGGACGGTGAGTTACGTATGAATGAGTGACATCTAGCACACCCTCCCTCACCTAACCCACCTGTGCCTGATGTCAGGACGAAATCAAGAAGACCGGGGCGGAATCGGGCGAAGATGGATGGCAAGGTTGGGCCACCACTCTGTGTGACGCCACGCCCCCCTCCCCTCTCTCTCTCTCTCTCTCACAAATGTTCGGCATTTGTTATCGGCGCGCAACACGAATGTGTTGCAGTACCATGATCTGGCCCCTGTGTTGATCCGATTCTGTTGGTGTCAGCTCTTGAACCTTCCTTTCCTATTTCATGATCTCATCACATCCTACTATCTGCTGTGCAGCACTGAACGATGCACTATACTTTTTTCGCGGCGGCCTCGTTGTTGCTAGTGAACTAAACTAAGCCCTGATCACAGCACTCATTTTTACTAAAGCTCGCCCTCTCTCTCTTGTCATTCCAGTGCACCCCAACGTCTCCAACTAATCAAACAGATTGAGGGCTCCGGAATTTTGCACCGCTGGCAGCAACTCGCCACACCCAGCATTACTTCAGCCCTGTTTGAGACCCCACTAACCGGCGTTCTTAGTCGCGCCTCTTCCTCGGTGACTGGACAGGCGGAGGACATTGATACCATCAGCAGCAGCAACATAGGTCCACGCCTACCACCATCCCAGTCTGCCCTTCCGAGCCGTCAGACTCGAGCTCGCAGCTGTGAGGTCCCTAACACAGAAGGTGAGGGTGCCGATAACGTCCTGTATAGTTTCTTTTCTATTTCATTTGCTAAGAAACTGCAAGTTTTTTTATTGCGGTCTTTTGCCTGTGCTGTGTCATGTTTCTAGAGTACACCTTTATTGAGGCAGATAGGTCGTTCCGACAGTCCGGTCCGGTCATCCCATTTGGATTAACGGACAGTCCGATAAAATACCTGGCGGCGTAAAGCTGTATATTCATTCCTGTCGACCTAGCTCCCAGCCCTCATCTGTGAGGTCGATAATGAACCACCCCCCTCTATGGCGTTTTAGTGCATTCCTCACCAACCATCGCTCTCGCGCGCTTGAAGACGTCACAGCTCTTGAAGGACTTCTGGAATAACTGTTTCGCCTTTAGGCTACGAGTCTGATTGCGACAGTTACCTCCTTACGCATCTTTATGGCACCTCGTAATATCCGAGCCTGTGTGTGCCAACTTCCCGTCACGTCGGTCACTGCTAATGACTCCACTTTCAGTCGGCTTAACCCCGCCAGGTAGCCTTCAGTAATTTGTTTCCACACTCTAATAAAACAAGCGCGCTTTGAAGGTATTCCAGTTATAGTCGTAGTTTGGATACATACCGACTGACGAGGAAACTGGTTTCTGCGCGCACTAAAAAACACTGGAAATAAGCGCTGTATCCGAGCAAAAAAATTAAAGTGGAAAGCATGGGTGTTACGACCCGCACCTGGTACTTTTACACAGCACGAACTGGTTCCCGAGAACCCGTAAGAGAGAGAGAGAGAGAGGGGAGAGAGAGAGAGAGAGAGAGAGAGAGAGAGAGAGAGAAAATGTGTATTCAGACATAACACGTGAGTGCAAGTCAAGTCAGACACAGGGTGCGTGTAATTTAAAGGGAAGGCGAGAGACATCGTCCAACAATGGGCCAATCAGGCTCGGAAGCAAAATCGATAGTCACGTCGCGCTATCATGGCAGCTGCGTAAGATGAGCTCGTGGGCCTTTCTGTGAGATGAGTAATCATGAGAATAGGTGCATTCCCAATAATGGGTTAGATATTGCAGGCGAATTGACCCCAGCTTATGGTGGTCAGTCACATTGGAGACGAAAGCAAAATGGATCTATCGCTAAATCTAGTTCTCGTGATGGCCGTGACTGTAGCTATAACTGAAGTGATATCCTTACTCTAAAAGTACGCCTAACTCCGATCTCTCACCCTCAGTCGAACACTAATTCTAATATTATCACTCAAGGAAGGCGTTTTTGGGAATAAGAGAATTGAAAGGGGGTTAATTTAAGCCAACAATAACGACATACGCATTTATTGCTTATAAGTAAACACTTGACGGGGCCACATATCCTATCGTTATCGGACCTTTTTTTTCATCTGAATCGCTAGCAACCTCAAAACAATCCTCGTTCTCCCGCTGTCGACATAAGACACTACTAATACTGCTACTACTAATTTCCACTACTGATCAAAACAGACTTAACACATTCACCGAACTCGCATCAAAGTGCAGACTGCTTATCGAGTCTGACCGCTACATTCAATGCGGCTTCATTGACCCGTGCACAAAAACTGCGTGCCTGAACGAGCAACTGCAATTAATTTTTGGTAAAGATGAATAGCGCTCCCCAGCAGTCCACATTTACCTCAAATAGGAATAGTCGTACTACTAGTGATCCTCATTATTTCGTTGTGCTTGCCATAGAATCTGACTCTTGTATGTTGGTGGAGTGAAGTGTCATCCCTGATTAGATTTCTGTTGCCTAGGGTTGTCTAATATGCTTTCTTATGTTTTTTTTCTGATCTGCAGAAGCCTATGTTGACTTAGTCACATTTTTTATTGCTGTAGGTCGTGGTACCCCACCCGTCGGTTTGGCTAGTATGCCGGGTCCTTTTACTCCAATGTGAGTTTGTGCTAACATCTGAGATGCCCATTTTATTATATTAGTTGCTTATATAACTCGAGTTACTCCACACTGTACTGAGTCGTAATGCCCCCCAGAAAGACGTCTTGTTTAGCCACTAATAGTCATAGTGGCGTCTTGACTACATGACTTAAGTTGATCCTTCTAACCACAGTTTGCTTAGTCAGCTATCTCTCACATTGTATTGTCATCCTTTTCGGAACTTGATTCATGCTATTTAAGCTTTGATTTCGCGTTTTTCACGTAGAGAATAAAATCCAGGTTTGACGTCAGTTACTGCCAAGAAAAGGATGTCACAGAGTCTACAATGTGCCCTGCATTTCTCCATCTTCTTGGTTTGCCCGGCATCTTCGATTTAGGTTATAGAAAATTCAGGGTTTAGTCCACGAGTACCGTACGGATCCATTTGGTAATTGAGCTAAGCGCTCGATGCGTATGACAGTTCAACCTTCGAAAGAGATTATTTCGAGCGTGTTTCCTACAGTGGACGCAGGCTGCTAACACTTGTGAATGCCTTTACAGTGACTTATAATTTAGCAATATCTATCGCAAGAAGACGCCTGCATTCACTTATATTCACTCCCTAAAGTCAGAGGTGATGGTCTGTTTCATGTAGAAGGAGTGATGCTGAATTCAGGCTGTTCTAACTAAGTGATTAAATTCTGTGCTTGGAATCCGGAGAACGTCCGGACTCACATTAGTTCCCGCCCTCTCACCTCTATCCACCAAAAGCTGTGTCAGCTACTAGAACGACTGCTGCAACTATAACTACAACTAGCAATAGTAATAAAAATAATAATTTATATAAAGCTAATAACACGACAGATCACAATAGGGATAATACTAATAAGTTAAGAATACGCAGATTGGAATATTGCTGATAGAAAAAAACACGCCAATGCTAATAGTACTAATGCCAGTAATGATACTAATACCAATAAATAATGCACTATAGTACAAGTGCACTCAAGCAATTAAATAATAATAGCGTGCTTGTACTACTAATAATGATGAAACTAATGGATAATAGTACTGATAATATTGCCGATATTAATTTTAAAGTACTAAGGATGCTGTAAGTAACGCCACATCGTCCAGCACCGTCTGACTCAGTCTACGGCTCGGCCACTGCACACACACAACACACACTGGTTTGAGGACGTGGTCTGGTAATCCTAGGCACGGACATGAAGCTAAAGCCTCGTATACAGAAGGAATCGAAGATCAGGCCTACCTTTCTGTAGAAAGTTTTTGAGTAATCCTCGACCTGATCGCTTACCTCAAGGCCCCTTTCCCCGAGGTAATCGCGTTATAATCATTAACCTGTCAGTATTTAGCTAGTCTTATATGCAGGGTTTATAGGGCACGCCATATTGACAGCTAAAATCACACACATAAATGTTTTGTCGGTTATTCTGCCGCTGCTTCACGCAGCTGCGAGGGCGCCGGCCAATAAGTGCGTCCTCCAGCGTCTCTTATGGTTTATAAGGGTTGAGGCAAATTTTAGCATCCCAGGTATGTGTTTAGATAGAGAAGTAGAAGGCCTTTCGATCACTGAAATCAACCTGAGCTTTTGGGCTCTTTCTGGAATTCAACGTCAGAGATAAAAGCGCAAACGAAAAACAACCAACAGTTATATGATGCAGGGGCCAATCAACCATTATAAGAAGGGAGGAGTGGGGTGGGGCAATCAACCACCTGTGCCGTCAGTTCGGAGATGTCTGTGCAGGGCGATGTATGCTGGCGCCAGATCGATAAATCGATTGACTGAGTTCTCATCCGATGCCCAGGCTTCAATCGATTTGCGACTTGTTACCGGCGTGCGCAATTACCCTTGCAGCTGCGAAATTGATCTCGTGAACGGTCTCCTTTGCAGACTGAACGTTTTTAAGGGCTTATAAGCATGGACCTTATTTGGAAATTCATTTATTAAAGGTGTTGTTTTGTAAAAAGTCATTTTTGTCCCTCTTGTGACACGAGAGTCGCCACGAAAGCAGTTTGAGTGAGTGCTCAGTATTCGTTCACATGCTCGGCTCTACCTTCTAAGTTGCATCTCTTGCAGCTTTGCAGACGCTTAGCTTACCAGCTGATTCCAAGACCAACTGAGTTTCTCGTGTAGGCTCTTGTCGACGCCTCACCTCCAGAATCTCCTTTAATACAGTTGGAACTGAGTTTCGCTCTCGAGTTTGATAGATTGTTTAGGTTTCTGTCCCCGGAGACAAACCTAGTCAATGTTGTAACGGTAGCCAAAGCCGAGATGTCACTGCCTGATTACGTCTTGTGTGAGTCCTCAAGGAAGAACACGACAAGAAGAGCGCAAAAGCAGAGGTCTTTGGGCATGATTGGCACAACATAGTTAGGTCAACAAACGCGTATAAAACTATGTCCATCGGGCCAATCAGCTTCTGTCCTGACATGGGTAGCGGCACAATTAGCTTGTGACTGTAGCTTGAATTTTAAATTATTGATTGCTTGACTGCTAGTATGCGTTCGCGGTGTGTATGTCGATCGATAGTCTTCCGCGAGCGCGACTCGCGCTTGCAAGCTAACTGCCTGCTTACTGTTCGTTAAGCTCGTCATAACAGCCAGGGCATGGGTTCCGACTCAGTTTAATTTATATTCATTCATCGCTGATATGGGGAATGTCCGGCGACATGTATCATATTAGTAACGAAACAGCTGCACCCTTAAACCCTATACCGTCAGTGTCAAACAGGGAGACTTATAGAATTCGATAAAGTTCTTCCCTTCGCGTGGCAGAAGCGGATTTCGGTACAAGTACTTTCTATGCTGGGTATTTGGTATGATATTTTATTTACCGAGTGAATAACAGGCAAATTTGAATGACTGCTCTTGTGCGTGCTTTATTATGTTGTATTCCTCGCCGCATTAACCTTGGTGAGGGTATAGCAGTGGTTTAAGTAAGTTAAACCCTGGCAACTGCGATCTGCGGGTCCGGTTTCTTAGGAGAGGAAAAGTAATGGGCAACTAGACTTTATTGTGTACAGAAGAAATCGAAGAAAAGGCATGAAAAAATTGACTTTCAACCGACTGCAAGCCACCGGACGGCGTCTGAAGTGATGTCTACTCGGCAGTCGTCACATATGTGAGTCGGCCTGTGATTGGCTGTTCCAGAGGCCGGAAACATCAAGCGTTCCTAAAGAGTACTTCGATTTGAGCTAGTCACTACAAGCGTTCACAAGTGCACTAAGTGTAGAGCTAGTCACTACAAAGGCGCATTTCAGGTAGGCAGCAGGCATTTGTCCAGGGCAATTTAGATTTAACAGCTTTGGTGTATCACCGCACCTTTGGGCACGCACACAAAATGGACAAGCGTTGTAGCGTTTTCACCAAATTTGCTGCTCCCTTGGCCAACAGTTTCTTTCCTCGTAGGTAGAGGGCCTTGTAAGAAAAACTACAGTGGAAGTCGAACCCATACAGCAGGGAGGGCATTTGCGCATTCAACGCTCTACCATTGAGCTACGAAGCCGCGCCGAAACTTTAAATTTAATACCACTTGGATCGACTTTACCCGCTCAACTTACTGCTCGTATGGAATTCACCATTACGGACACAGTAAGCTGACTGCCCAGGCAGGATTTCCTAAGCAATCATCTAGAATCTACTAGAATGACTACCAGGTTCAGGGGTTTGGTACACTTGAAATGATTACACGGTCACCGTGTTCCGTTTAGTCCAAACCTGACCGCCAAAAAGGGGCGCATTGGGAAGGGAGTTTGGTGTTTGTTTTTAAGTTAATTTTAGTTTGTGTGTTTCGTCTTTGTGTGTCTGCCGCCCTGCTGCTCCCACACGCTGTTGACGACGCCTTATTCTTGTATAGGTATGGTGACCACAACGACACTCTCAGCTCAGCCACCACCACCACCCCCAACAGCGGTCTGTCCAGGGTCCTTCCACTGCCTTCCCTCTATCGGCCTTCTCTTTTTTCGCAAATTCTTGACCTTGGACCAGGGGTCGCTACCATAGGAATTCTGTATTTAGGCACCCTTTTACTCCAAGCCCATCATCATCAGCCTTCTCCTCCTCCCCATCAGCAACAGCGCGACCAGATTCCGCGCAGTAGGGTGTTTCACAGACTGGCTCCAGTTTCTTCTTCCCCTTTTCCAAACTCTGATTCTGGTGCACATTGCCTCGCTTTAGGTTCCGGCCCCCATTACCCAACACTCCACTCCCCTTTATGGAGGACCGGGTCATCTCGCCAACCTCACAGCACGTCAGCAGACACCAAAGCCTCCGGTGTACCGCTTTAAAATCTAAACTACCAGTTATAAATCTACGCTTTAGGCTGGCCTCCCTCAGCGAGGCTATCGACAAATTCAGCTGGTGATTCTTGCAGGCTGTGTTGTCACCCGCCCTCCGCCCCCCTCCCCCTTACCCAGTGCTAGTTTACAAACAAACAAACAGACCATCTAACAGTGATTTGCTCAAATTTTCAAACGGCTGTGATAACCAATTATGACAATTCAGGACAGTACAGTCACCTGCGTGTTTTGAGTCCATACACCCGCCGCCCACCCGCCGCCCCCTATTTTAATAAATATTGCCTTCTCGTTTTCTTAACCTAACCAGCTAACACGCACTCGCCCTGTCTGCCTTTCCTTCTTCCTCCCCTGCCGCCATTTCATCCGCTTCGCTGCACGCAGGCTCACCACAGTTCTTGCCGCGGGAATTGGGCCCACCGTAAAGCCGGCACCTCAGCTGCCAGATTTTTCAACCGAGTCCCTTCTGACCCAGTACCTCTCCTCCCAGCGGGGTCGTCACTTTCGACCACCTACTGGCTACTGTGCGCCACCAGGAAGTTCTGTCGCGGCAGGCGCCGTGCTTGCCAGTTCCCTTAATCTGCAGCAGCAGCAGCAGCAGCAGCGGAAACTTTGCTCCTCACCCGTGCAAGAGGAGGGCATCACCAGTACACGCTCCCTCTCACCGGTATGCCGTGGCCTGCTTGATGTTTCGGAAATGGCCACGGGTGCTGGCGGTGATGGTGATTTGATCGACATCACCGTGCCGGTGGTGAGACCGATGTCGCCGGTCGGTCCGGCCACCTCCACGGCTGCTTGTCGCCTTCGGCGGTCCAATCTGACGATGGGTCCCACTTTGAACAGTGTTCAGGAAGAAACCGGCTTTTCGCTGGGCTCCGACTCGACAAGCTAGCCATCCCTTGCGGCCGCCGACGCCACTCACCCTCTCTTTCTCTCGTCACTCGCATTTATAACTTGACTAATTTTAATCCGCGTTTCTTACTTTTGCTTCTTTCGTTATTCTAATCATAGTGCGTAGACAAAGAGATTTGATTGTTACTGTTAGAGACAAGGTAGTACTTTGTACAATTTATATCGTGCACCCCCCCCTTCCCGCTTCTCTTAGATCTTGTATATGCTACACATAACCAGTGACTTCAACGGTAACGTACTCTGTGATTCTGATTTTTCGATTGGTTTTTCCTCTGTCAGGAGGTAGACCGATGTCTTAAACCCGTCTCCCTCCCCTCTTTGCCTCCTTCAAGCCTAATATTTTGTTCTTCTGTTTTTTTACTTGGAGGCGTTTTGCTTGCGAAATTTTCTTCTTCCCTACCTATCCTTGCCGCCTATGTGGACGAAGAAAACCAAGTTCAGGAAGCATACTTGTTTTTCCTCTGTGTGACTGGCAGTTTCGAGGTCTACTGTAGTAAGGTATTGCAGCATTTTTGTACGTGGTACCCCGACTGTATGTGTTATAGTGACACGAGCGGTCATGCGCTCAGAGCCTATGGCCTGGAGTCATACGCACAGACAAACAGCGAAGCTAACGGCCGTTCACACAGCGTGAGCAAGTATCAATCAGTGTGCACACGTGACGACCGTTCACACAGCGTGGCAAATTATCGAGTAGAGGGCGTACGTAATGGCCGCTCACACAGTGCGGCAAAATATCAATCAGCGGCAGGCCAAGACAGCGGTCGAATGCTATTGGGCCAGGAGTATTCTAGAAGGACCAGAGTCTAATAAATAGGCTTTAGTCGAAAAGCTAAGGATCCCGTTGTCTCTGTACCGCCATGAATAAAGGCTTGCTATCAGAACCGACTGTTTTCCTTCTTCTGCCTATAAAACGGGAACATAACAACTAGCGCCGCTGGTGGGATCCAGTTGTTTAATATGGGATATAACAGTTTAATTAAGTGATTACTTCACAGTCGTTCATTTGGATCTTTGGTTAGCTGCCCACCCGCATATGAGGGCCGTCACCTGCGTCGAGTGGACGGGGCTAGATACTAACTTGATCGGGAAAGAGTATGAATGAAGTATGGTACTTGTTGAGTAGAAGTAGAATTGATCACTGGGACAAGAATTTTCTTAGTCTGACGTTTCGAAATCAGTCGAAGATCCTTCATCGGAGCCGTTAGCAGAAACGGGTAATTCATGCGCAGGGAGTTGCAGTATTTACAGGATATGATGACAGTTCGACCGTCGCTCTCGATGATGTCCATCACGAGCTTCAGCAGGTGGAAAGCAGACGTGGGGACTACAGCTGGATTATATTGAAATTAGACTCGCCGGATCTGCCCCACTCTCTGACCACTCCCACACCGGAACCCGATGTCAAGACAAAAATCGAGAAGACTGGGCGCGGACGGTGTGCGCGAAACACAGTCCGGCACGCGCCACAACAACACCACCTTGCTACGTAGGGTCCCGACTGAGATTGCCATAAATTTCACATTAAGAATTCATTAAGCCCCTCCACACAACAAGACACACACTGGGCCGACTGCGGTGTCCAAGCTATCCCGTCAGTTGGTAACCCTCCAAGCTACGGCTTTTAGTGCACCGTGGTAGCTTCAAGCGCATCAGATGGTTTATAGTGAGGAAGGAATGCGCTGAGGGTCGACCTCACTCTCTCTTGTATCGCCAGCAACGAGTCCTAGCCTAACTGATCAGCCGTCTGAGGCGGGAAGGGTACAGTGCTAAAAGGAAAACAAACTGGAGGTAGGCATTATAGAGCAGGTTGTGCAAGGGAAGAAGAAAATAAGCAGGGGAGAGAGAGAAGAAGGAAAGAAAACGGGAGAAATAAAAACAAGAAATAGAATGAAATCGACAATACAGCTTACTTTTCAGATGAAAAAGCTTGTTTATTCTAAAAAGAACTAGGCTGACGGTGCGCCTATCTTGATTATGACTGTGGATAAGAGAACTAGTAATAGTAACGAAAAGAAGAGCAATAGTACTACAAACGACAAAAAGTAACAAATAACGAGACTGATGTTGCCTAAGAGCTAGTACTAAGTTACTGCAGTTCCTTTTTTTACTTAGAGGCCTTTTGCTCGCGATTTTTCTTCACCTTTAGTTGCTGCCTATGCAAACGAAGGAAAACTACCTCCAGAAGCATACTTTTTTATCCTCTGACTGGCCGTATCGCAGAATTTTCGTACATCGCACCCCGAGTGTGTCAGTCATTCATCTAGATTTTTTGTTGGTATCCTCCAGTATTAAAGCCGTTGCCTGCTTCGCGTCGACTACTACGTAAGTCCTCCGACGGAGCTAGATGCTAGCGTGATCGCGATAGGGCCTGAACAAAGTATGGTACATGTTTTTACACGCATAATGAATACGAGATCTCGACCGGTTTAATTAGTAATTTGCCGCCGGGGACGAAAGATGGATAAATTTATTGCAGGGGGCCAAGTTACTAGGTACAACGCTTGCCACTACGATCTTCAGGCCCGGTTCCTTGTGGGCAGAGAAGACAGTGGAAAGCCAATCTTAGGAATAGTTCATTCTGTACACAGAGAATTGGACAATAGGTAGATGGAAGTTGACTATCGGACGAGCATCGGTCTGCACCTGAGCGGGGCAAAATCCGAGCCTAGTGACATTCCTCCCAGCGGCCAAAGAGAGCGGTTTTTTTCTGAGTCAGCTTTGAACGTGATTGGTCAGACCGGGGAGGTCTACAAGCACGCATGTGCTTAACGGTCGCGCGAGACAAGTATGTGGCCGGCCCCAGAGGCACGTCGAGAACTGCAATCACGTGGCGTGGCATGGGAGGTCACTACACACTAACTTCTACCGAGGGCTATGAGCGATATGGACGATTAGGTAACGAATACTTGGGAATTTAAATGATCCTGGAAGACAGGAACAACAGGGCCGTAAAGATTAATTGGAGAGCCCAACTTAAACTCCGATAAATTGGGCACCCAAACCCAGGAATCCGGTAATTGTGCTCATTCTGTTTCTTTCCGGAAAGTTTGCTAGGGGATGTTGACGTCCTAAGGTCCCTTCAAATTCTTCTGAAAACTGAACTGATTCAAGCTTTCTGTGATTAGAGCTGCAAAGCATTCCTCCACTAAGTTTGTAGAATAAATTAACATGGAGATACTACTTTTGGCCAAAGCGGTAGCATACATTTTCTAGAGAAGACTCTGTCCGGCTGACATATTTTTTCCACCAGTAGATGATACCATACTCACCTGGGACTTGTATTTACCTTCAACTTCTTTAGATCCAAAATCAACTAACCTCTCATTTAATTTGGGAGGTACAACAAGGGGAACCCCCATTATCGTGTAAAAGGAAGAAGCTGCTGGTTCTGCTAGGAAATTTATTGCTGACACAAAATAATACCCTGACTTTTTCTGAATTTTTTGTGTGAGCTCCGTTTTTGTAGATGATAAAAACTTGACATGACGATAAACACAACTAGACGACTGGATTATTGCTTGTAGGAAAATGTGGGAAATACTGAATCCATGCAATCCTCTATTTTTCTGCTAGAAACTACCGAATTGCCTACTCTGCAGACTGTTCATCCCCTAAGTTCGTCAGCGATGTTGCAGTATAGACAAATCGGACAGTATCAGGTCAAAGACGCTTTGACTCGATAAACTGTTTGCCCACTCATCCGAAGTATGTAAACAAGCTAGAATAGCTATTATCCGTTGCGTGCCAAGTCCACGATGCAAAGGTTAACCATATCTAAAACTAGCCATTCGTCGAGTAGCTGAGGCAGTAAATGCACTGGGACAATACTTTTATTCGCCTGACGTTTTGATAGCTGTCGCGGATTCGTCATCAGAGACATAGTCAGAAAACAATAGCATATAGGGTAGCACATGCACAGGAGTTTGCATTATTTATAGGATACAGTAATTACTGCAAAAATACGACAAAATTAATCGTAATTGCCTTCTTGAGTGTTGGTGGTCTGTTAAACGGCATGCGGGCTCCGACCTGCTGACCTTACATCACGCGTGGTGGACTCGGGCCTGGTAATTGCTCGGTCATCTGGCCCTCCGCTACTGGTATAAGATGAGGCGGTGGCCTGTCCGTTCCCCAAGCAGCGAATTGCGTTGGCCAAATTGAGTCTCAGCACTGAGTATGGATTGGGCAAATAGTTGCACTTGTTTACGGATTGGGAGCCCATGAACCACGACTCAGGTAATTCTTGGCTCAGTCGATTGTTACCTCTTGCGAGAATTTCGGCCTCATCAAATTTGAATGTGGCCGGGTCTCGTCAAAAGAGCCGCAACTTGAGAATCGGCATCATTTCGTCGCACTGCTGCTGCGTGTTCGGCAATTCGCGTCTTGAGAAGCTTGCCAGTTTCTTCGACATAGTTGCTTTGCCCGCAACTGCACCAGATCCTATAGACGACTCCAGATGTTTTTTGCCGTACCAGTGGGTCTTTCGGTTTCATTATCTGACGCCTTATGGTTGCTTCCGGCCCTGACTCCGCGGTGGATGTCCAAACGTCAGGCGAATAAAAGTGTTGTCCCAGCAATCGCGTCATCTCCTTCTCAATTACCTCCTGGGACTCGCATGTTCGCTTGCAATGGCCAATACCTTCTTTAAATGTTTACCGACAATTCAACCTTCGAGTTCGATTGTGCCCACCATGTGCTTCAGTAAGCTGAATGCAAACGCGGTGCTAGTAGACTTGCAATTTAGCTACTGCACTCTCTTCTTACCCCCCCTCCCCTCCACCTGGGCTCGATGTCATGGCCATGTGAAGAAAAACGCAGGCAGGAGAGGGCGTGGATGGCTGGCGCAACCGGAGCCGCCAAATCTGGTCCAGGTCCCACGCAGTTGGAGGATATGTACCACACGGTTGGGGTCGCACAGAAGTGAAAGGTGCCATGAGAACCACATTAAAAGGGAACCGATAGAGGCTGACCCTCAATACTCAGTATGTCCGACTCACCAGGCTATTCTGTAAATTTCTAGCCACTGTAGCGTCTATGTAATGGATGTGCTTTGATCACTATAATCATCAGTTCGAATTCCAGGTTGAAGGTAGAAGTCACTAGAGTGGGGGCTTTATAGTCCACAGAAACCTATGTTACTGGCTCAGGAAGCGGTGGCTGACATTGACTGCGTCCAGTCCTGCCCAGGAGTGTCTGACTGTGTGTTTTTTTGTGCCAGAGTGTGGGAGGTGATGATGGCAGTTGCTGTAACCTGACTGAAACGAGTTCAAGTGGTTTGCTATTGATGTGTTCCATTGCCCGAAGGGGGTGTCATGTGTAAAGGCCTCCGGTTGCGTGGCCGCGAGGTGGCGTGTAGAAGTGGCTCTTTAAAAAACCGCGACTAGTTGGGCGCGCCTGTGTGTGCACGTGTGTGTGCTAGTGAATTTTGGTCAATTGTTTTAAGGTCAGCAAGTCTGAAGCAGCTGCCCGTGACGGTGCATGACTTCGGGACAGCGGGTCTTGGAGAACGAAGGAAAAACCACATTGTCAGTGGCCCGCCACAGCTCCGCGCCAGACACAGACCAAAGTAAGCCTGTGGAACTTGAGCTAACGATGAAATGAGGGAGATGAACCAATGCACATGCAAGTTAGAGAGCTTTTGTCGTGGGTGACAGCAGTTGCTCGTGCTAGAGGCCAGGGTGGTGCTTGCGATCTGTACTGAGGTGCTGTTTGGGCATCAGTCAAAGAATGTGTTGGCGTGATTTTAACAAACTGTTCCAGTGCGTCGGCACATTGTTAAGAGGAAGGGTCACCTCGACAAAAAGTGCCAGTGTGGTTGCACTTGGAGTGCTTTACACTTCAGGCCAAACCCCCATTAGTAGGCAAAAGGTAGGAGGCAACTGTGAGAGATTAACTCTGTACAGTGGTCGCCGTTGACCACGTAATTTTCCTTAATTTGTATGAGTTTGATCATTACTTCAATACCAGTGTGAATGTATTTAGGAAAACATAGAAATAATAATGAACGGCTTAAGGCCTATTAAGTTCTCAAAATAACTATAGGAATAACTAAGTGTTCGCAAAGGCATATAAAATTTTCTCGATAATGCCGTGGTTCTAGAGATGTAAAAAAGGGCTCTAAATTAGATATTGTGTTAAGTTGAAAACTTGAAGCAACCTCTTTCTATATAATAAAAGAATCTTTTAGTCCAAATATTCTGCAAAGTCTGCTCTTACCGGTTACGTATTTACTGAATGTCATCGAAAAAGTGTGTCATCAAATTGCTTGTGTTTACTGTCTTCACTGATCACTTCATAATTTGCGCATCTGTTCGACGTTTACACCAAAAACTTTAAAATAAGGTATATATAAAGAGTATTTACCGAGAGAAAGTGTTTTTGGATATTAGTTCTTAGAATGATGGCCATGTTGCTTCTTTGTAGAAATGCCTCGAAACAGCAAACCACATTGTCAAGAGTAAATAATGTCAGCAGTATAACTCTGCAACTACTATTCCTAAGATTAATACAAAAACTTTCCATAGAAGTTTACCTCTTAGAAATTGCTTTGATAAGATATTCGGCTGACGAAATTCTGTGTATATTAAATTTCTCCAACGTAATGTCACAATGAAATTTAAAAATTTTGAGAATTTCTTTAAGTTTTCTGAAGATAAACGATTAAATTTGACTGGAAATAAAAGAGCTTTCTTTTCTCTTTATAATGGTTTACCTTCCGCATGAGTAGCTTAATTCCACTATCAGATATATACTGGCCAATTAAAGACACTGGCCATATACATTGCCATTTTTTGAAGTGCCTATTAATTTTTCGTCTGTCCCGTTTCTAAATAAAGTAAAAGATGATTGTAAAGTATGCAAAAAAACTATTTTTCTTCACGATTTGCATTTAATAAAGCATTATTTGTATTAAATATTCGAAAACATGTTTGACATTTGGTTTTTATTGAAGGACATTTGAGGTTCATTTGAGGTTCATTGCTGCATTCAAACGAAACTCTTCTGTTAATGCATTTTTTACATAGAAACTTAACCAGATAGCTAAACATTATTTCTTTAACGCATATGTTCAATGTTTCTGCCAGCAAATTTGGTTCTTTTAACTTGGCTTCACTTCAATCTGAACAATTTTGTATAAACTTTTCCAGTTCTGGAAGGGATATCTTCTGTGCCTATTTCATTTATTTTGGAGTTCCTTCTTATTATTATCAACTTTAACGTGCGGTTTGGTTCGCTCTTTCGTAATAGCATAGGAAATTCCTTCTATATGAGCCTACTCCAATTTCCCCAAAACTAATGGTTATTTCTCTTAATAAACCTACTTAAAATGACGATTTAACTAAGTAAAAGGCTTTTGCAGAATTCAATAAAGTGAAAAATCACAATAGTGTTTTCAAATATATGCCAAAGTGTCCAGGCAAATTTCATAATTAGCGTTGCATGGTCTTCAGCGGCTACTGTACCTAACTCCCAGTTGCTGTCTCAGACGGCAGTGGCCACTGGCGAAGCCAGGCCTTGTGCTGGCTGCGTCACGTCAAAAACTAACCTCAGGGATTAATGCGAATGCTGCTAATTATTTAGGCCTGTGGTTGCGTTGCAACTGCATCTCATAAGTCCTGCGCTTTTGTTTCCCCCCTAATACCTCTATCTACGAACGACTATGAGAAGTGGTTCGAGTGAGAATCCAAAATAACATTCCCGTTAGCCTCCTCCAGCGATAGGATCTTACTTTTCTGAACTGTTGGGGTCGTTAAACTAATCATTTGGTGCCGGCCCGTCACCTGAGCACTGGATGCTCCGTGCTGACAGTTAGATCGAAGTTGCAGAAGTGGGGGGGGGGCGAAGTGTTCTACATACCGCTGCATGTCTTCTTTCAAGGTCGCGAACAGAACGCCGCGGACACCGGCCTTGGTGACTCGAAAGCATATGTTGCCTGTCCATCGAATCAATAATGAATGTTGGTTCCGGGCCACTCCTAGCGCAAGGCGCCCATCAGCATGCCGGTGAAGGAGGGGGGGGGGGGGAAGACATAACCCAACATTAGCTTATTTGGCGGAGTGGATTCTTGTGAGTCTGCAATATCGTCTGTGACCGAGACCATTATCCCGTCTCTTACTGATCGCACACTAGTGCGGATCGATTCGGGCATCAAAAAATCGGCACAAAGTTCCGGATTTATCACAGTCCCTGCCCCGCTATAAAGTGCGACGCACGGTGAACCCCGTCAGATACGACGGTCGACCTGTCGTGCCAAGCGTTAAACAAGCGTTTTTGTGCGCTACAGCGACCAACACACCTCATTTTCTATCCTCTGAGAAAACATCAGACCGGCCGCTGGTGCAGGTGAGTTAAGAGGACGTTAAATCAATCTAGGCAATACCACTGCTCTTTCAAAGGCAGACACACCTTCGTAAGGTCCGAGTCCCTTCCTCTTCATCAAGATCCTGTGTTTATAGAATTAAGGGCTAGCTCGTGCGTGGCACGCGAAGGTGGGTGTTTACCAGCGTTCTCCACGAACCAGGGGGGTAGCAGGTGAAGTGAGCCGCTGCACCACGGTCCTTAAGGCTCTAGCAGGCACATACTGGGGCTGTGCTAAAGACGCTTTGACGACCATATTCAAAGCGCTGACCAAGCCTCACCTCACTCAGGCGGCACTAATCTGACCTCCTACGACTAGCTCTTCCAGCATTCGCCGCCTTCAGTCAACGCAAAACAATGCCCTCGGCTTAATCACAGGTCGCTATAAAATGTCGCCTATAGATCACCTTCGTGCAGAGACCTCTGTTCTGCCGGTCGCCCCTCAACGCCCTCTTAGGCCAGCAGTTTTGGTGGACCTGTTCGCAACCCGCCCATTCTAATCACCACCGTCGCCACGCTCCTGAACCCAGCCCCAGCTTTCTGACGTCCATTAGACATCTACACAGGGAAGCTGTCGCTTCATGTCTCTCGGATCTACCCGTTGATGGCTCTGCCATCATGACAGGCTTCCAGCGTCTTCACCAGAGGACCATTGTCGGAGAAATACTCCTGTAAGAGTTCGAAAGCTCAGGACAGTAAACCAATGGATCCGGTGTTCGACACGTCTCCTTCCTTGTCTAAGTTACCATCCCCCGGTTCTTTTGGGCGGCTATCCACCTCCGATTGTGGCCTCGAAACAACACCTTCCAAGAGTTACTCGCTGTACCTTGACTCAAATACACAGTGGCTACTCAATGCTCCTCCACCAGTATCAACACCGACTCGACCAGTCCATACCCGACAGCTGCCTTAATTGCTGCGTCTCTCCGCATGACTATCAACATCTTTTTGCCTGTAGTTCCCAGCCAGGCACCCAACTCACTCCCATGGACCTTTGACTCAAGCCGGTCGAGCTCTCAGCTTTTCTCCATCTTCCAACTACAACCAGTTTGCGTTCCGGTGGGGACTCCTGATCCAACCAGAGCTACGACACACACGTACGAGCGAATGAAACCCCCTTAACCAAGCTTCAATCGGATTCGGAAAAAAAAGACCAAAATGGACATCAAGGTTTCAATTCACAAAAAAACAAACCATTTAAACAATTCATATAGGTTAATAACTTTTGAAAACTGCAAAAATAGCAACGCAAAGGTACGCTCTGTCACTCTCATCGGTTGGGATAATCGATTATAAATGCAGAACACCTGGTGCATAAAAATAACAGTGCAGGGAGGGGGGGATGGGGGATCTTCGGTTACATTATAGATTTCAAAGCAGCCAGGGCTTCAAACAAAATGTCCTTGTGAACTTCACGAGGCAGTCGGGGAAGGTCATTGGCCAGGGTCTGAAGACTGGCACGAACTCGGCCGAGAGCGGTCTCCTGATCGGGTTCCTCCTCCTGCGTGGCCGGAGACGGATGAGTAGTCATCGCGGGGACCTCATCGGAAGAGGGCCACGGGCTCGAAAACTCCTCCGTTAGGGTACTATTCATCATAGTCATTGAAGTGCTTGTCACCTCCTCCTTTCCTTCCTTCGTAGGTGTAGACGAGGGCTCGGTCTCCGTGATCACTGTTACGGAGGCCGCCAAACAGGTGTCTTTCAAAGGCTGTAAGGGGAAATAATACCTATAAAT
The DNA here is from genome assembly GCA_036362985.1 of Ligula intestinalis. Taxonomy (NCBI): domain Eukaryota; kingdom Metazoa; phylum Platyhelminthes; class Cestoda; order Diphyllobothriidea; family Diphyllobothriidae; genus Ligula; species Ligula intestinalis. The sequence continues at coordinate 10,724,963 of JAYGXS010000002.1, read as the reverse complement.
TTAGAGAACAGTTAGGGCCAAAATCATATGTCAGCATCACCCTCAACGCTCAGCTAATTAGTGATTCGAGATTGGGGGCTAAATGGAGTAACAACACAGTCAGCATAATTGGAGTCCGTTAACCGGCGCTCAGGTACACATTTAACATCCTTCAAACCTCTCAGGGTTTTGCCGAAACAGGTAACGGGTATGTGTGACAGACGCAAAATTCTCGAAAGTTGAACCGAATAACGAACACCTAACGCTTGTAAGAAAACACAGGTACTGCAGAGACTTTTGGTGATATAATGCTTTGTTATCATCGGCTAAAGGAAAGAACGCCGATTAGACACATGCTGGGGTAGCCTTCGCATTGTCTCATTCCGGTTCATGATGACAGGTATAGAGATAACCGAGCCTCAGTCATCGGGGATGAGTTCACTTTCTCATGTCCAATCAATCACCTAATGAAGTCGGGACGCTAATATTGACATAAGACTTCTGGACTTCAGCGAGAGTGCCATCCCTTTCTAGCGCCTCATTGTTACCCAACCTCTGTGTAGCATGACGATTCCCAGAGAAGGGTTACACGGGGCTGAGAAGACGGCATTACGAAGCACCTTCGCTGAGGAGGTAGGGGAGTGATGAGTTGACCATCGAATTTGAGAAAGCACCCAAATCGATCACAAATACAAACCGAAAAGGAAAGTTAGCATACTGGCCTGAAATTAAGCCAGATAGGTGAGCATAACTCCCAGATGATAATGGGAGACTTTACCCTGTAAAAATGACTTTAAAGGGCCGCAATGAACGAGCGGATTTCAGAGGACATGTAATTGTATGCTCATAGAGGTTTAAAGTTTGAACCGCAAAAAATATTCAAAAGGGCAACTAGACTGGCAAAATCATAGGCAATTTTAATCGAAAAGAAATGCCACATTCACCAAGGAGGCCAGGCATGCTCTCAACATAAAGAAAAGGCGCAAAAGAGGGAGATCAAACAACTTACACTCGTCTTGTTCTCTTCAACGTCGTGCCGCTCCTCCTGCTCTGTCCCCGCAACTTCCGTGTCAGAAATAAAAGCCGGAATAGCGTCGAACCCTTTGGCGACAGTATCATCAGCAGGATGCGTTCGGTCGGTGAAGGGAGCCAAGATGCTGGCGAGCTCACTGGCCTCTTGTTCTTGACTACTTTCAATAAAATCTACGTCATCTTGAGAATTTTTCCGTTCAGGGTCGTCGGACTGGCTCTCCAAAGAGGATGGAGGGCTGAGCTCTTGCGTTTCGGCAATCACTACCTCTTCGTGGTCATTAGGTTCCGCAGGTGAGGCCACGTCCTTGGGAGGCTTGCCATCAGAAGGGCCTGGGGAAGACCGTAGAGAGGCAACAGGAGGCGAAGAGGTGACTTCTGGTGGCTGCTGGCTGTCCGCTGCGCATCTAACCTGAGGAGACTTGGTGACAAGATCCGACGAAGGCTCGGTCTCCATCATCTCCTTATCTTCCTCGCGTACCTCCTCCTCCTCCTCCTCTTCCTCTTCTTCATCATCAGATGTTTGTGCAAACAATCGAATACGCCCCTTTTTCTTCGTAAGACCGGACACGGTGGCGACAGGACTGCGCTGTAAGGACTCCCGAAGGGCCTCGCGAGACGATCGATCCACGGGTGGTTGGCGCGCGGGCGGTGTCATTTTCCGTCTGCGTGCAGCAGAGCCAAGAAGCTGATCGGCGGAAGTGTTCGGGCTTCTGGACAGGGCAAAGAGGATAAATCTCTCACTCGGTGCGTAAAAAGAACACACAAAGCAGGAAAATGATGCAAAATTATAATTTTGAGTAGGGCCATTGAGCCAAAAATACGCAGCGTTACGCATAGCCCTTCAGGTGGAGATGGGACGTTCTTTATGTTTCCGGGATAGGCAATGGCTAGCAAAAACATTTACCACAGAAAGAAGCTGAAAAAAAGAGAAAGAGAGAGAGAGAGAGAGAGCAAACGCTTACCGTGACAAGAGGAGGCCTGAAAAAAACAGTCGAATAAGTTCGTTTGTCATAGCGAAATTAAAATTTTCGCTGGCTCGGAGAGAACGCGGTGGTGACATGCACGTGAAATTTTTGGGTAGCGAAGCAGACGTTCGTCACGTTTACCTCACCTCATTTATTATACAGCTACTTTTGTGATGGTCAAGAGGACCAGACATGGGCTTCACGCAAAGGCTTGCAAACATAAATGGCTCTTCGAGAGTGATACCAACTAGCTGTTTTTCAACTCTACGAGTGGCAGGATTCAACGAAGAAGCCTCGTGTTTCACACAAATGAAGGTCACGCAAAGAAGCAATTGAAGCCGGGTTATGTTGTCGGTTGCCAAACTTCAAAACCTGTTATTGAAGCTTTGCGAGAATTTGCACGTGTGGTTTGCTATTGATAGTCAGAAAAATCAGTACTTATTACGAACCACAATTACCTCAATGCTTCTCATACACTGAGTCAACGTGTTTTAAGATAAGTTTTGGCACAGAGATGTTACACCGCGTGAGAACTGGAGGAAACCGCAGTATAAAAAGCTCAGCCCATGGCGCAAAGCGAGAAACACGCAAATCGCAAATACCACGTATCAGTGCTTTAAACACCCTACAGCTACCAACAGGCCCACATTTTCAACAGACGTAGGAGCAGATGGACATCTTCGTATCGTCTGTTATGACGAGCGAACCAAATAATTATGTTACGGAGACGGGAACCGAGACGCACTCACTGCCTAAGGCGAGAGTGTCACGCGACAACAGAGGCACCGAAACAGGCCACGCCAGGTGAGTCATACGCGCGGGCAACCAGACAGCCGGTCAGCTTGTACTGTTGCTAAGGCAACGCGTGGGCCAGAGGTGTCACGCGGGGAACGACAAAGCAGCACATAGCACTCCGTAAGTCAGGGATGTTTTCGGACAGTCAAGAACTCATAAAAAAACGGAATTGACAAGCTAAGAAATCTGCTGTTTCTTTTGCCTTTGAATAAAGTGATTCCTCCTAGAAACCGGCTCTGTCTTTTTCCGCATAAAGGCCCGCATAGACTGGCAGCATAATCAATAAAGTCACGGAGGTGAACTCGTACAAAACGAATACCTTTATGCCCCCACTAGCGCCGGCAGGATGGATTCCGTCTCAACGTTACCTCACCATCACTCGCGTCGGTCTGCGGATCACTTGCGTATCCGTCAAACGGCGATCGACGAATCAGGTATAGGGGCACCAAAATGCCGACGTCAACCCATCCCATCAACGAAAATCTTAACTAAGGCACAACGATCACGGGCCCATCGCACATATAGACCTCTGGACTAAATTATGTAAGCCGATTACACAACATGTGCATACACGATACCTTAGTGCAACAGGTTACGCCACACTCCTGCGGAAAGCCTGTGATCACTTTGCCAACACCGGTATTGCACGCGAAACGTCGCTGGGCAGAAGATGCAAATCGCACTTCGGTGACGTGGGGCACGCGTTGATGGGCAACGCAGCAGTTTGACGGGCTTGGACAATCGACTGGAGCAAAAGAGAGAGGCCGCCATCTATGGGGAGTGCATTCTTACGGCCTATCGGCGCATTCCACATTATAATGAAGCCTGCGCGCTTGACACTGCCCCGATCAACTAAGAGAGTCATGGCTTGGAAAGCCGCTGAGTAATGGGCTGATGCGGTCTTTCCCAGGACTGAGAGTCTCTGTGGCGCTCTAGCGCATTCCAGATCTCCGCCCACACCCCCACGATAGCCTAATATATGCATTGGGGGCCAGGTTTTGGTGCGGTCTGTGAAGATGACTGTTTACCGCTGCAGCCGACGGGGAAAACCCGAGACCTCGACCGGCTTGAGCCAAAGGTCTGCGGGGGGTGAGTTGGCTGTCTGGCCGGGAACAGCAGGCGAACAGATTCTCCGCATGACAGTCAGCATCTGTTCGCCTGCAATTCCCGGCCAGGCACCCAACTCATCCCCGCGGACCTTTGCCTCAAGCCGATCGAGGTCTCGGCTTTTCTCCGTCGTCCAACTACTACCAGTTTGGATTACGGCAGGGACTCCTGATCCAACAATGAGCTGCGACATACAGACATACACACGGCGGCCATCTTCACAACGTCTTGCAAGTAGAGCCAGACGGATGAGGCAAGGAAGGTTGCGGTGGCAGATGCTGTGAAAAGCTACCTTACTGTCAATTAATTCAAGCCTAAGTCGGTACTGTGCCCACCCCGTGAATCATGTGATAAAAGACTGCTAGAATCCATCACGTGCGGCTAAAAGAAAAAAAGATGAAAGTTCGCTGAAAAGTGCATATGACTCGTCCTTGTTGGTAGGTAGCTGAAACATCTCTTTAATAAACCAGCGTATATTTAAACCGTTCACGGAACCGTTTGCATATAAGCTGATATGACCTACGGACAGTACGAGAAGAGGAAGGTACAAACGTGATTTTTAGTGACTTATGCTTCCCACTTACGTTGGCATTCTCCACCTGACACCCCAACTTGCGGACGGGAAAAACGGCGATTACAGTTTCCAGCATTTTAATGGGTGAAAAGGTTTAAAGAGATTACTCATTTGCCCTTCATTATATTATGGTCCTTTTTAAACCCCGTTTTCACAGACTTCTAATCGTCCAGATCAGGATCTAGAGAGCAGACCAGCGCACAACAGTCATCACACCTAATTCCGTCAAATCCTGAGCATCTATGGCATATGACCAAATAATTTAGGACCAGATCAGAAAGATGCAACTAAATCCTTTAAATAAAAGACTACAGAAGCCTTCCAAAACCGCAAACGGACATTTTGGGCTCAGTTTACGAATATTAAACAAAATCTGATCATCAAGTGCAAATAAATCATCATTTTTGTCTCCCCGAAAATACGATTTATGACACCGCGAGAAGAGAGAAAGCAGATAGCTTTTCTTGCTGAAAAATAAGAATACATGGATGGCTAGTAGTGACGCTTTAAGAAGTTCGGCTATACGGAGTCTCACCGCAGGAAGATTCAGACATTGCGTTAAGGCACCATACTAACTGTTCTTTTTCTCAGTTCCCCATATTTACTTACTTGATACTTGATCCGAGTAGCTCCTGTTGTTGGATGAATCGGCTTCACGGATGTCAGGAATAGCGGCGGCCCATTGGCGGCGGTCAGAGGCGAGCTCTTCGCAGATGTTAACCCATTGTTTGTTCCAATGTCGCAAGCCGTAAACGGTTACGAGGCCCATCCGTTCAACGTCCGACTTAACGGTGCTGAGCCATGTCTTCAGTTGACCGCCTTGTCTGTATCTCCAGTTTGCACTACGAGAAGGGTTCACGACCAATCTGCAGAGGTCCGTCGATGGGTTGCGCTGAGCATGGTCAAACCATTGCAATCATCGATGCTGGATGTACGATGCTAGACTTGGTAGTTTGAAACATCTGCGTTATAGCTCAACATTGGAGATTCGATCCTGCCAGAAGACTCTTAATAGGCGTCGAAGAAACCAACGGTCAAAGACTTTGAGCGAAAGGATATCTGCCTTTCTCATTGGCCATGTTTCGCAGGCATATACTAACACCAGCCTGATTGATGCTTTGCATATCAGCAGCTTAGTACGTAAGGCGATGGCTGAGCAAGACCAGAGTGGTCTGGCTAGCAGCCTAAATGCATTTCTAGCCTGCGCGATTCGGTTCTTGATTTCGTCTTTGGCCTGTCCATTGGCTAGCACATTCGAGCCCAAATAGCGGAAACAGCTAGCTTCTTCAATGGGTTGACCGCTGATAAACAGTGATTGTGCTGTGCCCAGATACGTAGTCAGGAGCTTCGTCTTGCGCACATTAATTGTCAGACCAACAGTTGCAGCGAAGCTGGTGATTCGATCTAGCGTTGGCTGTAATGACTGAGGAGTTTTACGACAATGTCATCGGCATATTACAGGTCAGGTACTTTGAATTCAGCTCTGATTTCACATCCACTGTCAGGTAGAATTGACTGATGGATTACCCAGTCGATCAAGAACTTGAAGAGAACTGGAAAAAGAGGGCACCCTTGTCGAACTCCACAAGTCAGAGGGAAAGAATTTGACTCTTCACCAAGGGTTATTACTCGGGCTTATGTTGTGCCATAGTAAGCTTTGATCAGATTGAGCAACTTTGGCGGGAGAGCGTCAGCGAGCAAGATTTGCCATAAAGCTTCTCTGTCGATAGAATCAAAGGCGGTCTTGAAGTCAATGAAACAGGCGGTGGTGATCTGTTGGTTTTGATGTCTGTGCTCTAGTATGTGGCGTAGAATGGAGATCTGGTCAATGCATCCTCTACCTGGACGAAATCTTCCTTGGTTAGGACGAGTACGAAGATTGCGTTCAGTCGAAAATCTACGCAGAAGGATGGTCGCAAACACTTTGGCGGCTATATCTATGAGGCTGATGCCGCGGTAGTTTGAGCATAATGTCCTGTCACCGCGCTTCGGTATCGGTAAAATAATGGACAGTGACCAGTCAGTCTGGATGACTTCGGTAGTCCATATAGTCGAGTACAGTCGATGTAGTGATTCCGTCAAAGCAGGACAATTAGTTTTGTAGGCTTCTGTTGGGATACCATCTTCACCCGCTGCCTTCCGAACTTTTAATCGCTATAATACCGATTCCACTTCAAATCTCGTAGGTGGCTCGCAGTCACTACCGTATGGAATTCCAGTTGATAGCTATAGATTCGCAGGTGAACGTATAGCCGGATCCAGTAGCTCGCTAAAGCCCTCTCGCCATCGATCGATTTTGCCAGCCATATCAGTAATCACTTGACCCGAGTTATCCCGAACGGTAGTGGAAGGCGGTTTATGTTTGCCTGATGCTTTACGTAAAAGGTAATAGAGCTGGTGGTAGTTACCAGAGTTTGAAGCTGATTCCATGGAGCCAGCTAACTCGGTCCAATGGTTCTGACGGTTGCATTTTGCTGATCGCGTAGTTTGGCGTCTCAATGAGCGGTAGTTCTCTGAGTTTGACAACCGAGCGATTCTAGCTTGTGCCGATAGATGGAGGGTGGTTGTGGAGATCTAGTCCTTCCTCAGTACTACCTGTTGTTGCAAGCTCGAATTCATCGCACTTTGTAGCGCGTCTCTCAAGTGTGGCCACTGAGTATAGGGCGAAGTTTCATTATCGACGTCATTTGGAGGTTCGATGCGAACAGTGGATTGAGTTCGGATCCGTGCAGTGAGACTTTCGTTGAACGCTACACGGGTTTCTGTGTGTGATAGTGCCATAACGTTGACACGTTTTGGGGGCAGTTTTTTACTTCGATTCGACAAACGGACCTTAAAATGGGCACGGACAAGTACGTGATCCAACCCAACTTCCGCAACTCGAAACGATCGGCTGTCGGATACTGAGGTGGTCCACCTTGAGCGTACTAAGATGTAGTCTATCTGGTTTGCCGTTCGACCATCGTTTGAATACCATGTTAGCGAATGCCGATGAACGTGTTGAAAACGAGTGTTTGTAACGACGAGATGGTTGTAATCAGCATATGTTACCAATCGTTCTCCGTTGTCGCAACGTTGGCCCAGTCCGTATTTTCCGATCACGTGTCTCGAGGTTTCATCGCACGGACCAGTCCTGGCATTCCAGTCTCCGGCGACGAAGAGTAAGTATCTAGGGGGTATCCTGGCCACTGTAGCTTGAAGGCATTCATAGAACTCCGTTGTAACTGCTTCATCCGCTTGCGATGTTGGGGCATAAACGGCAACCACAGACATATTTGCAATGGTGCCTTTGAAGCGGGCTGTGGCAATCCGCTCTGAGATATACTCAAACGCTAAAAGAGTATTATGCACCTTTTTGTCATGGCTATTGCCACCCCGTGCAGTCCTGTGTTCGTTTGTGGTCCGCTGCGGAAAAGCACGTACTCAGCATCCTCTTGTGGGACTTTGATTTCTCTCGTTCCAGAGTCTGGGAGACGAACTTCTGACAGACAGGCAACGTCTACTTTATAGTCCCATAATGCGCGTGCTAGAAGAGCTTGACGGCCGGGATCAAGCAATGTCCGCACATTCCAGCAACCGATGCTCAAAGTGTGTCGCGAATTTAGGGTACTGGCTTGCATATTTGACATTGCGGGCACCAGGCGACCACAAAGCGCGTCGCTTCCCGGGGACGCCGTAGCAGTATTCAGATTCGTGATATTCGTAATATCCATGAAGTTTGTTGGGAATTTGTCACAGATGACGTCCCCGGTGTTACCTGCCATTGCCCTCTGTTCGCCGTGAGTTTTCCCACGTTGCCCACGAACCACCGTCGGGGAGGTCGAGAGTTGGATTTCGGTTCGCGTTCCCCATATTTGCCAATTATTGTTGACTATTGTTTTAAATGACTGCCCGTTGTGAATCGGATGTGATTTAATATGCATAACATACTACTCATTTCTGTTTTTCATACAGTTGCTCACACACAGTCGTGATTACCAACTTTGTCGTTACTTTTTACCACAACACTAAGTTTGCAATGAAGGGGCTCCTTGTGCCCTAAATATAAAACGTATCATTATTATTTATCTAAATAGTCAATCGTTTTTGCTACGGTTATGTTAGGGGCTAGATCTGTGGGTTTTGTTTAGTGCTGATATTATAATGATGACTCAATAGTATTTGTTCTTCATGGAAGGGGGTTCATATTCCGGTGTTGTCCCGAATTTGCCGACAATTTTAATGGGCGCGCTATTCTTGCCTGTCAAAATCTAGCCAAGAGAGTTTCCTGGAGGAGACTATGCATAAGGCAAGGCATACTGTAATGCACTAAAACCTTCGCTTCAACCAATGCTAGTCGTAAAACTTGCCCTTGATGAAGGTGGGCAATTCCTAATTTTAAGGTATGCCACTTGTTTCCTTTCTGTGGGAAGCAGTCAAAAGTGTTTGTTGTCCTTAAGCGGCATGAAGAAGCGCAGAGCTTTAATCTTATTCTAGTATGCAGTCCAATAAATTATACATCAGGTTTTATGTAATAAAAAAGACGGCAAAGGTATTGTAAGTAGTGCACCTCATATACCCGTAGTCCCGGCATTTTGTCCTACTGAAATCGTGATTTTAGGGGTTTGGGGTGGAGAAATAGGATAGACAGTGAAGGAAAGATGTAGAAGTAAGTGTCAATTGGAAAAAAAATTGGTTGAAATTGTTTCCTGCGGCCGAGGGGAGTAAGTCGTTTCGCATGTAAATTGAAGGTATGCGCGGCGCTTGGTGCCGCAGACTATACTTATCTAACTCAGAAACGGTAAGTTGGACCTCAGGTAAGTTGAAGTAGACGACCTCCCAACCATCATATTGAATTTTTCAGTTCTGAAAAACGTGCATTTTGATAATTGTGCTTTTTCGCAATACTTTATATCATAATATAGATTAGGAAACTGCAGATATAAATCAACATCATTTCTAAATACAATAAAGTAAAACTTCATATAGCAGTTATCAAAGTATGTTCCACTGCCTGTCCTAATTCCGCATATATCAAACCCCTATAATCACCGTTTCCGCAGGACAAAATGCTAGAACTAGGGGCATATGAGGTGCACTACTTAAACTACTGTTGCCAAAAAGGCTTTGGAAACATGCCATCAAAATAAAGACATCTATTTTTTCCATTCAATGATATTACTAGTTACGTGAATTTGGATGCACAAACTCCGCAAAACATTTCCCTCGCGGTGACAAAGCAGACAAAATCCAAGCAATTACATTTGACATGCACATAAGGCTATTTTATCCCTATTAACGGCTTCAGACTTTCTTTAAAATAGGGCAGCTGCCCACTGAAAAAAACAAGGAATTCAGATATGTTTACTGACTTCATTGATATGTTGACGCTGAGGGAAGGCAACACACTTTTCGATTGTGCCGGATGAAGGTTCATAAATTTACATTCATTTTCGATGGTAATCCATCTAACATCTAACCAGTTCTAGTTCCACACAGTGATGGTATAGTAAAATGTTAGCTGGCATTAGAACGCAGAACAACAAACATGCATTTTAAAGCCCTCAAGACGGGGAAAAGGGTCCTCATTTGGAACATCTTGGTGTAGTATCTGTATCGTTGCCTGACGTGTCGACGTCCGTTGCTGATTCATAATCAGAGACATTAGCAGAAAAAATGCAGCTCATTCGACGAGACCCGGCCACACTCAAATTTGATGAAGCCGAGCTTCTCGCAAGAGGTGACAATCATGTGAGTCGAGAATTACTTTAGTGATGGTTCACGGGCCCCCAATCCATAAACAAGTGCAACGATTTGCTTAATCCATATTCGATGCTGAGAATCAATTTGGCCAAAGCAAATCGCCGCTCGGGGAGCAGACCGGTTACCACAGCTTCTTATGCTAACACCGAAAGGCCAGATGGTCATTGCTGACGCAACGAAACAGCGCACACTCAAGGCATCTATCGATTTTTTGTGTACGTTTAAATTTACCTACAAAACCCCGTGCACACAAAATGTTTCTTACGTACTTGTACTTGTAAGGAGATTCACCTCGGGCGGGTTGAGCCGGCATCAGTTTTGACGGTGACTGCATCACGAATCACAACTTTCCAGGCGCGTCGATCTTGCGCCTGTTCACACGAGAACGCCAACCATTCACGGTTCCACCGGCATAGGCCGTAGACGCAAGGGCCGCAAACGGACGACAGACCCTGCTTGACCGTTGCTGTCCAAGTTTTCAGCTGCCCGCCGCAAGGTGTGCTAGGTGGGGGGAGGCGTCGCCACAAGCAGGTCACGAAACAGCTCACCATCATCACGCCGGTACAAAGTGTTTCTACTACTGTTCTGTGAGTATGTCTCTGATGATGAATCCGCGACGGATTTCGAAACGCCAGGCGAATAAAAATATGGTCCCAGCGAACGAGTAGTCTTCTGGCTGGCTAGCTAGTAGCCCTTGTTGGATCAGGAGCCCCGCCGGGTGGGCCACAATCCTGGCGATGAGGAGGAGGAGTCGAAACAGCATGGTCGGGAGGGACTGATCCATCTTCAAAAACAGAGATGTAGAGGAGGGAAGATGGATCCACCGTAGGGAGGTTGGGTGTAGCAGACCTTGGCCGCCGTAAGGGTGGGTGGGAACGCGGTCGAAGACGCGTCTGCTGTCGTTCCCGAGTCGTCTTCTACTTCTCAATGGTGAGGAATGCTTTCAATTAACGTTTGCAGCTGCGATTTGATGATCTTTTTATCGTGCTGTTCGGCAGTGAAGAGATATTTGCAAAGTGACCTTTTAGTCGTACATAAGCCATCTGATTATCACCAACACCGGAGGGCCAGATGGCTGAGCAATCATCACGGCCGAGTTCGCCACGTGTGATGAAAGTTCAACAGGTCAGAGCCCGCATGTCGTCCAACAAACTATCCGCGCGCAAGAAGGCAATTAACGGTAATTGTTGCTGTACGTTTGCAGTAATGACTGTATCCTATAAATATTGTAAACTCCTGTGCATTTATTACCCGTTTCTGCTACCGTTTTCTAATAATGTCTCTGATGATGAACCCGCGACGGATGTCAAAGCGTCAGGCGAATAAAACTAGTGTCCCAGCGATCGAGTCATAGTTTTCTAAATTACTTCCTGGGACTCGCATGTTCGCTTATATTGGCAGGAATTTCCGATATCCACGATAGGTTTCGCAAAAAAAGTCAAAATCAACATTTTCGAAGACTGCCTTTCAGAAAGTGATATAATAAGACTCACACTGGTTGACAGAGCACCGGCACGTCTTTGGACAGCTCCGGACTAGCTGGGGCAGGTGACGGCTCGGTTGGAACAGCCACTGGAATACGTGTGTCCAGGACAACAGGCGAAAAGGAAACTTCCTGAGAATCCTGTGACTGCGAGAGTTTGACTTCTGTAGCAGCTAAATTACAGGAGTTCATATCCTCCCTCTCGCCAGGTAGCGGCCCAGTGGGTTTTACGGGTGACATTTTCTTCGGTGAAGTTGTCTCAGTTGACAACGGCGGCGAAATGAGCAGATGAACGGTGGGATGCTCAACAAAGGAGACACGGTTACGGGATCTTGGTGTGGTCAAGTCACGCAGAATACCTACAGAAACAGAGGACGGGAAGAAAGTTCATTCAAAACGTAGCCTGAAAAGAAATGCAAAAAGGTAGGAATCAAAACTCCGGCAAAAGTAGCTTATGTAGACCCACTCATATACCCCCTAGTCCCAGCTAAAACGGCGGTTTTAGAGTTTTTTGGGGGGCGGGGAAATAGAATAGGCAAAGGAGGATATTTTTAGAAGTAAGTATAAAGTGAAAAAAAATTAGTCAAAGTTTCTTCCCGCGGTCGCAGGGACTAATTTGTTCCGCATGTAAATTTACTATACTAATCTAAGTCCAGGACGGTAAGTTGGACCTCAGGTAAGTTGAAGGAGACGACCTCCCAACCACCATTTCAATTTTTCGGGAAATTAAAGAAACCAGGAATTTGATAATCGGGTTTTTCCGCAATAAGTTAAACGATAATACAGATTAGAAACATCTACAGATATAAATCAACAACACTTCTAAATGCACTGCGTGTCCTAATTTCCCACCCATAACACCTTATAACCGCCGTTTTCGTAGGAAAACATGCCGGGAGTAGGGATTATTGAGTGGGCCTACATAAGATACTGTTGTCCAAACTTCAACCATTTATAAAGAGTTACCTTTCGGTTGAAAAAACTAAGTAATGATTCTTTTAAAACCAAACATCAAGGATAGCCGACGGTGACTTCCAGTTTGTCATTATACACCTTTGAATCTGGCCGACCACGCGATTCATTTGTGAGGTCAAAGTTATCCAAACGAAACTCCGCAAACCTTTATGATACCGTCTTCTACGTAGCAATAAACCATTACTATTCCGAGCTGCTTGATGAGCTATTTATCACTACTTTGCGGTATTTGTTCCGCATGTAAATCAAGGGTGTGTGCAGCGCTTCACGCCGCGAAGTATACTAATCTAACTCCAGAACAGTAAGTTGGACCTCAGGCAAGTTGAAGTAGACGACATCGTAACCACCATTTCTTTTTTCAGGAATTTCAAGAAACCAGCATTTTGATATTCGGGTTTATCCGCAATACGTTAAACGATAACCATAATAGGACAAAATACATTAAAAACAACAATATTTCTAAATACAATGAAATAAAACAACAAAAATTACTTTGCAGTGATATAAGTATAAAATTTGGGCAAGATGATTGAGGCAGTAAACGAACATCACGGTGCCGTAAAGTACCGCAAAGTAGTGATGAATAGGTCATCCCGCATTTCCAAACAAGAAGTCGTATTTTAAAGGCATTCGAATTTCTTATTTTTAGTCTTTAAACAGAAATAAGAAAAAAATATTGACAAGAAATACATTTGTCAACTATCTAACAAACTAAATAATGTCGAAATGCATTACCAAGGTGAAATAAGAAGCTGTTAAAGTCGATCATATGGCGAATGAATCTAAACTTTCGCGTTCCAGGTATTTGCATGGATAAGAAAGAAGACCTATCGAGCAACGGATCAATAGGTTTATTGTCCTGAGCTTACACGATTGAGCGCATACCATTATAACTGCCCCGCCCCCATCCTTTTTTGATTGCCATTTCTTACGCCTTGACAACCCTGACAGTTGATTGGGCTATTGAGAAGAAGATTACTCGATCGCCGGGACAATACTTTTATTCGCCTGACGTTTCGAGATCCGTCGCGGATTTGTCCTCAGAGACATAATCAAAGAGCAGTAGCAGATACAGGTCTGATTGGGCCATGCCCCCTACAACAACCTTCCTTCTGGTTGCTGGTTCTTATCTCTGAAAATAGACTCCTGTAAGAGTTCGAAAGTTCAGGACAATAAACCAAATGATTCAGTGCTTGAACATGTAGCGACCTCGTATTATAAGCCATGCTTTGCTCGCACACCTCTGGTGCATGACCCGCATGTCTGGCTCTTGCGTCCACCAGCACGTTCGCACCAGACGGGGTCAAACCTCCGGTCAAGGTCACGAATGTGTATTTACAATCTGTCTGTCCTAACTGGCCAACCACTTCCCAAGGCCATTCCACGAAGGACTTTAAGGTGGTGAGTGCTTAAGCTCAGACAATCCCAGAGCCGGCGACCCCACGACCGGTTGCAGACATCCGAACCCAGCGACTACATCCACCGGAATGCGACTCAGGAACTCGGTCTGCTCACGGCCTGGACTGCACTTGTTCGGGAGTCAATTACCCATTACTCGTATTTTACTCTTTTTGCACTCAATTAAATTATTCATAACATTCAGGCCTTCCACACATTATCTTATTTGCTAGTTTATAATCGTTGGGATACGTTCTATCTTCTATTATCCTACCGGCCTACTTCGTATCCTACAACCATATGCCTCATCACCAAGTTTCCTTCCTAAGGACCCAGTACCATTTTAGGTAAGGGAGTTGACGAAAAGAGGCCATTTAAATAAATTTAAAGAAAACCAGTTGCTTGAAGTAAGCAGTGTTAAACGGGCTAACGTATACAGTGGTTCGAGTATGGAAGACAGAAAGAGTGGTGGGGCTACATGTCTGCCATTTATTGACCACCATGTTTGCCGAGAAAGCAAACATGTCAACATGTTGACCGACAGTGCAGAGACAACAGAAAATCGGGACGACTGGAACTAAATTCATCTGCTGTCAACATTGTAAGCGGGCATGCACCCACTTTACTGTATTCTAATATGTGCGTCAGTGAAATTCTAAACTCGTGGGCGGTGTTGTAGGGAAATTTTCCCATACATGCAGTCAGTGGGGGCAGGGGAGGCTAAGCATTACGGAAAGCAGTATCTAGCGGTTTTGTGTGAGAGCGTTAAAGGTAGTTCCGCCGTCACGAAAACCCACTGGACTCACAGATTCTCACAAACTGTCATTTCGAAAACGCGGAGCTTTTTTAAATAATTAATTATCAATCTATAAAAAATGAATCCTTTTTTCCAATCTGAATCATCCCGCCCTGTGCGCGCACTCACGTGTGTCAGATGGCGGAGGTAGGTGGGTGGCAAATTGGAACTGAAGCATACACCGAAAGGCACGTGAGGAGTTAAAAAACAGCCCGGAAGCGGGGTAAAGAAGTTCTAGGACAGATGAACCAGTTTTATTGCCGACTGACTTCAAGGTGAACACCCTTGTGATTCATAAAGTACAAATTTCAAAAGAACAAAAATAACTACTCTGGGAGCACCCTCTATTGGAGATAAAATGGGACTAACGATTTCATAGGACTTGTGACCAAAATCAGCGATTGTTTACAGACCTTTGGGGGGAAACCAGAACCCACGTCACCCAACGATCAAGGTAAGTAATTGACCAACGTCCCTCAAATTTACAAAACAGTGAGATGATAGTATACGTGGTCTCTGATGACGTCCGGGCAGTTTCTAGCTGATATTTGCAAAAAAATGCAAACTTCAGTTCAGTTTTATAAATGGAAAAGTGGGCAAACGGTTTTGAGGTCTCTATTAGTTCCAACAACGTCGCCGGAGAAAAAATGCCAATACATAATGAGCATTGGGCAGAAATTTGGAGATATAATTGCATGCAACCAACGTTGACGGATATGTGGTATTTGATGATGCGTCAATGTACGTAGCTTTAACTAAAACCTGTGCTACCGGCATAGTAAATAATTACGTAGGTAATACTACTGAGTATCTGGTAGAAGCTTGCGAATATTACGCGGTTATCCAGCGATGACTGATGGACTTCAGCCCAAGCATTCATGTGAAATTTCGGTCTGCACCTATAGACCCTCGAATATACTGGCTTATTCATTTGATTCACTTGTGAAAAAATCGGCGAACTCGATAGGATTCCAACCCAGGCTGGCAATTGGAAGGTCTTAGTACAGCCAAGACTAACCAATTGTACTAAGGCTTTCGCTTGCTGGACTGGATTCGAAATTCACCGAGGCCGTCGAGTTTTTTTCCACAAGTGGGTCACAGGGACTATTTAAATCTGCCTAAAGCCTTATACTGATTTACTCAAATTTGCAAATTAACTTCGTAGAATATTGAAAAGCTGTGGCCTGAAATATAATGTAAATATATTAAAACGAATTACTGAAGTATTGCAAGTAACGTTAAATTTAACACCTAAACATGGTACGGAATGCACTAGACCACGCGTTGTCACCCTGTAAGACATTTGACACAAAAATTATAAAATAGTATTACTGTGTGGGTATTGGGGCTATCCAATTTATTTACTTAACATTATATGAGATAATAAAGCTCAGCATGAACACAACAGTTACCTGGGCGACCAGCCTCTGTGATGTCGGCGTGTACTGAGGCCGGAGAGGTGAGGGGTGAGCGTCGGTCGAGCGATACTTCATCACACGAAGAGGATTGAGAATCAATGGAGGACTGGGATGCCCGATGTTTGCTAAGCTCGGCAGCCTTCTTCAGACCCAAAGCCAGCATCTTTTGCGCGCGGCTGCCAACACCGCCTAGGAAAAGAAAGTGTAGAGCTATGCTATCAAAACTGACAAGTTCGGGGTATTTGGGAGGAATTCATACACACTAATAAAGTGTACAGTAAATATACTTCCATAGGTCTTCAGCCTTACCCCGGAAAAGAGGACTGTTCAAACCCGGAGCACACACGCTCGTGGGAGCTATAATGGGGCTGCCAGTGAGAAATGTGGAGACAGAGGGGCGACTACTGCTGGACATCTGTGGACTGGGTGTGGCCATACGGACTGACATCCTGTTCATGAGGGTTGGAGTTGGAGAGGTGCAGTCGGTGCCAGCCACCATAATTGACGCCAAATCCTCCGTCTTCTTTTGTGACGAAGACGGAGAGGGAGTTTGTACGGGAGGTTTGAGAGTTAGGTCGGTGCTTTTGCTCGGTGTGACATTCACAGGAATTGCTAGAAAAGAAGACTCGGATATTAGAAAAAACGCAAGAAAAAGGAGACGTGACGAATGGCTAACAGGAGGTCAAATGGGTGACGCAAAAGAGTATGCAGTGTCTGAACGAGACGGGGAAAGAGCAGACAGGTCCGAAATCCAGAAAACGACTCAAACCTGAGGAACGCAACCTGACAGGATTCCTTCTTTAGGGGATTAATACCGGTCTGAAGGTACAGCTGGAACAAGGCCTTCTTCCGGGGAATCGGTGCAGATTCCGAAACAACCACTGAATCATGAATAGGAGCTTCCTGGACCAACAATTGTAAGCGGAGCGAAAAGAAGCAACGATCGGCTTCTACATTACTATTGCAGTTATTGAGCCCGTACACTGATACTTCTGGAAGGTAATGAGGCGATGTAGATGTCCCGATCAGTTCACAAAGATTGTTTTGCAACTTAACGATGGCATAATAGAACGCGTGGTGGAGAAGAAAAACGTTGAAGACTATCAGGATGAAATATAGGAGTGTGGTAAGACGGTATTTCCATCCCAAACCTAATCAGTTCCGTGTTCTCCGCAATGTTGATGGACGCCTACCGAGAGAAAAAAACCACCGATTCGACAGGGAACCCTGTGCAAGCCGTAAGGGCGATCATCGATGATTGGACGTTGAATATCATAAACGGAGCGGGTGGGAGCGCATTCGGGACCTTTTCGCCTACGGACTAGTCAGTTCTATAAACTCAGATGGTGTTCACCTTACTTCATCAACTTAACTTAACTCGTTTAGAGAAATTGCAGCTGTCGGTAGTTTGGTTTTGACGTTGTTGTAATGTACGAATGCCTATCTGTGCTTCTATTTTCACATTTGTGTGACTTAGTAAAAATTGGTAGACAGCAACAGACTCCGGGCTGTTTTCACGCAATTCACGGTCTCGGACAATCTCCATCGATACAATCCGGGAATCTCAACGAAAAGACTAGGACATAAAAATATAGGATATGAAATTCATTGAGGTGACATGAAATTCATTGTCAAATTCTAGGGAGGGGGAGGTCGGTAGCGACCTCATCATCGAATCTGAGGACTACACTAACTCATCTCGGTAGGGATTCCTTGCGGGGCCGCCTGGGGAGCGTGCGAAGCGCGCCCCTCCGGCTCATGGACACCTGTTTTTAGGGGAGAGGACGGGTGGGGCATGTCAGGGAACAAATTAGATTGCAATATTCCTGCAAAATAAAAAAAGTTACGAGGACAAGTTGGGTCGCGTACTCAAACCTCGGGCGGGGACACTTCAATAGGCTTTAATAGCATCGCCCGACCAAAGGCGAGCGCGTGTATGTTGGGGGTGTGTGCCCTAATTTCGGGCGAGGTCATTGAGGTCCACTTTCTAGGAGAATCACTAACCGCAACTAGAATAGAGGGCGAAAGAGTAAAGAAGGTGGAAGGTTGTGGAATTTACCCAGCTTAAAATTTGTAAGTAAGCGATTATTCCCGTCGTTAATTTGAAACGCTATTTTGATTAAGATACTGACTTGAGCGATGTTATGCAGTGACCTTCCGAGGATCTCTCTGCAGCTCAGTGCCATCATCCAATCCCTACTGGGTCGACCGCCGGCGTCTAGAAAACCGAGACTACGGGTAACTCAACCTACTTAAATTTGTAAGTAGGTGGTTATGATACATAAGGTCCTTTCGAAGACGCCGCATGGAATCCCTACCCCCGTCGCTACAGCAAGCTGACCAATGAAAACGGTATCGGCAAAGCACGTCTTAATTGGCCGACCAGAAAGCAATGTTTTGAGCTCCTTAATTGGCCTCATCAGCCCAACAACATGATAGTTTCCGGCCGATAGGGAAACAAATGCAGTGAGTAAGGATATAGCTTGTCAGGACTGAAATGGCAGGTAAACTAGATGAAAAGTAAGACATGGAAAATTCTGAAATAGGACAAGAAAACTATTGCCCAGTACATACATTTTTCCGCGGGCTCCACCAGCCGAGAACCAGTCCCAGTGGTTGTGTCGGGTTCTTTGTGGACCTCAGTATTTGACTCCGCGGGTGAGTCCGGTTCCTGGGTCTAATAGAGGGTGCAGTAGGCAATGAGAAAGTAGGCTATTTTACAAACAGTCGGGGGTGACCGACTTACGGAAGTTTATAAAGAGCACAAACCTGCGAGAAACCGGAGGTTTCAGCGATGATGATTGCATCCAGTTCTTCGACTTGTGATTCCTGGGTGGCTTCGAAGGGTTCAAGGACAACTCTGCAAAAAGAGTGGGGAATGAAAAATGGCTGTTGAGGGTGGGCTGGCCATTTTTCACAATCTTCTGAAGTTTGAGAAGACAAGCACCTAGAGTGTTTGCTCATACAGTGCAAACGGGAAATAAGAGACACAATATACCAATCGCGCGGTTTGAATTTTTAAGGAAGACGTAGGCAAAGTTATTTCAACTTCTACGTCGAAAGAAATTGTCTTCAGAGTAAAACTGAATCAAAATGCAAACTGTGTTATACGATCCTCTGTCTAATGTCCTTCAATACCCTCGCTGTTCGACCAGGAATTTTTCTCCAAATCGAGCATCCTGCTGGGATTATTGGCTTGGTTTACACACTCTACCTGCAAAGCAAATTCTTCAGGGTCACTGAGGAAAATCTGCAGAGAGGCTGAGTCTAAAATTTATAAACTGCTGTGCATTAAGTTATATACTGCTCGTGTATAATTTTGCATACTCACAGATCAGACTATCTCGTTTGTAGTTACGCGGTCAAACAGTTTTTACTAGAGTAGACACTATCATTTTGACACTCTAACCCACAGCTTGGATATCAGATTAGAAGACAAGCACTACATAAGTATTGGCTAACCTATATTTTTGCTGTCTTTCCTGCTCTTGTCAACCCGAAATAGTTTCTACTAGTATAGACAATATAGATTTCGACATTGTAACCTTAGCCAGGAGATTAGAGTAGAATACAAGTGCAACATAACTGTGGCCATCCCAAATTTTGTTGTTATCTGTGCTCGCAAAACCCAAAATCAACCCCATGGGGAACGCAGACATTTACGACCCAACTGTTGCGCGTGAGGAAAAAGTCGCGTCTAGAGGTGGCATCGATCCGCGGACGCGCGACCCAGGGGGCGACCGTTTAAACACCTTGGCGACCGCAACTGAGTTGCGAGGGCCACCGACAGTTGCGTGCACTAACACTGGTGACACAATATGCCCAGAGGGTTATAATCACTGCAAAGAGATGCGGTACAAAGTATTAGGACTAGAGTGTCTTACAATCAAAAATACTTGCAAAACTGCTTAAACTCTACAAGTTAAGGCCAGCTCTTATCAACATTAAGGGCGCTTACTAACAGCCAACACCTAATAGGTCCAGACACGCGCAAATCGGAGGACAAGCATAGACAAACGTGCTAGAGTGTACAGTGTCAGGCAAGCTTGAGCCCCAGGACCGTTAAAGTTGCCAAAATGCCACCTGCAGAATCGATTTCACCCTTATCGAGGGCTAAAATCAACAAAGCCGCACGAATAAAGATTCGAGAGGAACAAGAAGTTGCCCAGGGTCCAATATCTGCGCCGAGACAACTGCGTTCTGGTAGAACGAAAGAACTGCACGCAAATGCGGCGAATGTTAAAAACCTTCCAGCCGGCAAAGTAGACACAAGGGCGTCAACACTAAGAGTGAAGGCCTCCAACGTTGGCCAAATTGCCGCAGCTGCAGAAAATTTGAATAACTTCGAACTCGATAAAAACGACAAGAGTGTGCTAGCACCTAAAATTAAGACTTCCACAACAAAATACACGAGTGTGCAAACACTTGAAGTAAAGGCCCAAACAGTTAACCAAGCAGACGCAGTTGAGGTAAATTTGAAAATTTTCTCTGCCAGCAAAGTAGATACAAGGGAGTCAACACTTAGGGTGATGGCCTCCAACGTTGGCCAAATTGCCGCAGATGAGGAAAATCTGAATAACCCTACAGTTGACAAAAACAAAAACGATAAGAGTGTGCCAGCATCTACAGTTAAGGCTTCATCAACAGAAGACACGAATGTGCCAACACTTGAAGTGAAGGCCCAAACAGCTGACCAAGTAGGCACAGTTGAGGTAAATTTGAAAAACCTTCCTGCCAGCAAAGTAGATACAGGTGCGTCAATACTTCAAGTAAAGGCGCACACAAAAACAGGCAAGAGCGTGCCAAAACCCGGAGTGAAGGCCCCCAAAACTGACAAAGTTGCCACAGTTGAGGCAGATTTGAACAAGCTCGCTGTAGACAAAAAAGATACGAGTGTTAAGGCCCTCAAAGTTTTAGTGCCCGGCCCCGCAAAACTGCATGGAAATCGCACCGAAGTCCATGGCCGGCAAGCAACAACATCGGCCAGCCCGAGCCCGAGGCCCGCAGTAGAAAACGAGGCTGGTACTGCACCAATAGACTCCAGTCTCAATCATAACCATCAAAATAGCAGCACAAGAGCTGTTAGTCAGAAAGTAAGCGACAATGTCGTAGGCGTCAAAAATGTCGCTAAGAGAGAATCCAAGTCATAATACAGGGATTGGCAGAATCAACCACAACCACTCCCATGGACCGGCATTCCGCAGACATCCACCTCTTCGGTGCGCTTATGAACAAAATGCTGGGACCCAACGTAACAATCGAGTACGTTAAGGCATACTGCCTTGAAAAACGGTCAGAGGGCCCGACTGGATCGATGCGTCCCAGACCTCTGAAGTTGGTCATGGCCAGCAGTCAAGAAGCAAAGCTCATCCTGTCTAAGCATTTTAGAATAAAAGACTCTCACCCGGGAGTTCTTTTTTTTCAGCAGGATTTCTCAGTTGCAGAACGAGACAAACGTCGTCAACTCGTTACAGAAATGAAGGAGCGAAACAGCAAAGGAGAACAAAACTTGGTCATTTACAACAACCAAGTGATACAACGTCCATTATTCTCACCTTGGTCACGTCCGTTCCGGATAACCACGCAATCGACCCAATGGGGGGAGGGTTGAGCCCGAACGTAAAAACTACCCGAACAAGCCGACAAAGGAAACTAAAGTGCATGTACACCAATGCAAAAAGTCTGCTGTCTACATTAGACGAGCTTAAGATTACTATGTACCAAGTGGAACCAGATGTGGTCTGTATAACGGAAACATGGTTATCCACAAAGATAGACGATCGGGAAGTTGCTCTCCCCGGTTTTCAGCTGTTCCGAAAAGACAGAGCCGAGCGTCAGGGTGGGGGTGTGCTCACCTATGTTAGACATGGCCTGCACGTGTCAAACAAAACTGACCAGCTCGCGTCCGATATAGAGGCCCTCTGGCTCACCGTCAAAACGCCGGGGTCTCAAGCCCTTGACACCTTGGCGGTTTATCGACCACCGTCGGACGATCCAGAGTCAGACAATAGCCTGATTGAGGAAGTTAAAGCATCTGCTGTGCGATCCAATGTCATGATTATAGGCGACTTTAATGCTCCGCATATCGACTGGAACCTCAGTTCTGTGAAAGGGTTAGAATTAAGTTTCAATCGCCGACTCCTACGCACGGAACAAAATGCCTTTCTATCACAACACGTCTTATCTCCGACCAGGCAGCGTGAAGGGCAACAGGCTAATTGCCTAGATCTTGTACTGTCAAAAGCGCCTGAGAGTGTAGACGTCGTAAATTGTTTACCTCCTCTAGGCAAAAGCGACCACGTAGTACAACAGTGGGAGTACTCACTCTTCTCTGTACCTGATCGTAGCGCGACCGTTAGACACAACATATGGCGCGGAAACTTTAACCAAATGAGAACCAAAGTGCGCAGCGTAGACTGGAGGGAGGCATTCACCGGGTGTGTCCACAAGGATTGAACGGTGTTAAAAAAATGTACTACACCAACTTATCACCAGTTTCTGCCCCATCTCGAAAATGAAAGCCACAAATAGGCCCAAGTGGCTAATAAACACGCTGAAGAGGGAGGTTAACCGTAAAGAAAAGCTGTTTCGAACGTATCGGAGAGAGAAGACTACCGAGTCGTACAACAAGTACAAAGCGCAGAGAAATAGGGTTAAGGGCCTTGTACTAAAAACCCGCCATAGCTTCGAGAGTGACCTAATAAACCGTGCAGTAGGAAATCCGAAGGTCTTCTACAACTACATTAGGCGATCTACCCGAAAAAGAGACCCCATCCCGTTGTTAAAAACGGATGACGGCGCCGAAATTTGCGAGAAAAAAGCAAAGGCCGAGCATCTATCCATGTTCTTTCAGTCGGTTTTTACGAGAGAGGTCGAGCTAACCGTTACCAATTTTAGTACCGAGGAGATTCCGACTATTGACGCAGTTGTGCTTACAGAAGGTACTGTCCTGCAAGAACTTCTCAAGCTCCAAGACACGAAGTCGCCAGGACCGGACGGCATACCTGCAAAGCTGTTGAAAGAGCTAGCCGTGGAGTTGGCAGAACCCCTGCAGTTACTCTTTCGGGCCTCCCTAAACACAGGCCAACTGCCATCCGACTGGAAGACAACGTGGATCTCACCCACACACAAAAGTGGGAGTCGGGCATCCGCAAACAACTACAGGCCAATAAACCTTACTTCAATATGTTGCAAAATCATGGAGCGAATTATCAAAATAGAGTTGATGCAATTCTTAGTGTCATCGGCTTCTTTCTGATAAACAGCACGGATTCCGTAGAGGACGGCCTGCTTGACAAATCTGCTCTTCTGTCTACAGCAATGGACCAGAGCTCCCGATCAAGGAAACACGGAGCACGCAGTCTACATAGATTTCAAGAAGGCATTTGACACTGTGTCGTATCAACGTCTCCTATACAAGCTTAGACGTATAGGGGTAACAGGCAACCTTTTGCGATAGATCGAAAACTTTCTGACAGGCCGAACTCAAACCGTATGTATTGGTGATCAGCGATCGGCGGAGGTGGCAGTTGATAGTGGAGTCCCCTAGGGTTCTGTTCTGGGTTCTATCTTTTTCCTTATATATCGACGACTGCATAAGTGGATTAGACTGCGAAACCGCAATGTTCGCCGACGATTTAAAACTCTGGAAGGTCATTCGTAGAGAAGACGACGAAGCAAATCTGCAGGCAGATTTGCACCGACTCGAGCAATGGTCCAACGAGTGGCTCCTGCCATTTAATGTAGCCAAATGCAACCTAATGCGTTTCAGTAGTAATAACACTTCGTATCGGAGGGTTTACAACCTAAATAACACACCGCTGCCAGAAGTAGAGGCCCAGAAGGATCTGAGGGTGTGGTTCACTCTCTCACTTAAGCCATCACTCCACAGCCTGAAGGTGGCCAAATCCGTAATGTCGAGCTTGTATCTAATCAAGCGCGCCTTTGTTAAGTTTGATAAAGCTGTATTTAGCAAGGTCTTCGGCGCGTTTGTACGACCCCAACTGAAATTTGCCATTCAAGCCTGGAAACCTTGGATAGTCAAAGACAAAAAAAACCTTGAAAGGGTACAACGACCGGCAACTAAGTTAGTGCGAGGCTAAGCGTACCTTCCTTACGAGACACGACTGACCAATCTTGACTTATTTCCTCTGGATTACAGACAACTTCTCGGTGACCTGATACAGGCATTTCGCATGCTGCGCGATCAAAACTGTTGCCTAGCATCCAAAGATTTCTTTAAGCTGGCCACTACTACTCGATTGCGCGGACACCCTCTCAAGCTACGTGTGACTGGGGCAAGATTGAACACACGAAAATTCTTCTTCGCTAAGAGGGTAATCCAGGCATGGAATGCTCTACACGCATACATTGTCATGTGCCTATCTGCGGACACGTTTAAGATGCAGTTTGATCAGCATAGAAGAAGACGAAGAAGTGGATCTGACAAAGCAAATGAAGACCGGAATGGCCATTTCTGGCTTATTAGCCGTCATCAGCCAGTCATACCCAATCTCGAGGGTTATCTGTAATGAAGCGAGCTAAGTATATTACAATTTAACTTCTTCGTTAAAAAAACATACTGCTCGCTACTTTTCAGTAACATGTTTGTTTAGAATAACTGATTGCAAGTTTCGTCCTCTGGTTCGCATGGGCATACGATGGGCGCATCTCCGACACCGTGACCACCGCAGTCATCTCCGCGTGTGACCATTAGGATATTGAACGACCGCGATGGCCTTCTCCTGACATGATCCAAACACTTTTAGCAGCAGGACATCCGATTTACATGTTCCCTTCGCCCCCCCCCCCACAGGCGACAGTTTTTCTCCTTAAAATCCCACAAATGGCATTAAAAACTAAACTCATAAATGATGCTTAAGGAGTTTTTTACTGTCTGCCCCCCTACCGCAGTTCCATTACTGGCAACGTCACATGTTCTGAGTAATAGCTATGTACAAAGAGGGAGTTCAAAGGTATTTACCTATATTTCCCTAATAAAACTGAACTGAACTTATGAATGGAGAAGGACAGTACTTAATGCCCAATTTAGCCTAGCATGACGCGGGGGCAGTGTGTAACATGGTCTCAAAGACTGACTTGGGCGCGTTGTCAGATGTTATTGTTCACTTAAGATGGCAAAACTTTGAATAAACAAATTTAAATGTAAAAAAATAGTTTAAGCTGCGACCCTCACATAGACTTCTGCATAGACTTTTGGTATGAAAGGGTGCTTGCAATCGGTACTAAATCCGTTGTCGCCAGTGGAGACTTCGCTGTCTCGGCGCCAAACCTGACGGTAGAGCATAGCACCGGGGGTGAAGCAGACCGGGCGGTGCCATCGTCGTCTGCAGCAGTCTCAGAATCTGCAAGAAGTATAACTGGTGCGGCGGGAGCTTCGACGGCCGCTCCAATTTCTTTGTCAGTGACAGTACGGTCGACGGAGACTGCCTTGGCAACCTCAGGCTGCACCGCGGAGGAGTGTGGTCTGTCGTCGAAACTGGACTTGGGGGGTGGAAGGGAGAACCGGGCAAAAGACTGGGAGAAAGCCGAGTCCTGCGAGGACTGACTATCGCTGTGGAAGTCGGTTGCGGACTGTTGGCTCAGGTCGAGTTCATTGTACATGGAGGGGAGGTAGGATTGTCTAGAGAAGGCAGCAAACAGGGAGGAGAGCATAGTTACTGAATTAGCTTAATTCAAGAAGGCTCACGGATGTGAGGAATAAGGTTATGGAAAACAGAAGTGAGCTTATTACAGCGAGAACATCTGGATGCGGAAATAAAAGATCATCGATGCTGGACTTAAATTCGAAGCCCTGTTTTGCGACTGCGTAAAAGTATCAAAGTATTGAAGTGTCCCACTATAGTTGGAAAGCAAGTACCGCAGACGATGACGAGTTCGGTGGCCAGTTCAGATTGCGCACCCAGCAGTATAACTGTAAAACATGTGAACGCGGGCATGAAGAAACCGTATAAAGGCCGAACTACGAGATGTGGGTTACAAATTAAACCTGGGCAATAATTATTGCAAGCCCGAATCTTTCACAACTAGGAAACAGGTCTAAGTAGCTCTAATTTTTAAACTTGGATTTTAACTAACTACTAAGCAGTTGACGAACGCAGACGCGACATAGATCCTGGAGTTTATTCTGTCTACTTAACAATTCTTGCAATTTATGTCGACTTTCATCTCTACAGAAAAGCCCAGGGCCAGTAACCGCAAGGGCTCTCATGCAACGCATAAATACCCCATATCTCCTTGCAAGTTTTCACCATCCGTACGTCCTGGACTGGCAAGAAATATGTCGGTTTTACAATACCGCCTACGGGAAATGAGTTGATGTGATAAAATCTCTGAATACGTACTCGTGGAGCCCCCTTTGTTGTAGCGGTAGCCAAGGCCGAGGTGTCACCGCCCAATTACGTCTTGTGTGAGACCCCAAAGAATAACACGACAGGAAGAGCACAAAAGCAGGAGTGTTTGAGAATAAAAGGTACAACTTATTTAGGGCAACAAACAAGTATAATTTAGGTTCATCGAGCCAATCAGCTGCTGTCTTGGCCTGGCTACCGGCACAATTGGCTGTTTCTCAGCTTCTGGCATTCAGCTTAAAATTTGAATTATTGATTGCTTTGACTGCGAGTTGCGTTAGTCGTTTGTAAGCCGATCGATAGCCTGCTGTAAGCGCGGCTGCTTGCTGCATGCTATCTGCCTGTTAGGCGCCTCCTAACACCCCGCAAGTCAATTGAATTCCAGACTGGAAGCAGTTTCCGGCAACTTCCAGCAATCAATCGACCATCAGGTAAAAGTGGTGAAGACGTTGCGACACTGTTCAACAGACTAGTGTTTTGTTTCTGCTACTTTTCTGTAAGTATGTCTCTGATGATGAATCCGTGACGGGTTTCGAAACGTCAGGCGAATAAACATATCATACTAGCAATGGAGTTGTGTTCTACTTCTCTAGACTAGTGTTTTGCTGGTGGCGCCCACAACCCACTCCGCGCTTGTAAAAAAATACACCGTCAGTCGCGTCAGAGAGTGAAGCCTAACACCAAAGCATTCTGCCAATGCCATAACCTCAGTCAGTGGGACTCACTAGCAGGTCACACCGGTCAGTCTATCCATGTAGCAGCCGTGGTTTTAGTGTGGAGTAACTGGATGGAACAGCTGTTCAGTCTGGGTTTACATGTGTTGATACCTCCCAATAACTGGGCTTATTTTATAGCTCGCGAGTGGACTAGCAGTGACGCTTGAAACGTCCAACTGAAATACCTGCACCCCGTAGAGATAGTTTACGGTCATGCAATTATGGGTTGCTATAAAATGTCACCTATCGGTCATCGTCATACAAAGGCTTCTGTCCTGCCGGTCGCCCACCACAACACACTCCTTGGCCAGCAGTTTTGGTGGACCTGTTCGCAACCCGGTCATCCTAATCACCACCGTTGCCACGCCCCTGAGCCCAGCCGCGACGTTCGGCCGTCTATTCGAGTTCTCCACCAGGAAGCTGTTGCCATTTCTCTCTCGAATTTACTCGTTGATGGCTTTGCCATCATGACAGCCTTCCAGCGTCTTCACCAGAGAGCCGCTGCCAAAGAAAACCTCCTGTAAGAGTTTGAAAACTCCGGTGTTTGACACTTCTTCCTTGTCTAACTTACCATCCCACGGACCTTTTGGGTGGTTATCCACCTCCGATTGCGGCCGAAGAACAACATATCCTCATGGTTACTCGATGTACTCTGGCTCAACTGCGCAGTGATTACTTAATGGTCCTAGGCCAGTACCAACATCAGCTCGACCCGTCCCCACTGCGGCGCTTCTCCGCATGACTGTCAACATCTGTTCGCCTGCAGTTCCCGGCCAGGCACCCACCTCACTCTCGCGGACCTTTGGCTCAAGCCGGTCGAGGTCTCAGCTTTTCTCCATCTCCCAACTACTCCCAGTTTGGATTCACGCGGAGATTCCTGATCCAACAATGGACGACGACACACACGCACACACACCAGATTACTGAAAACGTTGTCATACTGTGCAAAGGCAAATATGAATAAATTATTGGTTAGGAAGTAGTAGAACGGAAGAAAAGGGGAGCAATCGGCCGACGGCACCAGAAAGGGGGGAGGGGACATTGTGATATGGGGGGGGGGGGCAGTAAGTACCTTTGTTCCCGATGCCGTTCCTTCTGATGTTCCGTTAGGCGCATCTTCTTATTGGGCACGGAAGTTGGCGGTATGAAGACAAACTGGAGAGGGCGAAGGAGTAGAAAAAAAACAAAGTTTGAGGACATTATCAGTCGGCCGACCTTCATGAAAGTAATAAGAGGCTAATTGCAATCGATACGAAGAGCTAACAGTCGTCCGAAAAGGAGAGGTACAAGAGAAAAATACAGGGACAGGATTTCGATTGACAAACAGGCCTCACAGGATTAAACAGAAGCGCGTCAACGTTCATAACAAATGAGGTGAGAAGGAGCTCGAGAGAACAGCGGGACTAGTGTTGTTTTTTTAAAAAAGTTGCAAGAAGTAACTACTTTTGTGACGGTCGAGTGAGCTAGCGCCAAGTATTACACCTTGACCTTTATTCACAGTTATTGAGGCGTAATCAGAGAAAATATGAACGACTACTTTCAAGCAACAAGCTGTCAAGGCGGAAAGCTGCCGTGGAAATGCTACCTCTGTCAAACAAACACTCTGTAGAGTCCATGAATAACAAGCTATTCTTGGCCCGAACAATTGTGTACATGAAACATTAGTGTTTGTACTGTGCACCTGTTATTGTTTTGTTTTTTTCAGTTTGCTCTTACTATACCTTTGAAGGCAGGTTTTTCTACATGAAAAAAATCCTCCTTTTGCTCACGATTGACTAAGCATAGAGGGAAGAAAAATGCAATGCTTTGTAGAAAGGATGAGTTACTTTTACCTTCATTTTCCCCAGAAGAGGAAGGAGAAGTGGAGGCGATTCCTGGGACCTGGTTATAATTAAACTGACGTTTCGGAAACTCTCTCGTCTCCATCGTCAGAGCCATGTCCG
>JAYGXS010000002.1:10675784-10695660 GCA_036362985.1 Ligula intestinalis | reverse complement strand
CACCAGAACTAGCAGTTGTAAGAACGGAAAAGATGCAGACCTTGGTGGACCAAGTTTTTTCCTCTGCTTTCTAGAGGGGCAGCGTTACTTAACGAGAACAGTGTACACAAGGTTCACTCAGTGCAATTCCCCATCTACGCACTAGTCTTTGGAGAGAACGGTCGACCGCAGTTGTAGTTCATCATTGACGGAACGAGGATAACAGGGACATGGTTCTTCGATCGTTGCAGTGCTCGCCAGAGTTGCTCCAAACAAATTAATAACTTCAAGAAGGCGCTAAAATGAGCTCCAGTACATATGCGGTCATCCCGGCTACAGTAAAAGTATAGGACCTCGGATTATCCCAGATAGTGTTTCACGGCGTCGGATTTCAATGTCCTAGTCGAAGGTGAAAGGGGTTAATACCCTGATTAACGTTCCCACACATACACATTCAGAGCACACAAAAACGGAGTGAAACGAACTTCTGTCTGTTCGAGGGGAAGGAAGGCAAGGCACTTCGAAATTGCGTCTACCAATCCTGTCATCTGGCCGAGGGGGTGATCACGACGGGCAAGCCACCGGGATGGACTAAATTGGCCTAGAATGATGAAAACAATGTAAGAGGTTGAAGATCTGGCTTGTTAGTGTGTGAAGAGAATAAATTAAACCCAATAGTGTTAGGATCACTTACCTCCGGCATCTTCGTTGACTGCCTCGGCAGTCTTCGCCATGAATTCCAAAAAGTATGTTATAATGTTGAAATTGAGTTTTTTGGTAGGCTGCAATGGAGAGTAAAAGAAAGCAGTCAGACAAGAAACGATGGAAGACAACAGCAAGAAAGTCCGTACTGTGAACAACTCTTTAAGGGGTGGGGGGTGAAAGATGACAGCCCGTGGGAAGTCCAACTTCTCCAACGACAGCATTAAGCGTTTTTTGAGAACTTGCTAGTTGGCATCTTCTAATCTCAAAAATTATTCAAGTTGACAACGACAGATAAAAGAGTTGACTAAAAGTAGGCTAGAGCATGACTTTCAAAGCAAAACGTGAATGCTGCCTCAATCTCAAAAATCTGTTAGCCGGCAAACGGTTTGGGCTATTTCGTCAGCGTCATCATCCTTGAATTAAATTGACCCAACCGGCAATCCGACCTGCCAGAGGAAGGCGGGTTACCCGTTAGCCAAGCTGCAGGCTACCTGGCGCGTCCACGGGTGGCGGATAGTGGCGCGGCCTTCAGTGAAGGTTAGCTGCGAAATAAGCAGGCTCCAGGGTCTGAAGAATAAGCAGTCGCGGACGCAGCAGCGACAGTGATTTCCATCTCACCTTGTATCACAGTGGTCCGAGTGACTCATCTGGTAGACACGGTGTGGCTATTGCCCTCTCGGAGCAAGCCAACCGTGCACTACTGGCATGGGAACCAGTCAACGACCGAATGGCCTATGTTCGACTAAAAGGCCATTTTACGAACATCTCAGTCGTATCTCTGTATGCACCTACGGCGGCGGCTAAACAGCAAGGGAAAGACAATTTCTACTCGCAGCTGCAGGAGCTAACGGAACGACTCCCTCGCCGAGATCTGTTAATTGTTGCCGGGGACTGGAATGGCCAGACTGGGCTCGGTGACCCGACAAACAGCCACCTTCTTAGTCGTTTTGGGCTTGGCTCCCGAACGGACAATGGCGAGAGGATGCTGCAGTTTACCGAACAGAACCGACTGTTTCTTACCAACACAGGCTTTCAGCATCGTCACAAACATCTACTGACTTGGTATTAGGACGATGGCCGTACCGCCAGTCAGATGAATTACATTCTAGTTGGTTCACGGTTTCGCAGCTGGGTCCACGATAGCAGGTCGATGCGAGGTGCCGAAACTGATAACGTCCACGAGTCTGACCATGCTCTCGTTCGCACGCGCCTGAAGGTTCACCACTCATCTGCGCCCAAACTGCCACGTGCGAGACGCCTTGATGTCGAAAGCTCCGGCAAACCAACACTACCGAGGCTCTAAGCACAGAAATCCGGTCCCGTCTTACGACCCAGGCTGACAACGAGGGCATTAGCAAGTGGCCATCACTGAAGACATTCATCTATGGGGCAGCTGAGAAAATTCTCGGATTCACTTAGCGGCGCCGCAGTGACTGGATCAGCGGAAGAACCCTGTAGCTGTCGGCCGAAACGACTCGAGCCAGGTCCCGCAACGAAGCCTCCTTTCGCCAACTTCGAAAGCTGACAGCAAAGTCGGCTAGAGATGACCGGCAGAAGTACTGGTCCGAAACGGCGACTTCTATGGAGCAGGCCTCAAATGTTGGTGACACTCGAAAACTGCACCAAATCATCCGCCAGGTTAGTGGTAAGCTCCCGACACTCTGTGATTCTGTTCGCGATGTGAATGGAGGTTTTATTGCTGACAACTTGGCCAAGGTCGATCGCTGGCGTGAACACTTCGAGCACCTCCAAAACTTTTACGAGCAACCCATCACACCCTCCCTCTCCTCCACAGCGGAGTTTCAACCCTCTCCTGCCTACGCAGTGTAGTGTGACCTCCCTTCCGAAGACTAAGTTACCGATGCAATGCAGAGGCTACGCGACAAAAAGGCGTGCGGAGAGGACGGTATTCCTGCAGAAATCTACAAGTCCTGTGTTGACACCCTGGCTCCTCGGCTTCATAAGGTGATTGTACAGGCGTGGCGAGAAGAGGCCGCTCCCGATGACTAGGGCTCAGGTATCCTTGTAACTGTCCATAAGAAGGGAGATAAGACAAGATACGAGAACTATCGTGACTGCAAAGATCTTTGCTGTTGTTCTTCTCAGGCACTTTCAGTTTGTACATGACTCCAGGACAAGACCCAACCAAGCCGGATTCCGAGCTGGGCGTGGATTTGCGGATCAAATATTCCCACTGAGGCGCATCCTAGAATTCCGCCATAGCTACTAGCAAACGACGGCCGTTTGCTTCGTCGACTTTGCCGCCGCATTCGATTCCATCCATCGTGAGTCCCTTTGGTGAATAATGGAACTGGATGGAGTGCCAACCAAGCTCATTGCCATGATTAAGGCCTACTATCGGTCTACCACCGCACGAGTCCTGGTCCACAACAATCTCTATGAGTCGTTCG
Source organism: Ligula intestinalis (assembly GCA_036362985.1). Classification (NCBI taxonomy): domain Eukaryota; kingdom Metazoa; phylum Platyhelminthes; class Cestoda; order Diphyllobothriidea; family Diphyllobothriidae; genus Ligula; species Ligula intestinalis. The sequence goes on along the minus strand of JAYGXS010000002.1, from coordinate 10,692,565 downwards.
ATATCCGGTCTAGTGTCCGTCAGGGCTGCGTCCTTTCGCCCATCCTGTTGAACTACGTAATTGATTGGATGGTCGGCAAGGCCCTACATGAAGAGGACTGTGTTAAACTTGCACCCGGACGCCGGCTAACTGATCTCGACTATGCCGATGATATTGCGCTGTCAGTCTCAAGCTTTGGTGGTCTACAGTCGGTAGTGTCGCGGTTATATGAGATCGATATGTCGGTAGGCATGTCCATAAATTCCAGAAAGACAAAGTTTTTCTCGAGCTGCATCCCTGACCAGGAGACGGCACCCCTGGGGATTAATGGCCATCAACTTGAAGAAGTAGAAGGCTTGAAATACCTCGGGGTGAGGCTGCTACCGAATGGGCAGAACAAGGATGACATTGTATCCCGTATCGACGCTGCTTGCTGGGTTTTCTCAATCCTTCGAAAGCGCTTATGGATCCGACGTGGCATCTCCATCGCCACGAAGATTCGTCTATACCGTGCATCCATCCGGCCAGTCCTGCTCTATGGATGTGAATGCTGGGCTGTGCGCGCTGAAGATGAGCGAAGACTGGAGGTCTTTGACCACCGGTGCCTGAGGACGATCCTGCGAGTTAAGTATAGCGACTTCATCTCAAATGAGACAGTCGGCATTCGCTGCGATCGTATCACGAGGATATCTCAGGCCATTCAAGAAAGGCGACTGAGGTGGTTTGGACACGTTCTCCGTCGTCCGCCCCACGAGCTTACCTCGACCCGGCACCGCAGCGCACCTGGAAACGTCGAAGAGGAGGGCAGCTGAAGACTTGGCTCGACACCGTCCGTCAAAACATGGAAGCAGTTCTTTGACCTTCTATTTTCGGTCTCCATCGTTGGAGAAGAGACTGGGTGGAGCTCTCCAGATCCGCTGCCGCCAATCGCCACGCATGGAGATGTATCGTTCGTGACATCATTGAGGTCGGCTAGATCAGGCATGATCACAACCGTAACAAGTACAAGATGGAAGCTATTTACATGTGATTGGATAGTCCCGATCTCAACGGCAGTGCATGAGCTTGGTTGCACCAACGTCTACTGGTGCTTTTAACATACTCTGTGAACTCTCTGTGTCCTCCTTTTCTATTGGTAAAATTTCTTAATTGATAGATAATGCCTTATAATGAGCATGTATAGTAACTTTTGAAACCAACACTTAGTAAGTAGTTGGCAGCGAAGCAAACTTACGTCAGGTAAAGAGGACTGTACAAGTTCAGATATCATCGTTCCAAGTTGATCAACCCAGCTATTAGTCGGTACGCTGATAAGAAGGCACGCCTCTGCGTGAAAAGAGCGGAAGAGGGTGAATAGGGTGTTTAGCGTCTTTCCCTCTTCTTCGGCCTGGAAAGACAAAAACCATCGATTAAACCTAAACACGAAAATGAATCGTAAGATCTATGAGAGTTCACCGAAACCTGGGGATTCATTGTTATCTTGCTAGCCACAAGCCGTTATCATCAACAGAACAAAAAAAGAATACGCCTGATTACTTTCTGAATGCGCAGTCGACATAAATAACACATTTAAGAACTCCTTTCCATCAGTCGCTTTGCACCTAATCAAGTTACGCAAACTAGACTGGGAAGACGGAGCCTATTTATTAGACTTACAGTCAGTGTGGTGGATAGTTTAAACCCTTGAAAGGTACAAGAAGACTTGTGTCCGATGAGCGAAAACTACGAACCAGCAGCTGACATTAAAGGTCCAGGACCAAAAAGTCTCATGAAATATAATAGGCAAATTACGGCGAAGGCCACAGTGTAACGCTTCCTTCCGATGGATTTTACCAAGGCAATTTTAACTGCCCTAAGATGTCAGGTTGAGTGATTTATAGGTGATAAATCAGCACTTGTCTGACACGCTTAGATGAGAGCTCTGCCAGGTCAGCCACCATGGTTAGGTCCGTCCCCAGTCGTCCTGAACCACTGAAAAGGGGGCAGATATGGTTAGTGAGTGAGTGCGTCAGACGCTAGGTGTGTCTCCTGCATCCTAATCCAAATCACACACACAAACAGGTCAAAAATGCCCCCCGACTTCGGAAGCCATCGTCGCCTGTGACGGGGAAAAGGGCCCAGACAACGTGTGAGCAGGCGTCAAAGTGCGTCCGGATGCGTTAAGACTTACCGAAAGCGCGCCGATTGAAGAGCCGGCCAGGAAGAGAGGCGCGAGGCAGAATGCATACATGGTTGTGAGATCGGTTGAGGGTCTTTGCTCAGGTATTTCCGAATCTTCCTCCTCCTCTGAGGCTGTTTTAGGCAGCTCTGTTATACGTTTTTGTGTAGTGATCAGCTCTGACACTTTGCCAGCCAGTAGCGTCCAGACACGGAGAGCAGGGAAGTTCGCAGGGCCACCACTAAGTGATAGCTTAAGGTCTGTTAGAAAGCAAGAGTCAAAGCGGCGTTCAATCGCAATGGTTTATACACAGACGACATTTAGAAATGAGGAAAAGTTACGCAAGAGCAAACAGAATGAGGAGCATAATGCCGTTAAAGATTTGATAAGTTATACTTGGGTTAGTAGCAGATTGGTGAGTCGCATGGGGAAAGTTAGGCATTACCGTCACTGGGGCCGCTACACAGGCCTGTTCTGAATGTCCACCCAACGAGTTAGATAAGTAGTTGGCTTTGTTCGAGTATGCTGAATGTCAGAACATGACTGTAAACCAAAAAGTAACTGCCTAACCGGAGCCCGCTATGGTGACCCCAAATGTAAGCAAGGTTTTGAACATAAAGAAATTGTCAGCCGTCAACGTAAATGCGGTAAAATTGTGGGAAAAGAGAATTACACCTGTTGTGCGGTGGCCTAAGTCTCAATTTAAAAAATTATACTACTACTTCCCGAGCGGCCGGATTGTGCGGAACAGAGCTGTCGCATCCTTACAGGTATTATGACAGAATGTATAAGAGGACTTTTATCGCCAAAAAAGTTAACACTATATCGGGTATGTGGTGTGACAATAAAGCTGCCCAAACAAATTGTATTCTGAGTTTGCCTGCCTCCGTACGGTTTTCTAATGCTGGCTGCAGCAAATGTGGCTCAGCTGATCGGTGTAGACATCAATTAAACCATCTCGTGCACTGAGTTTGAGGAGACATTAACAAAGAGTGCACGGAATATACTACACGGACACCTCCCAACAAGGGAAGGGAAATTCGCTAAAGAGAACAATTACGGATTATAAATTAAAGGCTTTTAGAACATTGTACAAACAAGCTGTCACCACAGGATGAAAGTGGAATAGTAATTCCATCGATGTATGGCTCAGGGGCTCTAGGGTGGAGTAGTCAAGCATGAGTGTATAGCAGATGAGTCTTAAATTGAAGACCGGGATAATTACACAACTATCAAAAAGAAGGATCTATAAAGATCTAAATCAAATAATTACAGGTAAAATATGCAAATGGGTTTATTCTTAGGAGCAAATGATCCAGTTTGAATAAACAGGCAAAGTATCATAAAGAATGCAACGCATAGATTAACTAAGAAAAAAACGCACTTGAAAGGGGGAGACAGTCCCGACTTTCTTCTGGCACTGCGCAAGAGGACACAAATCGGCAACATTCGGGAACTAGCGCATCCAGCAAGTCCTTTGATAAGCTTACAAAATCCCCGCTAGAAGACAGCGACGCCCTGTCACCGGCGGCCTGCAGACGTGGCTCGCAATCCAGCAGTTCTGTGATCAGTTGGGCAAGTTCTAATTCCGACCTAGAAAGAGCATCAGTAAACTTAAAGGTAATCAGTAATAATAACACGTAGATTCAAAAGCATTCATTTTAGGACTCAGAAAAAACGCATGCCTCTGTTTTTCCTCGTCAAAACTGCCGATATTCTCTTGGTGCCAGGTGGACAGCAGATTTAAAGTTGCGAATGTGACCATGGAGAGCAATTCGGCCTGAAAAAGGGAGGCACAGTAACGGTAAAGCGAATGGGGGGATCAAGTTATTGAAGCTGCAAAAGAACTAGTGGGACTCGCCTTCAAATCACATGACGGACTCTCCTCCATGAGCATCTTCACCAGACCCCGCAAAATGACCTAAAAAGGGATTAACAATAGATCAGGAAAAGGCTTAGGCGCGAGGGCATAGTTATTGCTAGATCCAACATGCAGTGAGGATTGAACAGAAGAAATCCATTCAAACAGAGAGGCAGGTGCAACTTACGACACACTCGTTGGGCAGAGGACAAGTAGACGAATCGGGCACCGTGAGCGAAATCAGGGACCCAGCGGATGCTTTTGGGTCACGAGGGAACACAAGGCGGAGAGATGTTTCAACGGTCTGACGTAGAAAGATCTGCCGCGTTTGTGCCTGAAGCCACAGATACGTAGACTGGATTTTAGCACCATTTTATGCACAAGACAGGGAGTCTTAGTTCTCGGCTTGGGGGTCATGTATAACAGGAAGTATTGGGGAGGGAAGGAGTGAATGACAACTCACTGGATCCGGTTGATTTACGCAGTTTTTGCTGACGGCTTGCTGGAGATACTCTATGCACTGGATCCATACACGGTCAAGATGCACACTGGAAGGGCGCCGCCCGCGAAGCAGTCGAAGCCAGTGGAAGAGAGCCACTTCAAACTGGTAGGCGTTGATGGTCAGGATTGAGGCTGGTATTTGCAACTCGGGCACTGGGGGGGGGGGGGGGGGGAGGGGAAAGGGGGAAAAAAAGTTAAAAAAAGAGAGAAGCCGCTCACGGGGGGGGGCGTACACGAGGGTGCCACACAAAAGTCAATAAACTTACTGACTGGCTCAGTGACTGACCGCTCAGGAGCCAATTCTTGGCATTTGAAGATGGAGGAAAAGACATGAGCCGCCAAGAGAAGGGCCTTTGGACTGCCATCATAGGCTGAATCAGAATTCAGGCGATACCGGTGCAGTTGTGCTGAAATTAAAACGGTTCTCGGATAAGTTCGTAAACGAAACTTCTGATGGTTCATGAATCAATTAGATTGGAATCCGTCCTTGGTTAGCAGACTATTGAAAATACGTTTGAGTACTCTGCCACCTGAGACATCAGGAGGTAAACCATGGCTTAGGCCGCAGTAAGCCAACCTTAGGGATCAGGAAAAAATAGCACAAGGAAATTAGTTCAGGTGGTAGCATTTGGTAACTTTGGTGGCGGACAAATTAACTGGAACTCCGAAGGTTGACGATTCAAGTCAAACGATGAAGCTTATGTAGTTGCAGCCATCTGGTATTTCTGAGAGTCAATGTGAAAGTTTGGCAATTAGATCTTGTAGGGCCCCCTAAATATATATTCCCCCGCCGAACTGTCTAACGTATTTTATGTTTAAACATTTAATCCTCCGTTAGTGGGTGAAAATGAACATGTTATTGTGGCGGCAGTGATCAAATAGTGAATTAGGGAAACCTATATTTGTTTCAATGTGCTAAATTGAATCAAATCCATCAACATAAACTCCTGTTGCTCAGGATACTGATGTAAACTGAGGGAAATTCACTCTTATATTGGCGGAACGTAACGAAAAACGGGAAAGTCGGGTTATTGAAAATGTAAAAGTAGGTGATTGTTATAAGCCGAGGGCAAACAGGACCTCTAAAAGCAGTCTTGCCAAAATTTTAAATGAAAAGTAAGTAAAAAAAGATGCTTCTTACGGTCTCCAAGGGGGGCAGTGATGCTAACATAACGACCAAGGAGGTTTGCAAGGAATGGCGTGAAGAACTAGATTAAAAAGAGAGGACGGAGTTAGTAAGCCCTCGCAGGATTAGCAGCCATCACTTTAGTGGCTAAAACTTACTCTGCGGAAGCCATCCTCCAGTAAGGAAGGCGGGATCACACATAAAAATTTCCACCAAGCGAACAGCCGTGCGTTCGAGTGGGCGCTGGAGCCTGGAAAGGCCCTCAAGACGTCAAATAAACTGTTGTACGTCGAATTCTCAACGTGGAGCTCTGAAAACGATAAAAAGGAAACAGGTAAGCTTGCTTGCCGTAGGAGACAGCATTAACTCGGGGAGGATTTTACTTGCATTAAAACTTACTCTGCTGTTGTATCTTATCAATCAGCTGTGTGAACAGGGAAAGCGCCTCAACCGGGAGATAGGCACTTGTTGCTGCTGACTCCCCAGCAGCCGGTGGTCGTAAAAGCCGCAGAATAAATTCCAACAGAGCTGCGCGTATACTTGGTTCTAGAAAGGCCTTTAAAAATTTCAATTTGGATAATTTTTAACTATTGCTCTCTACCTGGGGGCAGATACTGACTAGATTTTTCAGTACTCCAACACACAAGGTTGGATTTTTCCCGTACATCCGGAGCATCACTTTTGACGTTGACTAGAAGAGTAAATTCTATAATGCTATAGAATATGGTACCTGGATTTCGGTGAGAAATTGCGGTTGACTGGAGGCACATAAATCAGACAAAGCGCCAACTGTATTGGCAAGAAGCCGGGAAGCCGTCAGCAGAAGTCCACCAAAATTGGAAAAGTCTCTACGTAGGTCAGAGACAAGCCAGCCGATGAATTGTAGCAGGCTTGCTAAATGGGTGAGCGATATTGACCGGCTGGCGAGTTGAGCAGCAGCGCATATTCTAAAATGAAATTTGCCAATGTTTAATGCTTGGAAGGGGTACGAGGCTAGAGGCTAAATATGAAGAAGGATTTTGGAGAGTGCCCGACATTGGACAAAAAACACGGCAATTATTTTATCGTATTCAAAGATCACTTTAACTAACAGGTTAGTGGTTACCTGCACATCAGCTGGCTCTTAATGGAGGAGACTTCTGATGATTGATGATGATGATGGTGGTGGTGGTGGTGGGCTATTTTCACTCTTATTTAACTTCGCAATGCAATAATCGCAAAACTGAATTAAGATAACCAGGAGTGAAGACTAATTAGGTCTTTCGTGTCCATCTCAAGTATTAAAGTTGCAAAATTGCCCATCAGAGAATTCAGAAGAGCAGTCAGCGCGCATACGTGAGCTTTCAGGAAATTCTCATCGGGCAAATACACTTATATGGGAACGGGGTTAAACATGCGATTAATACGAGTGGGTCGTGAGAATAGGGGGGAGTGGTAGCCTGATCCAGAGGACTGGACTCCACCAAACCTTCTCTGCCGCGTAACCAGCCTTCGCTTAATAGCCCATATTTACTCTTCCCACGACTCACTTGAATGCGAAGGCAAAAATTAATGACTGCGTGTTTAACTTGTACACCGTTCCCATATAAATGTACAAGCCCGATGAGAATCTATCTCAAGTTGTCTCACAACCTTACATCATTTCGCATGTGAAAGTCCCACCGTCACAAGAACCGACGCCCACTGTTTACTACATGGAGTGGACACAGTACCGGGGTCTCTTGCGTGTCTTCGATCGCACTCTTCCCCTCCCCTCACTCACTCAACCAACTCGATGACAAGACATGTCAGGCTGCTATAAAATGTCGCCTATCGATCACCTTCATGCAGAGGCTTCTGCCCTCCCGGCCCCCCCCCCCCCCCCATAACAAACTCTTAGACCAGCAGTTCTGGTGGACCTGCTCACAACCTGGCCATCCGAATCCCCATCGTTGCCACGCTCCTGAGCCTAGCCGCAACGTTCGGCCGTCCATTCAAGCCCTCCACAAGGCAGCTGTCGCCTCGTCTCTCGCGGAGCTACCCGTTGATGGCTGTCATCAAGAGGGGCTTCCAGCGTCTTCACCAGAGAACTGTTGCGGACGCAAAATTCAGCTACCACCTCCCGGTCCTTTTGGGTGGCTATCCACCTCCGATTGCGGCCATGGAGCTACAGCTCCCGAGGGGCACTCGCTGTACCCTGGCGCAGCTACGCATTACGGTATTACAACGACTAAAAGTTCGGAAGGCAGCGGGTGAAGATGGTATCCCAGCAGAAGCCCACAAAACTAATTGTCCTGCTTTGACGGAGTCACTACATCGACTGTACTCGACTATATGGACTACCGAAGTTATCCCGACTGACTGGTCACTGTCCATTATTTTACCGATACCGAAGCGCGGTGACAGGACATTATGCTCAAACTACCGCGGCATCAGCCTCATAGATATAGCCGCCAAAGTGTTTGCGACCATCCTTCTGCGTAGATTTTCGACTGAACGCAATCTTCGTACTCGTCCTAACCAAGGAAGATTTCGTCCAGGTAGAGAATGCATTGACCAGATCTTCATTCTACGCCACATACTAGAGCACAGACATCAAAACCAACAGATCACCACCGCCTGTTTCATTGACTTCAAGACCGCCTTTGATTCTATCGACAGAGAAGCTTTATGGCAAATCTTGCTCGCTGACGCTCTCCCGCCAAAGTTGCTCAATCTGATCAAAGCTTACTATGGCACAACATCAGCCCGAGTAATAACCCTTGGTGAAGAGTCAAATTCTTTCCCTCTGACTTGTGGAGTTCGACAAAGGTGCCCTCTTTTTCCAGTTCTCTTCAACTTCTTGATCGAGTGGGTAATGCATCAGTCAATTCTACCTGACAGTGGATGTGAAATCAGAGCTGAATTCAAAGTACCTGACCTGTAATATGCCGATGACATTGTCGTAAAACTCCTCAGTCACTACAGCCAACGCTAGATCGAATCACCAGCTTCGCTGCAACTGTTGGTCTGACAATTAATGTGCGCAAGACGAAGCTCCTGACTACGTATCTGGGCACAGCACAATCACTGTTTATCAGCGGTCAACCCATTGAAGAAGCTAGCTGTTTCCGCTATTTGGGCTCGAATATGCTAGCCAATGGACAGGCCAAAGACGAAATCAAGAACCGAATCGCGCAGGCTAGAAATGCATTTAGGCTGCTAGCCAGACCACTCTGGTCTTGCTCAGACATCGCCTTACGTACTAAGCTGCTGATATGCAAAGCATCAATCAGGCTGGTGTTAGTATATGCCTGCGAAACATGGCCAATGAGAAAGGCAGATATCCTATCGCTCAAAGTCTTTGACCGTTGGTTTCTTCGATGCCTATTAAGAGTCTTCTGGCAGGATCGAATCTCCAATTTTGAGCTATAACGCAGATGTTTCAAACTACGAAGTCTAGCATCGTACATCCAGCATCGATGATTGCAATGGTTTGGCCATGTTCAGCGCAAACCATCGACAGACCTCTGCAGATTGGTCGTGAACCCCTCTCATAGTGCAAACTGGAGATACCGACAAGGCAGTCAACTGAAGACATGGCTCAGCACCGTTAAGTCGGATGTTGAACGGCTGGGCCTCGTAACCGTTTACGGCTTGCGACATCGGAACAAACAATGGGTTAACATCTGCGAAGAGCTCGCCTCTGACCGCCGCCAATGGGCCGCCGCTATTCGTGACATCCGTGAAGCTGATTCATCCAACAACAGGAGCTAATCCGAACAAGTACAAGTAAGTACGCTGTGGCTACTCCATGCTTCTTCGGCAGCATCAACACCGACTCAATCCGTCCACACCCGGTCGCTGTCCCGGCTGCGGCGTCTCGCCGCATGACTGTCAGTATCTCTTCGCCTGCAGCTCCCGGCCAGGCACCCAACGCACCCCCGTGGACCTTTGGCTCAAGCCAGCTGAGGCTGCGGCTTTTCTCCGCCTCCCAAATGCACGCAGTTTACACTCCGGCGGGGACTCGTGATCCAACAAGGGCCACCAACCAACCAACAAGACATGTCAGGATGACCGAAGGTGAGCTCGGTTGCCGTGGCTAACAGCCCCTCAACGGGTGTCACACACGACCTAGCCCCCGCAGAATGTACTCAACTTTCATAGATGACGGCTCAGAGCTCGGCCTGGCCCTCAGTTGTATAGTTGACAACGACGACAGTCTAACTGACATTAGCGACCATGGTCACTGTGTGCCAAGCAGAATAATAGACACAAAGACGACGACTTGCGCATGAATTAGTTTATATTGACAGTCGACTCACGCAATATCAGCCCCACCGGAGGCAGAATAGGGCAGATGTGGCTGGTAGGACGTGAGCCTGTGCCTAGGCGTGCAACCCCCCCCCCCCCCCCCCAACATGTGTCATTTATATGGATGCGCATTCCTAATAACGCCTGCGGTGTGTTGATCTGGTCCGTAGTATTACTCCCACGCATAAACCGTATGATTTAGTTTTCCAGCCAAGCACCCAACATACACACACTAATAACCATGAGTATATTGTTATCCCTTCAGTTGGCAGCTATATAAGCCACCATTTTTAGCACGTCTGATTTATTTTAGCGCCACAAGTCGCAGTAATATTGAGTCCTTGCGGCAAGTATTTCAATCTATTGATACAATGAAAATCCACCATTCAAAAAATCATCCCAAATGGCAGTAATTAGGGCGTGAAATAGAGACAAGAGTACTTCCAAGACAATAAAACGCAGGCTGACATTTACAAACTATGGGAGAAAACGCGGTTAACTCACTTTTGCAGGAGAAATATAAACTCAGATCGTATGTGGTCATCTGTTAGACATTCGCGCACTTTCTTCTTGATGGGGTTCGACTTAAGGAGGGCTTCAGGCTAAAAACGATAAGCACACAATATGAATTCTTACCAAGAGATTAGCATTACAAATGAGGTCCGGGCGTAGCTCATTCAAGAAGGATTCTAAGCACAGCTTCCAGAACGCTTTGTCAGCACAGACTTCCATGCGGAAAAGAAGACATTTTGCGACTGCGCAAACGTCTTCAGGCGATAGTTGTGAACCACTGCTAATAAGTCAGAAATTCAGCTTACCTATTTTTAAGAAAACCACCAAGGAACTTGGTCAGTGAAATGGTTTCTGGAACGTCGGCACTACTTAACCGATCTAGCAAGCCATTCGGTTGAATAATGTAACGCGTCAAACTTTCTTTGAAAAGCGTACTTCCCGGTTCATTTATTTTTCTGGAAATGTAAGCGGAAGAAGATATGACGTACTCAGCAAAGCTGTCTATTTTGGCTATCGCTTCAGGAGAATTCAAGGGAAGGGAAATATACTCCGAAAGCAGAGAATCCATTTCGCTGAGAAAAGGACGTTAGATTGTAATCCTTTCCGAAAACCGGCAGATTAGCCAACGTTCAACGTCGACTGAACAAAGAGTAACCAGTGTCGGTGTCTGAAATTACGCTCTAAAAGATCAGACAACAAAGTATGTGAACAGTAAAAAAATACAGGTAAGTTTCGACTAGAAACAAACCTTATCAGGATTAGCACATTTACTGACATGAATAAAGAAAAGAGTTCTTGACAAAAAATCTAGTTGACTCGCTGCAAAAGGCGTGTTACGACGAAAAGCTAAAGCATAAGGACAAGATACGCATCAACTTCAAGATCGATAAAACCAAAGCGGTAGAAGTTTACGAGCTGAGGTCAAAAACCATCTGTGAGAAATAAAGAATTAGGATTTAACTAAAATTTCACTAGTTGCACCAAAATAACGTTACTGACTACTAATGAAACTTGATTCTCTGGCTATCGACCCTATCTGGCACGTTTTTAGATACCCTTTACATGCCGGTTGGTTAAAAATATTCGTTGCCATTCTTCGGGTCAAAACAAAACTAAACGTAATCTACTTCTACCTAGGACACTCGAACTCTCACGTGCACATTAGCGACTGTGTCACTTCAGATGCCGGTGCATAGCAGCGCTTTAAAATTCTGTACTAGGTCATAATTCACATCAATAAGCCGAAAGAAGACGGATCACACTATAATTTAAGGCCGAGTACGCAATCACATTTATATGCAAAATGGTATTTTGGTGTACATTAATGGGCTGACAAATGAGATATCGCAGTGAACAATGCAAAATCAGAGTTCTTTATGGGCAGCGCAGATGTAAACTTAAAAACACCTTCAAGCACGGCCTCAGATGATAAAGAAGTTCGGTGAACTTAATTTACAGCCGAATTTCGAATTAAAAGCACCGCTACCCAGCCAATGCTTAGTTGCAGCCACGAAGGTCTGAAAGCCATTTTTTCTTTGTTTGTATATAGTCCTATCAGCTTATAAAAAAATAACTTTGCGAACAATATGCTATGATGGTTTAACCACACCTTAAATACTGTTCACTGTTCATCAAACCTCCGGTGAGTATTGATGTTTGAAATATATTTTCCCAGTTATAACAACCATGAAACGGGGCAACACAAAAGGTACTAAGAGCCACCATGTGCAACGCTGTTTGTTTTCTTGGTTGATCCAAGCAGCATGCCAAAGTATACACCTTGAACGAGATAATACTCTATGTGTGGGGACTCAAGAGTTCCCATCCACAATATTTGGCTACTTTATTAATATTGATGTTTTGCCATCAGTTTATAAAGTTCTTGCTTCTGGTATGCGTGTAACATGCCTATTTTCTCATTTATGGACAGCTCAGTCTTTCCTGTACTTTCTTGATTTATCGACGGTCTTTTTTTAGTTTCCATCGATTTTCAAATTCCGTTCGCATACTTGATGTGGCCTTCAATGTTGGTTTTTATGTCTAGCCAGCTTTGAGCTGCTCGTAGTTTCATTTTTGCCGGCCCCGCTAACTTCAGAGTTTTCCATACCCTGCAATGTTTACTGGGAGAACTGCGCAAAACGCAGAACGAGATTATTTCATATACAGAAGCGACGTGCATTTGAGAATTGCTACAACCGCGAAGCCTATAAGCATGAACCGCGCATACAGCCTGCTTCGAAAGTACAATGACATCAATCTCATGAGATGGCACTTTTGACATCTGAAAACAAACTTTCCTGTGGGCAACACATCGGTTCGGTGGTATCTAGTAGACTGCTCGCGAGCGTCGCAGTCGTAACACGCTTATGATATGGCGATTATTAACCAAAAATCCTGTGTTAAACGACAAAAATGTCAGATGGGTTTGGGATCCATTCCATAGTGAATGTTTGATGACGACCAGCCTTGATTTTGGTTCCGTTATGTTTGTGTGCAGATTGCCTGCGCGGATCCCAAGATATTTTACATTACATCCATTGCAGATGCAAGCCTCATATCCCTAAAATCGTTATCCCTTGTACCATTGGAAGTTGTTAGTCACGTGTCTCAGTACTAAGTAGGATGAAGTGGGCGCGGTATGATGCAACGATGAAATGTGACAGAAAACGGAAGCGGAATTTCATTTACGTACACAGTATTCAAGAAACTATCATACTCTTCCCAAAACGCAAGCAATCCGAACATTTCAATTGCAATCAGCTTCTTAGGTGCCAGCGACTATCGACGCACTGACCGAAGCGTCCATGAAATTCGATAGCATTCAGGGTATTTCGGCTCAAAAACCGGGCAGACTTGTGGTAAGACGTTCGCCTAACGAGGTTGCTAGACAACCATCAATGCAATTGTCAAGAGCATTTCTAAAATTAACCTTCTTTCAGATTCCAGGGTGCTCAGACTACACAAGCGTTATCCGAGGGCTGTCAATGACAATCAGTGTACGGAATACTGCGCAGGAATTGCGATTATGGTAAATATTTGTCGAGGAAGGACCCTAATGTCAGCCCTAAAATACAGCTAGAGCACGATTAAAACATTTTAACAGCTGCATTTCTAAGTCTCTTGGTCATGCTCATAGGATGCTTTGATCGAGTTAGTAGTACCATTGTTCGCACAGAGAAAATGGCTTCAAAGTCGTAATTAACGTTTCAAAGGTAATGCCGACAGATATTTTAAATAGTCTGTTACACTGCAGCCAAGGGAGTTTTCTTAAAAATTCTGAACAGTTCGCAAAATTGTACAAAAAGTATATGAACACAAAGCACCCTCACGGATATTGACAGTTTGCCGCCTGCCATACAGCCTATTAAAAGTTCTGTGGTCATTCGGTTTACGGTGTCTATTCGCTTCTGAGTTGTCTATCTAAGGATAACAACTACCTGTATCTCTGTTGTTTCCAATAAACCATTCTTAATTCGAAGGCTTAGTACAAATACACCAAAACACATGCCAGGAATGAAAACTGTCTCCTGCTTCTCGGTCCTTCTCGGTTCGCTAGCTCTCACTCTTAGTCACGGGCTTTGTAATAGTATGGTACATTGGGTTCAGGTAAAATTAACTGACGAAGATTAGGGAGTACACCTTTAAAAATTGAGTATGTCAATTCACTAAAAGCGAATATAAAAATGACAGAAAAAATGCACATTTTAGTTATTTTGCCATTTAAGTACATTTCTATTGACAAATTCTTGGCGATATTTCTCTATAAGACGTCTATGTGCATGAAGAATACAAAGGCTGCGTAACAAGCCAGCTGCCAGCTATATCTGCACGTTAGTTGAGACCGTGAAACTGTTGTGTATTTTTGCCCGCACGATGAGCACTCTGCCGTCCACAGCCAACCAAATAAAGCCGCAGTTCGGTAAAAATTACCATTTTGTCAAAGATTGAAAGGTCGTGTTGGCAAACAGCTGTTTTCGGTCATTCACTTCAGGCAGTTACGGTCGCATGGAAAATAGGTGACTAAAGCAGGCAGTTCAGTACAGTGCTAATACATTTCTTGAGTTGTGAGGGGGAGGTAATTAGTCATCTCCTGGTTCCCTCGTCTCCTGTGAGCCGGACTCAGCATGCTGAGGACGTTGGGTTGTCACGCATGTTGAATGGGGGAGGGCTTTCTCACGAACGATGTCAGAGGCGTGGCGTGCTTCCTGTGACTGTGAGCAGCGTGGTCGCACGGCGTGTTCTCTGCGGCTGTCAGTAGTATGGTTTCGGGCTGCGTAGCTTCTGACGTAGTGCCTTCTGGCGGTGTAGGATCCTTGTATGCGGTCGGCCATGGGAGGGAGACTGCATGTGCCAGCGTCCTTTGACCGCCGCGAATGGGTTTTGCTAAACGAATTGCCACTGCCTCAGCTGTGACTAGCACCCGTTTACGCAAGCCTTTAGAGTAATCCGTTGGTGCCTGGTATATGACCTGATAGGCCTCTCTGGCGTCAACTTAGTGTAGTGCCGGGAACCCGTCTATACCAGTAATGTCTCGTTAATACCTATTGTTCTGCCCCACGCTGAGTTTGCTTCCAAGCACCCCCCCTTACTAACAGAGGCAGTGGGTACCGGAATACATAGTCGGAATCTAGATAACGATGTGGCTCATCTGTGTGTGTCCTTGAATTTCACCTTCCGCATTACACTGCTATATTCATTTTTTTTCGAATCTAACAAATTCGCTTCTAAACAGTTAAACTTGTCTTATAGCTATAGACTACGGCTACTTCGTGTTATCGAATTTTTGGTTTATTGATGAGGCCCATTGGGCCTGAAATATACAACATATTATTGCACATGCGCAAGTATATAATGTCAGAGATAGTCCGGCAGGGCTGGGGCTCGAACCCGGTCTATCGAAAAAACCGGCTGACATGCATCACACTCCACAAACGATCGGCGTTATGAGCACTCAAAGTTGCAGTTATTCAATTAGTTCCGAGGCCTCTATACCGAAAGAGCAAGACATGGTAAAACAGAAGGGCAAGAATAAAGTCGCAAATTGTCATAAACAGAATGCTTCAGCAACAGATACGGGTATCGAACATGCAGGAGTATCGAAATATAACAAAAAGCCTGCGGTGCCGGGGCTCAATCCTGATCTATTGAACGAGCAGGCAGCTACGCTAACGAACGACATGGAAGAGGGTCCAAGTTACACTCATGCAAGCAAAGCGAATAGCCAAGTACGCGATACCGATGGGCAACATCCATCAGCAACACGCCAGTCATTGGATACAACACGTGTAGATGGGGGTTCCACCGAATTGGTGTTTGAAAAACCTCAGATCGTGCATAAGCCATCGTTACACCATAACAAGCAAATTTTGTCTTCCACAAAGCTCGGTTTTACGGAAGCATCGAGAGGTTCGCCCAACCCATCGCAAAATCTGATAATACTTGGACTTCCAGAATCCGAGGCGAAGACTTTCACAGATCGGGAGTTGGCAGACCATGGGCTCTTCCAAGGTCTCCTCAACAAGCTCCTGCTACCCACCGAGGTGGTTGATATGCGAAAGCACTCAAGACTTGGAATGCGCCTCAATGACATATGAGAACGTAAACGTCCCTGACCGCTAAAAGTAGTGTTAGATATTGAAGAACAAGTCAAACTCATTCTCGCACGACGTTTCAGAATCAAGGATAACAATTGCGAAGTTTTTTTCTCAGCCTGACTATACGCCGATGGAGTGGAAAAAACACCGACAGTTAGTTCTCGAAGTGCGATTGTGAGAAGAGAATGGGGCGTAAAATTTGACAATCTACGACGAACAGATAGTGCACCGTCCTCCTCGTATTCGTTGGACAGAACCAATTCGAATGAAGGCGTAACTGTCCTTTACGGGGAGGTTCAAAGTGGACCGTAACAAGAGTTGCAAAGAATAAGTCGCTTAAGTTTATGTACGCCAACGCACAGAGTCAGCTATCCAAGTTAGATAAACTGAAAGTGCAAATATCCGATGTGTCCCCCGACATTATCTTTTCAACAGAAACCTGGTTTTCTGAAAACGTGGATGACCACGATGTGGTGCTACCCGGATTTACTTTGTTTCGAAGGGATAGGAAAGGGTGGCAAGGAGGAGGTGTTAAAACTAACGTGAAACATGGACTACTGGTCTCAGAAAAAACGGAATGCTTTGCTTGCAGTACCGAGGCTCTCTGGCTTACTATAAAGGTACCGTAATCACCCAGTCTTGAAGTTTTGACTGTTGACCGACCACCTAGAAGCGATCCCGAGACTGACGCTGGCCTGCTAGAGCAGTTAGCACGATTATCTACTGGGCGGGCCGTCTTGATTATGGGTGACTTTAATGCTCTGCTCATCAATTGGA
>JAYGXS010000002.1:10644597-10671717 GCA_036362985.1 Ligula intestinalis | reverse complement strand
CAAGTAATATAATCAGATGGGATGATGTCAGTTAGCACGAGCCAGCAGGTGGAACTGAACAAAAAGAGCAGACAGTGAAAAAACTCCTAAGGTAGGGCTCAGAATTTCACAAGATGGAATGTAGCTTATGGTTTTTTAGGAGAAAAACTGTCGCTCGTGGGAGAAAGTATTTGAAAAATATGCCAGGATGACCTTTAATGTTGGCGGCAGGTTAGGGTGTCCACCACGACTTATATCCCGATCGAAAGTGCCATTCGGGGACGAGGAAGAGACTGCAGAGTCACGAAAAGATCCCAAAAAATTTGAGCTGCGACAACGATACGCCTTTGTCGATTTCCAGGGCCATCATCAATGCCACGAAAACAGGAGAAGCCACCATGATCGCAACTATCCTTTAATGGTCGCCGTAAGCCAGCTGTATGAACAGGGATAAATTTAGTGGAAAGAACAATTTCATAATTATATTTATCTCAAACGAAGCAAGTAATATTCTACGAACTAATTTATTTCCTTCGTCTGAAGTAGGCTTGCAGCGGTTAACTGGTGTTAGAGTGATCACTACTATAGCAGTCTAGCTTTTGTAAAGACTTCTACGGAAGTGGACATAACAACATCTAGGGGCAAAGGATTCCAAGTTTCAACCACTCTATTACAGAAGAAGAACTTTCGTAGGTCTAGTCTGGTCCCTGTTACGCGTAGTTTGAACGGATGTCCCCTTAAGTTCGAGGTTGTAGCCAACTAGAAGAGCTCGCCAGGCATTAGGCAGCAGTCCTGACCGCGCATTATACGAAATGTTTGTATCAGATCGCACATAGCTGCCTGTAACTTAAAGGGAAAAGATCGAGGTTTGCTAAACGTGTTTCATAGGGTAATGCGCTTGATCCGGTCACAAGCTTAGTTGAACGCCTTTGTACCTTCTCGAGAAGACTGAGGTCTTTCGTGGTCCAGGGTTTCCATGCTTGGATAGCAAACTCCAGTTCCGTTCGCACAAATGTTATCAATAATAATTGTATATTTATGGCCCAAGGTGCCCTGTCGTTACAAACTTAGTGCTATCATAAAAATAATAATGATACACAGTGAAATCTTATAAAATAATTGTCATCGGCAGTAAAAAAAAACTCATAAATCGGTGGATGAGTTCAGTGGGCCACCGATTTCCAAAAAAAACTATAGGAGAAAAAACTGCCTTAATAGGTAACAGGGTTTGATGTGGTTGGATGGGGACCTGATGTTCAGAGTTCGGTACGTTTATGGTCATGGGAAAAAATAATATATCGTTGAGTTAAGAAGGGGTCATCCGAGACAACAGGAGAAGACAGTAGAAGTCAAGGCAACATCACCGAGATACGACCCACCTGACTCCAGAGCCCATCAAAAAGTTTGCAATAACCATTAATAGCGACCTCGAGGACCACAGCGAAGGTGGCAAAAACGGAGAATAGTTCGCAGCCCTTGGAAGTGATGCTTGACTCTGACTTCAGAGCCTTTCGGAAAGTTTGCAATAACCATTAATAGCGACCTCGAAAACCGCCGAGAATGTTGCAAACACGGAGAAGAGTTCGCAGCCCTTGGAAGTGATGCTTGACTCTGCTTCAAATGCCAGGAGGACCCTTTTCAAAATATACAACTTGCGTGTTAGGAAAGGAAACAGACAGTAACGACTTTATTTCCTTCAAATTTAAATGCTTATGTAATTTGCCTTTAAAAATCCATAGAGTAGAAGACAGCCTAATATCGAGTGGAAGGTTGTTCCATATAAGAGCATATTTGGAGGTGAAAAAGCGAGAACGGTTAGATGTGGAGCTACAGGGTGGTAAAATTATAATGGAGGAGTTACGAGCGGCGTAAGGTCGGTCTACCGGAAGGAGAGCGTTAATTTGTGGGAGATTAGGACTATTGTTAACGCGAAACAGAAAGCATATACCAGCTTCGAGTCTTCTTACCCAAAGAAATTTGATGTTTGCTAACTGAAATCTATCTGTATAACACATACCAGACCCAGAATCAGAAAAAATTTTACGAATGAAAACTCGCTGAACCTTTTCAATCTTACTACGGTCATTCTGGGTCATAAGACCAAAAAGCGGATATCAGTATTCTAGTATAATTCACTTTATTGAGGGAAGAAGGCTTTCGCCCTTGAGCTCCCTATTCATAACCAAAATCGCATAATAGGTCCACCGTAACAATAGTACATAATACAAATGTACAAATGTAGGCTTAACGTCAGCGATGAGTGTGAGCCAGTTGCAAGGTGCTGCTACTGACACTTTGTTCATTATATCTGCCACAGTTTCTCAGCAAATGAGAATCAAGTTTGTGTTTAAAAATGTCAATAGTATCTGAGAGGACCACATCTTTCGGGAGTCCGTTCCACGCTCCAATGACCCTCTGAGAGAAGGCGTTTCATCGAACGTCGATACGGGCCGGTTTCCTCTGTAGTTTAAAAGGATGACCTCGCAGATGGTCAGTGCGAGCCAATTCGAAGAAATCATCAAATTCTAGGGCACAGTCTTGGCCTCTAACAATACGGTAGGTTTGTATGAGGTCCCCGCGAAGTTGCCTATAATTGAGAGGGAAAAGATCAAGTTCGGTCAGTCTGTCTTCATAAGGCAGATGACCAAGATTCTTGACCATCTTCGTAGCCCTCGCCTGCACTCGTTCTAGGTGCAGGTAATCCTTATTGAACCACGGACGCCAGGCCTGGACAGCATACTCCAAGTGGGACCGAACAAACGCTCCATAGGTTTTCCTGAAGAGCTCCTTGTCAATGTTGACGAATCCCCGCCTAATCGCAAACAGCACCTGTGTCGCGCGTTAAGCTGCCTTTAAACACTGAGTAGATGGTTTAAGTGAGGAATTTATTAGAACACCGAGATCCTTTTGTTCGTTTACATTTAAAAGCGGGTGCCCATCAAGGAGGTATTGGAAGGAATCGTTCTCCTCATCAGTCCTTCTAGTACGGAGTCTTAAAACCACACACTTACTAATGTTGAAGTTTAAAAGCCAACGAGCAGACCAGCAGCTAAGTCAATTGAGGCTCTCTTGAAGCGCTTTCCTATCGGTGTCAGACCTGATGGCTCTCCAGAGTTTGACGTCGTCGGCAAACATGATAGCGCTGCAACCCAGGTCGTTGACACAGTCGTTGATATAGATAAGGAAGAGCAGTGGCCCTAAGACAGAGCCTTGGGGGACGCCACTCAGAGCAGATGTAGGGTTTGACTTTGAGTCACCGATGCACACAGTTTGCGATCGCCCTGTGAGTAAATCTGTGATCCATGCCAGCAGGTTTCCTCTTATGCCAATTTCTGACAATTTATACATTAGACGCTTATGTGGGACGCTGTCGAATGCCTTCTTGAAGTCCGTAAAGGTGACGTCAACCTAACCATCTTCATCTAGTGCGCGAGTCCACTGCTCAGTGAAGAGTAGAAGG
Organism: Ligula intestinalis; assembly: GCA_036362985.1. NCBI lineage: Eukaryota > Metazoa > Platyhelminthes > Cestoda > Diphyllobothriidea > Diphyllobothriidae > Ligula > Ligula intestinalis. The sequence goes on along the minus strand of JAYGXS010000002.1, from coordinate 10,668,278 downwards.
CTGGAAAGGCAAGAATGGTTCTTTCTGAAGCCATGTTGGAGCCCTGACAGTAGATTGTTCTCCTCCAAGAACTCCATTGTCGTCTTCTTAATTATCGTTTCCATCACCTTACAGCAAATGCAAGTTAGGCTGACGGGCCGGTAATTGTTGACCTTCGTTCTGGCTCCGCCCTTGTATATCGGGTAAATATTTGCCATTTTCCATTCAGATGGCAGTTTTCCTAGTTAGGAAAAGGTTTGTAGGAGAGCAGCCAGGCCTGCTAGCAGTTACTACTACAAATACCTCATCGGACTTTCGAACTTTTGTGTGCCCGAGTGGTATAACAGTTAGTACTTGAAAGTTGTAAGGATTTCAGCGGTAATATTAGCAATGTTTGTCGCTGTAGTTGCAAAATCTCGGCTTGACATAGAATTTTGTGACTCCCGCGTTGAGGCAGATTTCGTATTATATTAAGTGAAATATATTCATAAGCCGAACAACTCTTATGAATGTTATCGGACGTTGGATCCTCTCTGTGGCTGTTTGAATGCGTCAAATTACTACTCAGACTTGGATAACGGACGATAGAGTATAGTCGAGAGCGGAGACTGAAAGGAAAGGAGAATAAAAGCAGTTGTATGCGAGGTTCGATCGGTTTAAGAGTTACCTTAATTCACCGCAGACACAGCACCAGGCAACTAGATACATGGCACGTTTGGGGAGGACTGAGGAATTATTCAAAGTGTTCAACATCAAAAGTTATCATGAAACAGACTGCTATAATCAAATTCGCTAAAGGCAGTGAAACAGATTGAAGTTGGGCGATCTGAATAGTTTTAACGTTTGAGGATCGGTTCACCTCGTCTGGTGTATTTTGAACAGAATATTTTTTTGCAAAAAACCAGTGTTAAAAGTTTGGCTGCAGCTACTGAGGCTGTTACCCTGGTCCTTGAGCTCTTACTGAGTGGGTAATAAGATCCCTGAGCACTAGTAGTGTAGGGTAATTTCTTATTGGATCTGGTCAGTGGCTTCACAGGTAGAAATCATCAACTGACAGGCCAGTGACTCCGTGAATTTATTAAACACCCGCAGGATATGGACAACTACCAAACCCGTATGATCCGCTAACGCATACTAAAGGACTCGGCCAAGCATGAAGTATAACAGAATTGCCGAGAAAGTACGGCATTGGTGACATATGAAAATGACACCGAAGTCGCTCCATAAACATTCACATCGATTTGGACCCGTTGTCTGAGGTAGTGAGATTTAAAGCATTAAGGGAGCTTCAGTTGACGTTAACCTACAGTCTATTTAACCGTAGACAATCCTGGTGAATAAAGGTAACGTGCGCCAAAACGGTGGGAATGAGCAATCACAAAAAATAAAGAATGATGAAATCTCTTCTCAGAGACGGTGTACCAAGTCAAGTTTCACTGAAGGTAAAAATATTTCTGCAGAAGATATTACTATATGGCGCCCTCGAATACTTGCTAGTGTCCCGAGTGTATAGGTCTATCCCATTCAGGTGCGAACACGTTTAAGTTGTCCCATTAGAGCGTAAAGTGAACGTTGGGAAGGAGAATGTTGCAGGATGATAATGGACACAGTAAATTTTAATTACTATGAAAAGAAAATTAAAAAGGTTGGAGATGGAGTAATTTCCGAACACAAAACAGCAGGGTGGGGCATTTCGCTGGGCAAGTATAATACATACGTGATTGAATCAAACTTTGGGACCGGAAAGAAGTGTCTAGTAGGTCCAGGCAACGCTCTTGCATGAACGGGAAAATGTTTCAATAAGCTAGATGCATCCGTATATGGAATTCCAGGTTAAGGAATGCCAAGTGGCAGCTTTCGCATGATCTTCCAGGTGGAAATTCATGCAGTGAGGCGTTTAATAGTTTATTTTCTACACAAAAATCTAGAATTTGATTAAAAATGATCTTTTCCGGAAGTTTGGCTAGGGCCGGCGTTTTATGAACACCTCGGTAGTTATTTACGTCTGAACGAGATCCTGCCTTGAAGACTGGAAGAATAATAGATGTCTTCCATGAGTCAGGAAAGTAACCGTTAAGGAGTTAAGCTGAGAATAGATGACTTAGCAATCGGGGGAAGCTGAATATTCTCTTGATAAGTGAATTTGGAAGGCCGTCCGTTCCCGAGGAGTGCAATTTTTTCAGACTGATAATGTGTTTACGAGTTACTTCTATGGAGAAATCTACGGTAATGATAGTATTGACTGAGCATGGCTGAAACGACGGGACCGGTTCTGATTCCGTCGTAACGTGCTTTGCAAAGAATTAGTGAAACAGTTCAGCCTTCTCAAACATATCTAGCACAAATGTTTTATTTTCATTCAGTAGAGGGGGGATTTCGTGACCTCGTTTAGCGCAGGACCGACAACGGAACAGCTTGGCAATATATTTTGCAGAGTTTAACTCGCTGAGTGCGCAGGATTCCCTCTGTTTGTCAAGTGAAAGCCGAATCTTAGACCCTTATTCGAAAAATCTCTGCGATTCTAAGGTGCACAGATGATAAGTTGTATATTTTAGGCCCAATGGGCCTCATCAATAAACCGAAAATTCAATAACGCGAAATTCTAGTAATAATTGGTTTAACAAGCAGTATCCGTAGTCTATAGCTATAAGACGAGTATTACTCTTCAGAAGCGAATTTTTTAGATTCGAAAAAATGAATATAACAGTGTCATGGGGAAACTGAAATTCAAGGGCACACACAAATGACCCACGTCGTTATCTATATTCTGACTATGTATTCTGATACCCACTGCCCCGTTAGTAGGAAGGGGGTGGCTTGGAAGCAAACTCATTCGAAGCTGAGCGGAGGGCATAAAAATAGGTGTTAAAGAAAAATTACTGGTACAGACGGGTTCCCGGCACTACACTCGGGTTCCCAAACCGGTGCGGCATAATAGAACATAGGGAACCCACCAGTTATAGGGAACTTACAAGTACTAATGGACTAGTAGAATGATCTTTCAACTGTTTTTGCAATTTATTAGGTCTAGGCAAACGAAAGTGAGGAACGGTGGGGTCCGAAGTATAAGGCTTAACATTTTTATCGGCACAAATTCCAAAATGCTATTTAAAATTGCCGTCATTAAGTCACAGAGAATTGTTACTCTGTTCGTGGAGGAAAGCTCCTGCCAGTCTAGTGAGTCCATGAAGTTGTTAATTAAATTAATATCAACTAGGTCAAAAGCGTGATGCATAGGAACGGTGCTAGTCATTTTCGCAGAAGCAAGCGGAAGACAACAATGGATTAAAATATGGTCACTTTGGAAGAGGTTCTGATCGTAGTCAACGAAAAGAGGGGAAATGTCGTTCGTGAAAATTAAATCTAAAATATGCTGATCCCTCGTTGGGGAATAGATCAAATGAGACCAGTTTGAAAAATTGATGGTATCTAGGAAAGGCAGAAATCTGGATGGAAAACAGTTCAGTGACCAATCAATTTCGGGAAAGTTGAAATCCCCAGCGATGAATTAAGCGTCAAAGGCGGACTCCGAAATCAGCCTTAATAAATCGCAAAGCTTTTCGTCGTTTTCGGATGATGAGTTAAGGGGATTATAAATGCATCCGATAATCGCCTTTTGATGGGGAGACAGGATAATGGATGCAAAGCAGTAATTTCCCGATAATGACTCAGCATCTAGATCGAACGGGAAATGCTTAAAAATAGCTTTAAAATAGAGAAGACAACCGCCACCACGCTTACTAGTGCGGTCTTGACGGTAGAAATCATACTCGTCTATTATGAGTAAAGCATCAGAAATTAGTGGATGGGTCCACGACTCTGTAATGCATATAACATCTGGCTTCAGCTCAAATGCAATGGCTCTAAGTTGAGCCATCTTATTTATAACAGATCGTGCATTAAGCAAGATTGAGTAGATTGAGTAATCGAACTAGGGTTATCTTTAATTAGTATTAAAATTTGGAGGTGGGTAATTGAATTGAAAGTTTGGAGAATACCCTGTCAACACATGGCCGCGCCCACTTGGTGTGGCCAGACTAGGTCAAATGCGGCCTTGGCCATGTCAATTTTACAGAAATACTCGGCAATTCCCTTAATGGTTTCAATGACCATTTATATATAAAAACGTACTACCCTTATCATAATAAACAACAAATACTCTAATAAATCCTAGGAAATCTCATAGATTGGCCATAATGAGTGATCTATATTCACTGAGGCCAAATAAGAAAAAGACAATATGGCGTCCAGTCGCCCACTTAGACGCCTCATTACTGCTTGGTTTGTGGTAAGTGTCGCTGTCTTCTTATCCGGCTTACGTTTGTGTGGCCTTCGGTGTGTTATTCTGTGTCTATTTCTTGTGCATTATATATTAATTAATTATGCTATGCCATTATTGGTTTATTATACGATTATTAAGGTATAAACAGGTATATTAACAGATTATCTCTTCTAAAAAAGTACACATAAACCGTTTCTGTATCATTTTTTATTGTTAGTGGGTAGCAATGGTTAAACGTAAGTATTACGGTTTTCACCCGAGCACTATATACAAACCGATTGTACGCCGGAAGAAGTCGTATGATGCTGAGATCGAGAACGCTTCCGTTCTCCCAACGTCGTCGGTTGTTAATCAATCACCAGAATTGGAAATGCCCAAACTAAGCCCGGAAGTTTCGATGAGTATGAGTTTTATGATTTTTTTTACTAGAAGATATAGAACCCCTAGAAACTGATCAGTCACGTGGGAAGGACTGTGCGCAGCATCAACTCCGACGACAGCGAGTATAATTGCCCTGCACTAATCAAGCCCACATCCAACGCTGACGAGCAAACTGTGGCAATTAGTGAGTCGAACTCGAAGTGTCAAGCCAGTACCGCATCAACTAAGACCCAAGCGGTGACTACAGAAGTGAGCAATTATCAAACACACGCGGATGACCACTATTAAATATAAATACCGTGCAGCCTGTGCATGTCTCCACCCTATCTGCGCATGACCATGACTGTATTATCATCACCTATGATTAAGGATTCCCGAAGGAATCCGAAACGTCAGGAAAATAAATTCCTTGTTCCAGTGATCGCATCTTCTTCTGAACTGCTGCCTTGTACTCGTATATTATCCTCTATTGGCAAGGTGCTATATGTCAATGAATCTTATTGTGTGCCACCCTTGTCGGGCAAGCACAACTGGCGTGGAAAATAAACCTATCTCTCTGATTAGTGTCCATATTCCACGTTAAATTAATCTTTGCTTTGGTTTGCAAAGTTACACGCCGCCCATTACTTCGATCATTACGGCGACATGTGACGATTAAATCGCTTGTTCGACCATCATTAACGATTATGTCCACCACGACTATGACCTGTTCGCAACCCGGCCATCCTAATAACCATCATTACCACGCTCCTGAGCCCAGCCGCAACGATCGGTCGGCTATCCGAGCTCTCCACAAGGAAGCTGTCCACTTGTCTCTCTCGAATCTACCCGCTGATGGCTCTGCCACCAAAAGAGGCTTACAGCGTCTCCACCAGAGAGCTGTCGTCGAGGAGAAACGAGCTTACCATCCCCGGTCCTTTTGGGCGGCTATCCACCTCCAATTGCGGCCGCAGAACACGATCTCCCGAGGATCACTCGCTGTACTCTGACTCAACCGCGCAGTGGCTACTCAATGGCCCTTCTTTATTACCAACATCGGCTCCACCCGTCCTCACCTGACTGCGGCGTCTTTCCGCATGACTGTCAGCATCTGTTCACCTGCAGTTCCCGGTCAGGCACCCACATCACTCCTGCCGACCTTTGGCTCAAGCAGGTTGAGGTCTCGGCTTTTCTCCGTCTCCCAACTACTCCCAGTTTGGACTCCTGATTCCTGATCCAACAATGGGCTACGACACACAAATTATCTAAAGCAGCATTGTAGGCGCAGGAGTTTGACTTGCTTGTAAATTAATTTATTGCAGCATTAGAATTGCCCTGCATCTACCGCCATCTCTCCTCCCTAATCTGCTTTGGTCCATTGGCATGATTAATTCAGGACAAAGGTCGGCACGGACGCCACGACTGACAAAGCTAAACAACCCCTCTACGCGTACTACACACAACCCGGACCACACAAGATGAATCAGTTTTCCACAGAAGCAATACGCAGCCGGTGCATATCCAAACTAAGTGGGAATACCATGAAGGCTAGAGTAAGAAGCAGCTTGATTCCGTTCTGGGAGGGTCAAGTTACCTTGAAACCGGGCAGACCTCTGAGCCACGACACAGCAAGTGGTCAGTGCGACGTTGGCCTACGCCGAGACGAACTACCACATCCCCACGTGTTACATTTTTATGGCATGCATAAGTAACTCCGGTCCGGACCTACGCTGGCACCCGTATTGGACCAGTGCATCTTGCAAATAACCCACGTTGAATCACATAAGCTTATACAAGCGTCGACGCGTACCCTTATTTCATACCAGGGATACTCCCTCAGAATCCAAGAAGAGACTAGAGCGCAAATGCAAAATCGTGATTTCTGATATAAAAAAGTGTTGGGATGACCCGGACGCGAGTCATCACTCGGGCAATCCCGAGACTGCTAGAACAAAGGAAGCTGTCTGATGGCCGGTGCATGCAGTTACAAGCGAACTCCAAAGCGCGAACATTAGGCCAGGACAAAGAAGGCTTGCGGAGTCAGACGGCCCTGGAACCGAGTGCTGCTATAAGTGAGGTCAAGCCGGGGACAAATGTCAGACATGCCTAAGCGAACGTGCGCACTGGGAGAGCTAATGGGGAGCAACGACGATTTCCCCTTAAATAGCGAGGCTGTCAGCAGAGCGGGGACTCTGTTGTAGGACACGCTGCCGACTACACGACACTGCTGTCTAGACGAGACCGACCACAGAAGGCTACTGCTGGACACACAGACCACAGTTCATGTACTAGTACCAATGACAGTAAAGTACTAGATGTTATCCCATTCTGTCTCCTCTACATAACACGCACTGGGGGAACATAACCGGTGGTGAAACAGGAACACACTAGGTTACAACAGTGGCGACGCAGGTGAGATAACCGGTGTTGACACAGGAACACACGAGGTTATAACAAAAAGGATCACAAAATAAAGGGGATAAGAGACGTTCGGTGTTTGGTGTAAGCTGGAAAGTGTTCGCCATACCACTGGTGATTTTTTCGGGCAGCACAAAACTGGTTAACCAGAACAAACGTAGTGAGCGCGCTGAAGGGTGCAAGTCGGAGGCCCAAATAGAAGTGCACAGTGATGTAGAAGGCGATTTCCATTGCAAAGTGCGGACAAGTAACATAGTTGAAGGCACTGCTTGTCGGTGGCAGATACCGGGCTTTCGTACCTGCAAAAAAGAGAGATCACAACCCAGTGAAAGTGAAACTTGGACTCGATTGGACTATTTCTGCACTATAATGCTGAAAAGCAGAAGTTTAAGACACGGGAACAATTAAAAAGACCGGTCCCACAAAACTGAAAACCACATTGTCCAACGAGAGTCTCTAACAGTATGGTAAATGGTGTTAACCCTGCGTCGAAGTTCTTATACACGGGCAAACCTCAGTACTAATAAGGAGGCGCTGCCTGACATGCTCTTGAAATCAATAAAAGTCCAAGGTATTTTTAAAATAATGCGCTTCTTACATAACACGTTAGGCAAGAAACGCATCTGTTTTCATTACTCGTTGCCGTTTCCAGGTAGACAGCAGTACAACATTTTGTGCACCTTTTTAGACACCTAAAGCTCTGCTCACTGGGCAGTTAACGCATTATGAGGCTGATAAGACCTAAATACGATATTTAACTTACATTCAGAATACTAAGTGTATATAAAGGTTGCTTACGTACCCTTCGATTCGACGGGTCGAAGCGAGGCCAGCTGTTTCATTGCCAAATGTTGGCCCGTTTCCAGGATAATGACCACAGACAGGAATACCATCGATGATGCAAACCCACGATCTTAATAATAAGGGTATACAAGAGTGGGAATATGACCAGAAAAACGTGCACTCAGCAGAGTAAAACACGATTGCTGTCAAATATGATTTGGATACCTAGCCTGCCATGGAAGCAGTGATGATCTAAGCTGTAACTCTAATATAACGGGGAGGAAAGGGTCCGCTATCTAGCTTATAGCCTCCTTCCATGCCACTTACGATAAAACAGCAGGACAACACAAGGTCACGACGATTATTGACGGGTATGGACACAATGCTTCGACATACGAATTATTTTTCTGTCCAGAAAGCCTACAAACCACAACTTTTAATGCACTAACATAGCCTTACTGTGCTGCAGATGTATTATTGACAAAAGTAGCATATGTAGGCCCACTTATATACCCCTATTTCCGGCATTTTGTCCTGAAAAAACGATGTTTATAGAGTTTTGGGAATAGGAAAATAGAATAGGCAGAGGAGGAAATTTTTAGAAGTGTAAAGTGAAAAAAATGTAGTCGAAATTGCTTCCCACGGCCGCCGGGAGTAAATTGTTCCGCATGTAAATTGAAGATGTGCGCGGCTCTTCGCGCCGCAGACTATACTAATCTAACTCCAGAATTGTAAGTTGGACCTCAGGTAAGTTGAAGTAGACGACCTCCAAACCAGCATTTCAATTTTTCGGGCAATTAAAGAAACCTGCAGTTTGATAATCGGGTTTTTCCACAATAAGTTAAACGATAATATAGATTAGGAAAATATTTACAGATATAAATCAACAACACTTTTAAATACAGTAAAATAAAAAATGCATTTAGCATTTATTGAGACATATTCAACTGCGTGTCTCAATTCCTCACCCATAAAATCCCTATAAGTACCGTTTTCGTAGGAAAACACGCAGGGAGTAGGGATTAATGAGTGGGCATACATAAGCTACTGTTTCCGTATTATTTAAAAATAAATGGTGCGAAATCAGTCTTACTCTCAATTTTCTTACTATGATGTATAAGTTATAAGATTGAACTAGACTAAATGAAGATGAAATCAGAGGCGATGACTGAAGTGGCCTAAAACCTCATCTCTTGCGTTCAACAGGGCATCGGTGTAGCTTCTTTTAGGACTACAAGTCCAGTGCAGTAGAGCTTGGATCTCAAAGGGAAGCGAGCAATTTAAGAGAGGTAGGAATACATTGTAGTACCGCTAAATGCCTAACGTCTCCCAGCCGAAGTGTGTGACGGATTTCGTCCGATCTAGAATTAATAAGCCTGGTTTAGTGGCAGTATGGCTTCTCTCAGGACGTGTATGTCGTCACCCAACTGAGCGTCAGACTCTTGGCAATAACCGTATTGGGTACCGTGTCCTTTCCTGAAGTACTCTCCTTCTTTCCGTACTCAACTGCGCCGTCAACTTAGCATTGGCATACTCGCGTTGCGTGAAGCCGCTTGGTATCAAATTCCAGGCGGATGAGCACGTTGTTGGACGTCTCCGACGGCTCGCCTCTTATACGACGGCATGAAAAAATCAGATAATAGATTTTATGCAGCTGCATCACTAGCTCACACCATGGGTTTATGAGATAGGGGGGAGGGCGGCTGAACATAGTGACTCATGGTACCCTCGTTCAGTAGTAACGCCACCTGGACTGAATCGTACTGAAAAGATTAGCAACTTCACACTTCTCTACGTCGGCCGCATCAGTCCGATTAACACTAAGCTTACTGACTCAATTAGATTGCTTCTCTTTGCCGCACTTCTACCATACTGTATTTATATTACTCGCTTCATTACCGCACTGACACTCATAATAGCGGCGCCTACAGTTCTGTCTTTAGCACAATCGTCAGCCTCAGTAGTTACTGAAGAGTCTCTGCTGCAAGGTAAGCTGAGCTTTTGCTCTCATCGTTCATTTGTATACTTGATTTCCTCCCCTCTCTCTCTCGGCCTGTCTGCGTTCCCCCCCCCCCCCTCCCCTCGCCTCCTCTCCCTATCTCCCTCTTTTACTCTCTTCTTCTTCCTATCCCTTTTTCTACTCTTCTACGTCATCTTTTCCCCTCCTTCTTCCTCTTCTTATTTCTTTTGTTCTTTTTCTTCTTCTGCACGTCCACAATTGCAAAGTTCACCAGTTGTCTCTTGCTCTCCTTTCAGCCTCGCCCACGGACGCCAACCGACGACGGAGCATGGGTAGTGCCTTTCAGTCGTTGACTGACTGGTTACCCCTCTCAGGAGGGTGTTGGCCCAGGCTTCATGCTGGACTGCTCTCACCCTTCTGAGATCCAATGGTCTGTATGCACACGCAATGCCAGTCTTCAGCCAACCACGGTCCCTGCGGCCTGGAAGGCGCTGGCACTTTCACTTCTGATTCCCTGTTGGTGATTGCGCTCGCGCTCCCACTGGTTTTCAGACCCCACCTCAGGATTCCGGAAAGCTAGGCGGTCACTATGCGGTGAAGGAGAGAGTAAGGTCGACCTCGGCGCGTTTCTCTCCTCACTATAATAAATCTGAATTCACTCGAATCTATCCCGATGCGCTAAAAGCCATGGCTTGGAGGGTCTGCCAACTGACGGGAAAACTCGGGCCCCCTACGTTGCTGCTCCTCCTGTACGCGAGTGTTTGTGTGTGCGTACGGGAGGAGAGGGAGGACTGAGAGTCAGGCTGCAATGGCTCCCTCTTAATGTGGCCTTTATGGCGCTCCCGCGCAGTCGGGAGCATACCTAGCGAGATGGCTCTGTCAAGTGTGCGCGTGCTGAATGTTTATCGCGCCAGCCATCTACACTCTCCCTCATCCCCGGTCTTATTGACTTTGTCTTTACACCGGATACGGAGGTGGGAGTGGCGAGCGAGTGGGTAGATTCTGCGCGAGTCTGCCTACACTCCTGTTTTCTCTCGTGCCAGTTCTCTGCGTTGCTCTCGCTTGCTGTCGCTTTCGTGTTGCTCGCCCAGCTCGCCTCAGTGTCTGTTGCGGCTTGCTTCAGCGTTTGCTGCGGCTTGTGGAGCGCGTGGTACCCATAGTCGAAATCGACGGGGGAACTGTCGGGTAAAGGATAAATGCTTGATTAAAGAGCAGGTAATGCGTGATAAGCGCGCAGTAAGAAATAAAGTAATGGCGCCTTTAATTGTTTCACTGAACTGAAATATTGACGAGGAGCATGAGAAAAGAACAAAAAAGCTCAAGAGAAACACCTATTGGTCAGCAAAGGAAGCCCACAGACCAAGAAAACTATAAGGAAACTCCTACTGATTAACGACACACGCCGCAGATCTGTTCTCCTGAAACTGTGGAAGCAGAACTCCAAGAGCTGCAGCATACACTAATTGAAAATGGATACCCGGAAAGGTTAATCCGCAGAAAAATTGGTGAACGCGCCAAAAGGTCTGTCACCTTAACTGCAGAAAAGAAAGACGTGTTCATAAGACTGCCTTTCTTAGGCGATGCAACCAGCGAGCTGGTCAGACGACGCTTGAGGACTGCAATCACAAACGCTTTCCCAGCGGCGAACTTACGGGTGCGCTTCACGAACTCTCCCCTCCCACGATTGGGAGGTAAAGGCAGACTCCCTTTTAAGGCCACATCAATGTGCATTTACTCTTTCACTTGCTCCTGTGGAGCGGGATACATCGGCCGTACAACGAGGCGTCTCGAAAAGAGGGTACGTGAGCACATACCGACCTGGCTAAGTAAAGGTGAAACTAGATCGATCTCGAGTGCTATTCTCGCACATCTAGTCGATACGAACCATCGAGTCGATACTAACGAAGCCTTTCAGGTGGTCTACAGGACACCATCTAATTTTTCCAAAGGCCTACGCAAACCGATGCTTGCAACAGCTATAGCAGTAGCTATAAGGCTAGCAAATCCAGTGCTGTGTTGTTAGAAGACTCTGACACAAGCTCTGTCACTTCCATGGCCTAAACCGACACCCGGTGGCGATAGGATTTCGCCCCTACCAACAAGCGGAAATCCCTCAACCAACACGCTGACATGGCCTACATGCGCAAACTGACATAGTCTGCGTTGGCCAATCAGCGCCCGTGTTAGATAATTATTGATTTTTCTACCTATTCAAACTTTTATTGTTATGTACAGCGCTAATTTTCCTTGCAAATGTTTGGTCTGATGAAGAGTTGCTGAAAACAATTGTTTGCCAAAAACTGACTTCTAATATTAACCATGAAAAACTTATATCAACATTAGGCGGCCTCACTATTTATTTTTACCTTAAGGGTAATCAAATTCAGAGGAGCAACCACGCTTATGTTTTCCAAAAACAGCAGTCCTTAGGGCAACCCTGACAGCTGTAAGGTTATCTGATAGACAAGGGTCGAGCTACGTCTGTCCCAGTGCCTGATAGTAAATAGCTGTGAGCGAAACGCACCTGTGGAGGGTTCACTGGCGATTAGGCACACCGGCAAAGACAAGTAGAAGAAGTGACCAGCCAAGTAGTGCACAACAGACATTTTGCTGTCGGAAAAGACGTGCACACACAGACACTCGTAGAGTCTTCGCGCAACATGCAACAGGCAGACCAGCAGTGGGATAAGTGTCCCCAACGCGGTTTCTGGAGGAACAGCAAAAAGAAAAAAAGGCAAGTTAAAAAAGAGCAGATAGGGAATACATGTGCGATCACTAGGCGACATAGTGTAGCTACTGTGGACTCGAATCACAGACGGGTAAATGCCTTACTGTCATTAAAAAGCAGAGAAAATAATAGCATAGGCTTCTTATTGGATGCAGTACGATCACTTGTGCAGTACCAAGCAACATAAAATAGCATGTCACATCCGTGCGATTGAGTGTAAGGATGGCAAGAAAGAAATAATTGGGAAGTTTTTGCTGTAAGTCTTCGCGAATACATTTAGGCAGAAACACATAAAGGGGACATAAACTAATCGAACAAAAGGGGAGCAAATAAAAAACGCCCAGATTTCCCTGCCAAAGGAGAAACTGATCGCCGGAAAGTCAGTTGTATTTGCTTGAGATTTCGGAGCCTGCCTTCAGAGACTGAGAGAAGAACAATATTTGAACACATACGTGGTCTCGAAGTACGGGGAAGGTTGGGAACTGTTAGGAGGAGCTTAACGGATAGCTAGCAGGCAGCTAGCTTTGACTACCGGTACAACAGGAACGCCTGGGTCATTGGATGGGGCTGGAATCACGCTAACTGTCGGCTGCGTTCTCACGCACTTAGCTGGGAACTGGGTCACGCCACCTAGCCGGGTGGGCGTAACGAGTAATACGAAGGTGTGCTTAGTTGAAATGCTAGTAAAAATGTAGCATAATCCTAAGGTATTTCGCTTACTCAGGATGTGCGCTTTTGGACGAGCTTCTGTTCGACCGCCTTAAAAAACTACACTCTGTGAAAAAGGACTACCTAAGTAGCATGAGATTTTCATTGATTTTCAATACTCTTATAAATTCAACTATATTTTATAGAAAGCAAGCACTGCAATATTTTTTCTGTTACATATTTGGCAGGAAAGAATGTCTTCTTCCAAGTCAATACCTAAAGAAAATGTAACTTTCGATTTGGAAAGACTTTTTTCAATATCCGAAACAATTTTAACACGACCTGCTGTTACACTTGCATTTAGGGCTTCCAAACTGAATTCCCTTGAAGGAAAACCAATCATTTCTTTATGCCAGTAGGAAGATTTTATGCATTGCTCATAAAATTTTGCAATGAAGGTGAACCATTTTATATACTTTATAGGCAGTATTAATAAACGGGGAGATAGTATGCTTCATGGATGAACAGTTCACGTTATTAAAAAATATTCCAAATTAGAAATTGTTTAAACGCCGAAGACTACCGATCTTCAACTACAAAATTTGAAGGAGACGAAAATTGCTACCAGGCGAGTGCAAGTTATTTGCTTTGTTTCTTCTATAAAATATATTAATATTCTTAAAGGGATCTAAAATCAATGAGATAATTTCATGCTACCTAAGTAGTCGCTTGTTACAGAGTTTATTTTTCGCAGTAGGCCGGAAAAAGTTAGTTTGATAGCCAGCATCCTGAAAGGACTAATATAGTTTGGAATTATGTTGCATGATAGTTAATACTAAAATGTGTTCGCAGAAAGCAAGGAGTTTCATCAGCTGTTCGACTGTGACAGGTTGCTTTGATGTGTAGTACTTCTTTTCAAACGCTTGCCTAAAACATCGCACGGCAACTACGGTGGGAAAAAATATGATTGATGAGATCAAGTCGAACGGTGCGATACAGTAATAAGATTGGACAGGTTTCCTATGGTTGAACTGATAGAAGAAACTTCGATTTCCACGCAGTCAAAATGGTTAGCCTGTGATTAATTCGATCCGATTGCAAAACAGAATATGAGCGCGCCATTTTGTCGTGGCGTTGCAGTTAAAACTCCCATAGGCGAACGTATGACGATCAACAGGTCATCATCATAAAAGGTTACAGTCAAGATCCAGGGGGACAGAAATGACCGGTTTTAGTTTATTTGTAATTATCAGCCAGCCAGACATAGACCCCGATCAGGTAGACCCTAACAGCACATGGGAAACTAGGGCTTTATGTCGGCAAGACGAGAGTGTGTGAGAGAAAGGAGGAGGAGGAGCACATAAGCATTTTAAGAACAAAAACTGAAAATCTCGTTGAGTATTCAAGGTTATTGTGATACTGCAAAATACTACGTTATCGCATCACAATTTTGTAATGCGGCAACGATGAAATTAAAACAGAGACAGCTTACCTTTACAGTGAAGGGCGACAGGCATTGCACAGAAGATTGCGACTATGGCAACGATATAGAAATGAGTAAACCAGCTGAAAGAAAGCCAACACTACGTGAAAGTATATAAGTACTTCAGGGAGAATAAAGGCAAGCTTATATGATGAGGTAAAATACCACCCTACTATGGAATAAATGACAATCCTTTCATTCAAAAATTAGGTAGGGAAAGTGAGGAGAAGCAATCTGCAGAAACGGTTTAGCAAGCTAAAGTAAACTAAATACAGATAGGTGTATCATATATGGCATGCGTTTCTAAACTAAACAACTGAGTTCTTTTCCAAAGAGTTACGCAGAGGTCGGACGCTGACGGTTACAATGTGTTTGTCTTGTGTACCATAACAGCAAACTGTATGGACTAGTGAGAATCGGACATCTAAGACGCAGTAATGCTATCGATAAGTGGCTGTTATGGAGCTTACAAACGCCATAGTACACCCTAGAAAGGCCACATTGTGATGCTTTATTTGTGAATATATTTTCAAAAGGCTAACTGAAGAAAATCACCAGAAAATCAAAAGTGAAAACACTGACCGTGATAATTGTGGTTCAAGCGACAGTAAGTATCTATTATTCGACCTGTGTATTCGAAAATTACGTGGTTTATAAAAAAATAATAATGCTACATTTCTTCAGAAGACCTGCGTATCCTATGCCAATCTTTACACCTCAAAGCTTCCGGCAGTGGAAAAAAAACTGACAATGAAATGTCTGCTGAGTCAATAGCGTTATTTTAATCGATATTCAGTCATACCGAATAAATTATATGCTAAAACCAGAAACTAGCTATGTACAATATAAATATTAAAAACAAAAGCATTTAGCGGTCAAGAGACGATAGTGAAGCTAAAGTAGCAAATAGCAGAGGGTGGAGTGGACAGCTGCAAAAATTAATTATCAAAAACGTCATATGCATTAAACCGAATTAGTAAAACTCGAACCTTTTTGGGACTCGTAGAACATCGAAGGTTTCACGGCGATGATAAAGACATTTGCCATAATTGTACAATTCCGTGAGAAATAAGGGCAGAAGAGTTTGAAAGGAGGAATTCTCAACCAGGAACACTAGCAAAATGGCTATCGATGCTATGCAAAACAGGGTACTGCAGCATTTAACTGACAGAACCCCGACAAATCCACATAGTGTCTCCATGTGTATCTAGACCTAAAATAAGTAAAACAGAGCTGACTTTGAACAAGCAGTAAGGCTATAATTGACAAGGCGGTGTCTGTCTGCTAGCCTAGCCACCGAATCTGTGGGTGACGGATAGTGGAATGACCTTCAACAAGGGCTCGTTGCGAAAAAATACAGTCTGAATCAGGGAAACAAACGATCGTCGACCAGCCGCGGGAGTTTTTGCGTAGTGTGGAAGCGCGAACTCGGGCTGACTCGTTGTGTTATTAAATATTGCCAAGCCCAATAACAATACTGACGCAACGGACTAGAACCGTCATTAAATAGATTATTTTGCCGTCACTACGACTGATGTGTATCCCTCAGGACCGAAAATCCCCAATAACACCAATGAAGAGAAAGGTCAACTAGCCATAATACGATTAGAGCAGAACCCGGTAAAATCAAATTTAACAGACGCCGGTGGATCTTGACCACATAAACCCCGTACTGTTGATAACAACTAGTAAAATATTGTTGACAAATATAGTTACTGACCGGCCAGGGATTGGCATTATATGCCATGTATGAGAACGATGGATTAAGATAAAAAGGGGGGATGAGGAATAATATTTCAATTTTCAGATAATAGCACGAGCTGGATCCGAAATGCCTTCTGATGCGTATCATGATGGCGATTTTTTTCCGTAGTGAGTGTATCTGGCCAAGGTAGCCTACCATCTGAACGGTACGAGAGGGAGACAGTCCTATATGGCTGGTATGCGATCGCCCAACGACGCCAAGCGTAAGTTCTAGCCTGACGCATTAAATGCTGAGTGGGAAACGGCAGAATTGAGAAATTCAGACAATGACTCCGTTGGTACGCTACCTGCACGCGCGTCAGCTCGCAAGGAAGATAAAACAGCATGCTAACATTGAGTTACATGATACTCCAGTTCAGTCATCAATTATTACGATAATGCAGAACGTGCTGAACCGGTTGGCTTCGCTACTTAACGACAGCCCGAAATCTCACGAGCACCCATACATAATGAGTTCGCTTGCATCAAACTAGCAGTCGAGATCAGCTGATGTACGAGACCTCTCTAAAGATCAGTGTATGCACATAAGAAGCAAGGTAGTAGGCCGAATTAAATTCTGGATGAGACAGAAGGTTAAGTTCGCTATTTTTTCTTAATCTACTTATTTCGTTCAGACCCAAAACCAGGTGCATCTGGTCAGTAAGCGAACCCAGACCAGTAAGACAAGAGACCCTGATAGAAAACCGCTAGCGCCGTGCGAAGTTGCCTAGCGCCGTCGCGCTAGTCTCTCCCTGCGTTGTACGCACGCATAGATGTGCCCCTAGGCAACATGCGAGAAGCGTCCTTAGTCGGCGTCACCCCCTGTGACAGGGAGATACCATCCCCCATCTAGCTGGCGCAGGCATCCCGTGGTGGAAATATGGGCCAAGTTGGATCTAGTCTATGCAGACGAAAGCTTGACACCCTGTGAAAAGTGCAAGTGGGGGTGGGCTAATCACGTGCACGCAGAGTAGCTCGACGGCGCTAGCGTTTTTCTATTAGGGGAGATGAACACATGTCGTACTCTGATAACGTTCTAGGTATTTTACCATATGCCGATCGGCTGAGGCTATGCTACCTACAAAATTGAGGCCAATAATGTGACGCCTAGAGAAACAGGCAACTGCCGAAAGCATGTGTTCAAGAAGATCGCTCAATTTCTGCAGAAATATACTAGACAAGCAAACATATTTTGTGACCACCTAAGAGTCACGTCAACTGGCCTCGAAGGTCATGATACAGAGACTTATGTACAGTGCACATTTTGTGCGCTCTTTGAGGGGGGCATAATGGTTGACTTCCAAATAAATTATGCAGAAATTTATAGCTGAACGCCAAATATATAATCAACAGCAATACCAACGGCAAATAAGCAGCGTCGCAGCACCGACAAATGAGAAGCGATTAGAGCATACAAACAAAAGAAGGTCACAAAATAAAAAATGAAATACATGGAAAATGAAAGTTTTTGCAAAATTCAAATGCCTAAAGTCATTAAGAAAATAGCAAAACGTGTCATTAGGCTGCAAAGACTTGGTTATCCGTCCCATTGTCAGGTGAGTATTCTGAAACTCACGACAAAACTTTACTGTAATCTGTGAATAATAAGTCAGCATAAGCTGGCTATTAACTTTCGCATCTTTTAAATCTTAACAGTATTCACTTTTAAAAATCTGAATCCTAAAAATTTCAGAAACCCACAGATGAAAACAATGATTCGGTGGCGTTCTACACTAGATACACGTCAAGGAATGTAAACCATTCGTCCCTAGTACAATGACAGGAACCGGCACCTTTCCTTTCTATAAGTTATAACGCTTTGGCCGCACTTTATAACTAACTCTTGTAATTAAGCCAAGTTGTGAGGTTAGTTTCCTTGAACCTCCTCTGTTTTACTTATGAAGCTGCAAAACATCCCAGGTTAAAAATTGAAAATGGCAGGTTCGATTCCTTTCTTGGATGTCGAAGACCTGACGGTAGCATCCGAAGGAGCGTTTGTCGAAAGTAAACCTGGTCCGGACAGTATAAAAATTTTGACAGCTTTGTACCTATCCAACAGAAGCGTAACTTAGTCCGCTGCTTAACGCAAAGAGCCAGAAAAATCTGCTCAGCTGACACTATTGAAATGGAGCTCCAGAAACTCCAGGACGTGCTTCGAGAGGACGGATATCCGGACAGATTCATCATAAAGAATGTGATGGAGAAAGGAACGAAGCCCACCACACCCACGGTGGAAAAGAAGACGCTATTCCTCAAAGGCCCTTTTCAAGGGGGTGCAGCAAGCGAACTCTTAAGCAGACGCCTCAAGTAAGCCGTAGCACAAACCTTCCCAGCAGCGAAAATTAAGGTGTTATTTTCAACCAACCCGATACTGCTCGGTGAGAGTAAGGATAAGCTGCCAACTCAGACCACTTCTGTGTGTATTTACTCATTTTTTTGCTCCTGTGGAGCTGGCTATTTCGGTCGCACGAGTAGGTGCTTATCTTAAAGAATACGGGAACACCTCCCGGTATGGCTAGCCAAAGGCGAGACCAAAAGCATAA
The DNA here is from genome assembly GCA_036362985.1 of Ligula intestinalis. Lineage (NCBI taxonomy): Eukaryota > Metazoa > Platyhelminthes > Cestoda > Diphyllobothriidea > Diphyllobothriidae > Ligula > Ligula intestinalis. The sequence goes on along the minus strand of JAYGXS010000002.1, from coordinate 10,649,351 downwards.
ACAGTTCTTTCCTCGTGCACATGGTTGACACCGGACATCATGTGGACCAAATTGAAGCCTTTAAGACAATTTACAAGGTCCCGCCAAACTACCCAAAGTCCCTGGGTCAACATCTGCTGGCAACAGCAGAAGCAACCGCAATCCGATTGAGGAAACCGGTTTTGTGTGCACAAAAGAATCTCGTGCAAGCCCCCAACTTGGCATGACCAACGATTACCTAACTGGCTGCACATTTCCGCGCTCTGATTGGACCCTGCATGTAAAGAAAGACAAACTATCGATTTTTGAATTTAAACCTCCTTTGTAACTGTTTGGCCTGATGAGAAAGTACTGAAAGCATTCGCTCGCCAAAATTGTTTTCTGAATTATCTTATGGGAATTTTTGTAACTTTGAAACAGTCCAAGGATCCCGTGGTGTTAAAGGCACTCAATGGGTACCTAAGATTCAATACCAAACTTGCAGAGGCGAAAGTACTGGTCAACTTTATTGGAGACTGCATAGATAGAAATGAATATCCGAAGGAATATTGGAAAGCTTTACGAAGGAGCCATACAGTTATCAACACAGAAACTCTTAGAAGATACGCCGAGAACCAAATGGAAAGCACTCGAGTAAAGATTGATGAACTGGAGCGTCACGTGCGTCAACGCTCTGCCGTTCTAGACACTTTCACCGAGGAAGAAAAACAGGAATTCAGAAAATACTCGCTTATTATAGGAATAAAACGTGGGGATGCCAACAGATCGTCACTCCTTCAGAAGGTACAAGAAATCAAAACACAGTCAAGATTCCCCAAAACTCCACAGCACTATGTCCACAACTTCTCTTCTCTAACACTTGATACAACTTTACTCAAAGCATTATCACTGGGTCCAAAATTATGTATACCTAGGCGAAAGGTTATTCAGTTAGAACTAGAAAACCAGTTTGAGAATGTCTTCAATCAAGTTTATGACCTCAAGCCGATCTCCGCTGATAGTGTCCAGCACTTCAAATCAACACTGGTGAATTGTAGTTACCATAACTTGAACCGGAGGCTAATAAATCGCGGAAAACTGACAAAAGCACACATAGACAAGTTAAAACAACTGAGAGCAACCAAGGATATATTGGTTACTAAATCAGACAAAGGAACAGGCGTCGTTCTAATGAACAGATCGGACTACGTTAACAAGATGCAGACCATGCTATCAGATCCGACGAAATTTAAGAAGGTAGACAAAGAAAAAGATTGTACGGATGCAGTAGAGGTGCACCTGACCGGCTTCTTAAGAAGACTACACATGGCAGGATTTCTAAGTGACCGAGACCTCGAACATTTGCGCCCAGTAGGCACGCACATTCCCCGTTTATATGGTCTACCTAAGATCCACAAGAATGGGCTGCCAGTTCACCCGATTTAATACATGAGAAATTCGCAGTATCATGCAAAAGCGAAGTGGTTGGCAGAGAAACTCAAGCCCATACAGCAACAGCTGCCACCACATAGATTAAGTCACTTTTTGTCTGTATAGTTGGTCGTCAAAAATGAATTGCACATTGAATGTGCATTTGAGTAATAGTTCCCTTAATATGTCAGATGGCTATCAAGATACGTTCCAATTTATCGATGGCATCAAGGACATGAACTTAAATGGCATGATGATCATCTCCATAGACGTCTTATCACTGTTTACAAACGTTCCAGTAACAGAAACAGTCGACTATATCTGCGACTTCGTAGTGGCAAATCAAATAAACGTAGGAATCCCATCTGACATATTAAGAGAACTATTACTCAAATGCACATTCAGTGTGCAATTCCTTTTTGACGACCAACTATGCAGACAAAAAGACGGCTTCGCTATGGGCTTGCCTCTCGAGCCTCTCTTGGCTAACATCTTCATGGGCAAACTGGAAAAATTTCAACTCAACAAGCAGCTCCATGAGTTAAAACACGATGGCCGATATTTCGATGATTTCTTCGCCATCGCCCCAGCAGATACTGATGTAACTGCACTTCTACATACTATTAATCAAGCACACCTCTCCATTAAATTCACCTTGGAGGTGGAGACGGCAGGTTCGATTCCTTTCTTGGATGTCGAAGACCTGACGGTAGCATCCGAAGGAGCGTTTACCAAAAGAAAACCTGGTCCGGACAGTATACAAACTTTAACAGTTTTGTACCTATCCAACTTAGTCCGCTGCTTAACGCAAAGAGCCAGAAAAATCTGCTCAGCTGACACTATTGAAATGGAGCTCCAGAAACTCCAGGACGTGTTTCGAGAGGACGGATATCCGGACAGATTCATCATAAAGAATGTGATGGAGAAAGGAACGAAGCCCACCACACCCACGGTGGAAAAGAAGACGCTATTCCTCAAAGGCCCTTTTCAAGGGGATGCAGCAAGTGAACCATTAAGCAGACGCCTCAAGTAAGCCGTTGCACAAACCTTCCCAGCAGCGAAAATTAAGGTGTTATTTTCAACCAACCCGATACTGCACGGTGAGGGTAAGAATAAGCTCGCCAAAATTGTTTTCTGAATTATCTTATGGGAATTTTTATAACTTTGAAAATTGAAAAACCCTTGGTTTATGTGTGCTTCACTTCCTTTTAGAACCTAACGCAAACCAATTATGACATTTTTTTTTTGGCACCTGAAGTCTATAAATAAGTAACTTTCGGGTACTGCTGGGTCCTTAATATATATTCACCCGTTAACTAGGTACAATCCCCTCCTTGTAAATTACCCTCGCAACACTAAGTTGTTACATGCCCACCGTCAACATGGGTCAATATTCGTACCTCCGTTTTCGTCTTAGTGTACGCTTCTGATGGAAAATAATTCTAAAACACTGGGCCGAATATTTCAAAATGCGCTCTACCGCTTACCAACTAACTCCGCTACTGCCATCGGCTGGCTCCCGCAAATAGCCCTGAACAGTGACCCCGATCTCCCACCTTCCCTACCAGATACCATCTATGTCGTTCAACAAATTTCAAGCCCGCAATAACCGAAGTCTGGCAAAAGCCCGGCGGACTTTTTTGAGTATGGTGGCCGTCGACTGATGAGGGAAGTTACAAAGATGTTTCAGCAGATTTGGCGCCAAGATTAAGTTCCCCATGACTTAAAGGTCGTGATGATCATCCATCTCTTCAAACGGAATGGGGACCGGTTACTTTCTGATAATCACGTAGACATGCACACACCGAATTGATGCCCATATGCTGCAGCATAACCTACACTGTGTTAATTAACCTTGAAACCCTTAATGCCCCTTATGACTCTGTGTACATTCACCTGACTGTACTTTCATAACATCGTTTCTTCTTCTTGAGATTTTAATTTGACAAATATAGAGTTTAACGGCGTCAGTTTACTTTTTCCTTAAATAAACTTATGGACAGACTAACTTCTCTCTTAAGCATCGTCGGGAAGTTCTTCGCATGCATTCTTCTTAATTGTCTGTTCTGCTATCTAGATTAGGAACTTCTCTCGGTACGCGAATGCGGCTTCCAACGGCACCATAGAAAAAAAGACAGGAGCTTGGCCCTCACCAGCTTTAGTGGAAATCTCAGGACATTTGAACTAACCTCTATACGACCCCGGTGGATCGGACGAAATTTATCGGTATATAATGAATTCCAATGGCCTGCGAAAAGCATACATTAATTCGCATGTTCTGAGCGGTTAAGGAACATGACATGTCAGCTGCACGACACTGACAACTGGACGGTCTCCGAAGCTTTTATAATGACCAAAATAATAAAGTGCGACTAGGTACCTGCCGCTAACCTCTTTAGTCTCATGTTTTCTATCATACTGGTGAAGGCCTACCGTGATGAGCGTCTATGAAATATGGAGCACCGTTAGAAATGATGGAGATCCTCTTGATAGCGATCACCTGCAGGCTCCGACGCATGTGTTGACAACTTGAGTTCACGACCTTTGCTCTGTGGACGACTTTGCCCTCAACTTCGCGACGAAAAAAGGACGTAGTAATAGTGTTTATTGGTAAAGCGCGTATTAGGCGACGTAATAAAAACCTAAGAAAGACAGGAAAAACCTAAACCAAACTCCCTCATGTGCAGACAATATTGCCTTTCTTTTGGTTTTATGCTTCGTCAATAGTGTGTACAACTGGGAGTATGCTTTAATTTAAATAGACAAGTAGAAGGCGTTGCGATCACCGGAATCATACTTTATCTTGTCTGAGCTTTCGGGCTCCTTCTAGAGTTCATCGTCAGAGACAAAAGGCGTACACGAAAAACAAGCGCCAGTTATAGGATGCAGGGACCAATCAACCGTTATGGGGGAGGGAGAAATGGCAGAGGGGAGGCAGGACAGTCAACTGATAGTGCCATCTTGGAGTTGACCCAAGTGTGAAAAGCTCTAGGCGTTTGGCGGGATTTGAACCCACGCCTAAGAGAAAGCCTTTGCCGGAGGCTAATGCTCTACCGCTAAGCTACAAACGCCCACTTCACTACATGAGTTTAATCACACTTGATTCGATATTTACCGCTCAACTTTTCGATTATATGGAATTCACAAATACGGGAGCAAGTTGCCTGCCCAAGCAGGCTTTCCTAAGCAACCATCTAGAATCCACCAGAATGACTAATAAGCTGACTTAATTATTAAGTTGGTTTGCCAGATTTGCTTCATTAGAGTTTTTCACACTTAGCTCAACTCAAATAAAGCGAATCTGCCAAACCAACTTAATGATAGTGCCATCGTTCCGGAGATACCTGCGCAGCGCGATGTATGCC